>JARHVA010000344.1:5657500-5936236 GCA_037957365.1 Torreya grandis | reverse complement strand
GTGGTGCCTTACTCTCCACTTAGAAAAATGATTAAAAAAGAAAATTTATAAATGTTCAAATGCTTTATGTAATCTGGTTTTCTTCCAACTTTACAATTATTCCTATTATCCATTATATGAATGAGAAGTTTGTATTTATAATACTTCTTCAACAACTTCTTGTTTAAGAATAGAAACTTAACATATCAATTTTAGAATTGATTTATTAATCTTAACAACCTAACATATTAGTTTATAATTGATTCTTATTTTAGGCTAACAACATAACAAATTAGTTTGTAGTTGATTCTTATTTGAGGATAACAATTTAAAAAATTCAATTCATACATTATTTGGAAAATAGTAGAAATCCCCATTATTCTTAGAGAAATTAGTTGGAAATGAGAGATTAAAAAAACCACCATCTTGAAACATGTTGGTGATAATATAGGGTGATTCATTTTCATTTCAAAAACTTCTTATTTTTTTAGATAGAATCAATTATGATCTTGAAAATTTTGATTTTCCTCCAACAAATTGATGTTGAGATATTTAGAGTAGTTCAAATACTATATGTTAGATTAGGGGTTATTTATTTTTCCCATATTTATTTATTATGGGGTTTTTTCCCTCACTTGGATTTTTCCTACTTAAAGGAGAAATTTTCTTATGTGTATAGTTTGACTAGATAACTAGGAAGTAACTCCCTTGATCATTTATTCTAGGTATGGGAGTTACTCTTCTATTTTGAGGGTTTTTTGACCACCTTTTTTTTGGAAGAGTTACTCAACACTCTCCTATATGTATATCTTACTTGGTGAAATTTTTCAATACATGGAAGATTGGTTTTGATCTTTTTTTTTATGCAATATTCTCACATATTGGTTTCTTGTTCTTTTAGTTACATTATGGTGTGCAACTACTTGGTTCATGTGATCACTCTACTCATACATTCAACTTATCCAAACCTTGGAATCAACCTTGATATGGTATTAGATCCACCACAATAATCATGTGTATGGTTTTTATTACTTTTAGTCTTTTTTATAATTATGAGACTTTTATTTGTAAAAAAATGTGTTCATTCTATTCCTGGAATTTTTCCTTATAGTGTAAGATTCTTTTATGTTATAGGTTTGTGTTAGTGTTTTCAATAAAATATTAAATTAGGGTTTGGAAACCATTCCATTTTAACCTATATTTTTTCTACAACCTACTCTCTATTCCAAGGCCTAGTTTAAGTATTTACAAGACCTAGTTGTTGGTATCATGACCTTCCCAATAGCCATCAATAGGCATGCAATACCTTGACCTATGATATATGAATTCACTCAAGTATGAATTTTGAAATCCTATGTAAATTATTTCCAATGGATTTGTAGATCCTATTCATACTGAGTCAGACTAAGATTGGTTTCATATGGTAGCTCACCTAGCTCATCTAGCTTACCCTATTCATCTAGGTCACCAAGATCATCATGATCATTTGTTTACATAGCCTAATCTCAGTATTTCAAACCTTAAATCTTCTACCATCCACATTGATGATCATGTTTTATTCTTATACAGAACCTATAGACACTCCTCGAATCAATCTACATATTGGTATTTCCATAAACCACCCTTGTTATTTACAAGCTGCCTTTTAAATCCCTTAGTGGTTTTCCTTGTTTAAGAGGGAATTTTTTTTTTTAAATAATATAAGGCCTTTCTTTTAATTTTATTTTCATTTAAAAAATATTTATTACCTTTCATAAAAAACCATGTAGGAATTGGTATATATATATATATATATATTGTCATCTTTTTTATTTCATTATACACATAGTAATAAAGGATGGTTACCATTAAAAGTTTTTTTTATATATAAAAGAATATATTATGGAGAATGTTATGAGGAGGGAGTCCTTATTGGAAGGATGTTTAATATATATGGTGAGGTCATCTTTTATTTTTTTTAAATTAAAAACAATATAGTGTGAGCTTAAAGATAAAAAGTTGTTTTGAACAAAACTCTTCATTTTTTTGCTAGACGAAGACTAAAGAGTGAGGTTTAGTTTGGTAGGTGGACAAACCACCTCACATTTAAAACATTTAATTATCCTTATCTCTCCTACTCCCTTTGTATACTAATCTTAAACACTTTTTTAGTTGATCCTAATGTCTTCATTTTGTCTTATAATTCATGTTTTTGACATTTTCACTAGTTTTTCAAGATGCATTATCAGTTGTGCCTAAAGTATTGTGAGTGTACATTGTATGAAAAATTAAGGGGGTGGGGTTCACCATTGATAGTTCAAAGGGGTGTATTATGTTTTTGAGTCACTTTCAATTCTATTTTTCACTTATATTTTTTGCAACAAATAACAACTACAACTTCACTGTTACACTAATGGATTCAAATTAAATTAATCCTCTAATGTTATTTAATTATCATGAATGAAAAATACAAATGACAATTATTTTAAGGAACAAAGTTTTACATCACATTACAATGGGGTTAGAAACTAAGCCTATTGTAAAAATAGAAAAATATAAGTGGTACAATCATAGTGATGAAGCCTATGGATTATTATGTCTTTCTATGTCTCGTGATCTCCTCTTTCATATAAAACCTACCAAATCACCCTATGAAGTGTGGATCATTTTGGAAAATTTATTTAGGAAGTAAGATGTGATGAGATCTCACAAACTAAAAAATGAAGTTATCAACCTAAGTCCTACCAACTTTAACACCTTTCATAGTTTATTCACCAAATTCAAGTCCTTAATATTATAGCTGAAAGAATGTGAAATAGAGAATAAATATGACCAAATTATCATTTCTATACTCTCTAAGCTTGGTCCTAATTATTCAATATTTGTCTCTACATTCCATGCCACTAAAAGTGATCTTGGCACTATATATAAAATGCTTTCTTTAAATTCCTTTATTGTTGACTTGATTTTTGAGCAAGATAAGTTAATACAGATGGTCACATTGAAGTCCTCAAAACCTCAAGCCTTAACTTTTTGGAATGGGAAAGCAAAGGATTCAAAAAAGAGAAAAACAAAAAGAATAAAGATCAAGATAAGAATAAAGAATCTACCTCTACCAAAAAAAACCACTAAATCCTCCTCTTACACTACTAAACCTAAGAAAGAGAAGGTTAAGTGTGCTTATTACAATAAAAATGGGCATGATGAACATAATTGCATGAAGGAAAAAATTGATCACCTAACACATCTTATATAAAACAACAACATATGTGTTCTTGAGTTTATCAAGTAGAAATCCTCAACTCAAGATTCAATGAAAAGAAAAAGAGAAATAAAAAGGCAAGGCACTTGTATCATTTTTTATCCCCAAACTCTTCATGGTTTATTGACTAAGTTGATTCCCACCACATGGGCTCTTCAAAAGTTGATTTTTTTTCTTAAATACTTATAGCATGTATTCCATCCCTTTGGGTGATAACATTTTAGTAGAAGTTACAAGGAGAGGATCTGTTAAAATGGATGGAGGGACATTAAATAATTCCATCACTTTCAACTAATCTCTTATCAGTGTACCAAATCACTCACATTAATAAGGGCATGAGGGTAGAGTTTTCACTAGATTTAGCCATAATCAAAGAGTTACATAACTATTATAAAGTGGTAGTGGGCAAGGTCGATCATAAAGCTAAGTTATAGACATTCTCACATTTAGCACCTAAATCTTCTCTGACTACATTGATAACTCATTCAAATGGAATTAGTAAACTTTAGCATGAGTGGTTTGGCACCTCAATTACTGCTGCCTAGAATAACTCAGCAAGAATGATATGGTCATAAGCTTACCTCACATCCATTTTTCTAACATCCTTTGTGATGGTTGAACCCTCAGGAAACATCTCAAAGATAAATTTGACAAAAGAAAATCTTTGAGGGCTTCATATTCATTGGAGTTAGTACATAGTGATATATCTAGGCCTTTTCCCAATATATCTTTCACAAGGGCTAAGTATGTCCTTACTTTCATTGGTTATTTCTCAAGATACACATGGGTTCACTTCATTAACATAAATCTAAATTTTTTGACAAGTTTTGAGACTTCAAGGTTCTTTTAGAAAAATTTAGAGAAATCCATCAAGGTTATTCAAATAAATAATGGGGTAAGTATGTCAATAACATGTTTGAGCAATTTTTCACCATAGAGGGGATTGATTTTTAGTAAATAGTTCCATATAATACTCAAAAAAATGAAGTTGTAGAATGTAAGAATATGTCCTTAAAATATATGGCTAATTATGTGATTCATTCTAAGTTATTTACACCACTATATTGTACTAAAGCAATCAAATGTGCTTGTTACATTAAGAATAGGGTTCCCCATAAAGCCTTAAAAGGCATAACTCTATTTAAAACTTGGTATTATAGGAAACCCATAGCTAAGAATTTTAGACTCTGACAATCTCTAGCTATGACTCATATACCTAAAATGAAGCATAAGGATATGGAACCTCAAAGTAAGCCTTACATCTTTATAGGTTATCCTAATGGTTTCAAGGGGCAACACTTTATTCACTCCATCAAACATGAGCTATTTATAGAGAGAAGTGTTCAATTTCAAGAGAGTACCATAGACTCAACACGTGAAACTTCTCCCACTTCATTGAACTCACTTGGATTTGATTCAGATGATTCAGATTAGCCTGAGCACATTATAAAGGTTAAGGATACTTCTTCCATTTTTGATAGCAAAAGTAGTGATGGGGATTCATCTCCATACATATTTAGACACACATTAGAGGATGATTATTCTCTACTTAACTCATCCACTTTAGGCTAGGAAGACACTACAGAGTGTAAGCACATGAGTTAGGGATCTTTAAAATGATAGGCATACATGTTTAGAGTTTTAGAGTGGTCCATATGCTTACTATGCCTCTGCCTCAAATCCAAAAAAAAATTAGGAGGCATCAAGTATTCCTAAATGGGATTCTACCATGCATAAGGAGTATAATTCCTTAATTATAAATCATATTTGGGACTTGAAAATTCTTCCTACGGGAATAAATATGGTTTGATACAAATGGATATATTAAACCAAGTATGCAATAGATGGTTCCATCAACAAGTTCAAGGTGTTGTTGGTTTTCAAGGGTTTCTCTCAGGTGCCTAACTTTGACTACATAAATACCTTTGAACAAGTCACCAAAGTTAAATATGATAGAATCATAGTTTCTATTTCCATAACCAATCATTGGGATGTTCATCAGATGGAAGTGAAGAGTGCCTTTATTCATGGTGAACTTGAGGAGGAGATTTGCATGGATCAATCACCTAGATTTGTTACAGATCTTTCCTTTATGTGTAGACTTTATAAATCCATATATGGCCTCAAACATGCCCCTAAGAATTCATTAGATGCCATTCAGATTTGAACATCTATCTCTTATGACAGGATGATTCATTTTTTATTTTGGTTCTTTATGTTGATGATATTTTGATAACTAGGAGCTCTTATTTATCAATTATAGTAGTGAAAGAATATATTTAGGATATATTTTACATGCACACTTAGGATTTTTAAATTATTTCCTTGGGATTCATATTTCTTAGTCTGATTCAGGGATCACTCTTGCACGACCTAAGTATGATTTCAATCAACTTGCTCAATTTTACATGGATGATTGTAATCCAACTCTAAATCCCTTTCTATTTAGAGTTAACATTAAGTCATATTACACTTCACCTTTAGTCTATAATACCTTGTAATGACAAATTATGGGTAACCTTATCTGCTTGACACATACTATACTTGACATATCATATATAGTATGTATACAAAGGGAAATGCAACTGATCTATTAATCAATCCTAGCTTAGAGAAGACATATCCTACTTACACTTATAATTGTTGATACATTAGATATTTTAGGTCATGAACAAGATGGATCCACTAGACTTAAAAAAGGAATATATTACCATAAGAACATCGCTAGAGAGCATTTTAAATCCTCTAATGAAGCAACACTATGTAATAACCCTAGATAGGTCCTATGTTTTCATATTCACAAACTATATTCAAAGAAAAGTAAAATCTAATATATTTCTCACCAAATATTGTGGCATAAAGTGGGGGTAATAAACATAAAAAATAAACTTGCATAGAAGATCTATACTCATGTTAATGGATAGGAAATTATAATGCATGGGAGAGAGAAACAAATGATAAATTATCTACTTTATCTAGTTAGGAATACTTACCTTTGAAGATGAACCCATAGAGCCTCAATATCTCCCATGGCCAGGGTTATTCTCAAGAGGTTGCTTTGGTATGCAAGTATAACAAGGACAAGTCAGCTCTAGGATACACAACTTCTGTGTGTATCCAAAATACTTCTCCACAAGACAATATCCATATCTTCAAAGAAATTGTTGAAACCCTAAGCTATGCTCCTCAAGCAGAATGGTGGATAAGCATATGTGAAATATAATATTCTTATTATTATTTTCTCTTATAAATGGTAAAATGAATGTGTATATATAGATGAATCTAACCCTAAACCTTTTTGAAAGTCTAGCTGATAGGATCAACCCAATAAACTCTATATTTTTATTTACTAAAACAAAGTTAGGTCTCAGTCTAGGTTAGCCAAAGCTAACCTAGACCCATAATGTTTGGATAATTTAGACCTGTAATGTGATTTTATCAATTTGAATATAGGGTTGATGGGGTTGATAGTGTAATGTAAACCATCAAAAATGGTTTTATGCTTAGGAAGGTGATAATCAAGGTGGTGAAATCTTGGAGGAGTGTACAAGAGATGAGGCAAAACTTAGGGAATTATATGGGAGAAGTTTTGTCTAGATATCAAGTGGTAGTGTAAGGGAAAATAATCCTACATAGCACTAATGGTCTACCCACCCCTTTCCCAGTGCACCTTTTATGGCATGCACTCAGAGAGATTGAGACTTGGCAGGTTCTTATAAGAGAGAAAACATCAATAATTGATAAAGTTTTAAAATATTATGTCTATACATATGCCCCAATCAAATCTTATCACATATCATGTATGTGTAATAGGGGATGGTGCTTCAAGAAAATAACAAAACAACACACAAAGTTGAAGCTAAATAAATTGTAGTAAGAAGCAATTAAGAAAAATGAAAGGATAAAATTGAAAAACAAATACCTTTACTTAACGTAGTGATGTAGATAAGAAATGAAGTGAAATAAATGTGAAGGTGTCTAATTTAGGGAAGATTAGGTGAACATGTAGAAATTAGCAGAAAAGGTTGATTTTTTTTAAATACATGTAATATGTGAAAATATTTTCTATAATGTCAGGATTATAGAACATCTTATAATTTAAAAAAAGAGCTAGTAGAAATAAAGATATGGTAAAAAAATGGAATTTGGAGGTTTTAATTTGACTAGTAAATAATTTTGAATAGTAAATATAAATAGGGTAAAAACAATTCATTTGTTATTTTACTATTCTAAGAAAATAGAGCTCTAAAAGAACCAGTGTGAGACTAGAGATTAATCATGGTGAGGAGATGAAAAATGAGATGGGGAGGATGCCAAGTAGATATAGTGAGTGCAACACAGATAAGAAATCATGAATTTCAATTTTATTGAGTAATTTTATTTGAATTGGAGTTAGATATAGAAAATTGACTAGTAACTAAAATCTAGAAACTAAAACTAACCCTAGGAAATTTTTAGATAGACTAGGGGTAGACTAGGGTATTGGGAAGGAAGAAGTTAGAGAAATAAATACGTAAGGAATTTATGGTAAATGGTTAAAATGTCATTTTAGGGAAAGAACAAAGTTAACTTGGTTGACTAGTTTGTAAAGTGAGCAAAAAATAGGGGGCCAACTACCTAGAAGTGGGCTAACATAGTATTGTTGAAGGTGGCTGACTATATAGTAGTAACTTGATGTAGTCTAAAATGAAAATATGGATGAGTGTATATCATATAGACAATGAAATTGGGAGTAAGTGGCTAATACATTTTGTTAAAGAGGGTCGGCTATGTATTAGAGGGCCGATGTAGAATGCTAAAGCTGAGAAAGGGCTGATTTAGTATCAAATAGTTTGATTTAGTTTGAAATAACAAGGGTTGATTTAGTATCAAATCGGTTTATTATGTTTTAAAAAATTGGTTCAAGACCAATTTAGTATCAAATGGGTCGATTGTATATAAAAATAAAAAACATAAGAAACTATATCAAACCAACTAATGAAGTAGTTAATTTGTAAATTTTGAAGAATATATTTTATTTATTTATGACATGGATATTTGATACATCGTTTGTTGTTTGATATTATTTAGAAACACTGGAGATACTTGTGTCTAGTATATGTATCATGGTTACCATATTTACTAGATCATTTGACATATGTGGATAGAGCTCAATTGGTCACCTTGGGTTTTGGTAGCATCACAGAGATGAGATGGATCTATTTGAGTATTTATCTTATTTTTATATTCATTGGAAGATAGGAATGGTTGACCAAAAATTTATAATGAAAGGTGGATGGGGACACCATTGAGGTATAGATCACTCTAGAGGACATTCATTCATTACTTGGACTTCTGATAGGTGCAACACTAGTGATTATTGATACACTAGAGGATGAGGATGAGAGATGAACATTAGCCCAGTTGGATACATGCTTAGATAGGATTCACCCTAGGATGAGGGTGAGATTATTTGATGTTTATATGTTTATATTTTACCCATTCTAGAGATCTAAAATATGGTGATAGGACTTGTGATAACATGAGTGTTGTGTCACAAGTTTTATGGCAAGGTATGACTATATGTGATAGACTTTTGCCAATCTATATTGGATCAGGGAGTAATTTACAATTTTGGTGTTATCACATAGGTCTATCTCATGCATGATATGTATGGTACTTTTTACAAAGGACAGAAGACCATGGGACCTATGATTTTTCTAAGCACATGGATATATGAGAGGTTACCCATATATCGCCCAACTGGGTTGCCCCATACAATCTATAATAGGTTACCTTGGGTTTTTCAATGGAAATAAGACCATGTATCATGTTTTATACCCCATATGCCATAATTATATATGATCACATGATGGAATATCATGTGGCATACCTACACTCATATAGCTATCATATGGCCTAGTTGGTCTACCAGTATGAAAAAAGTTGAATGCGTGCAGATCATAGGCCACTATACTAAATGGGTGGATACTCAACTTTACCAAGATATTTTGGACTCCCACATATAATAGTCCCTCTAGTAGTGCCTATTTATTGGTCATGACATGCTAGAGAGATAAGAGGGAGGGAGGCAAAGGTGTATCAATGGAGATATCGATGACAAGGCCTTAACATGCTAGACCATGGGTTGGTCAATAATGATAGAATGTGGTAGCAAAGCTAGTAGGGGGAAATGTGATGGATGTGGATGTGGGGGAACATCAATCCCCATAGTAGACATAATAGCAACCACTACATCCTCATCAGAGATAGAGGCACCATTAGTATGAAGAGATGTATATGTTAGCTACTACATAAGGGGACCCAGTAGCTGTAATAGGATAGATTTAATCTTAGAGGAACCCATTTATAGAGGGTAATGATGGGATTTAGTGGAAACTCCTAGGTTTTTAATGGTGTAGAGTTGGTTGACAGAGGATGGGTTTGATGGGCAAGCAAATGGGGAGACTGTGATCAATGAAACCAATATTGGTGATAAATATTTTAATTTTGATTTAAGTTTTTGATATGAGATATTAGTTTCATTATGGTTATGGTATATAAAATATTTTAAGATATATAAGTGATCTAATGCCTATCTAGTTTTGGTTTTGTAGACCCTAAAATAGAGGAGATCAGATGGGGATCCCTAGTTATGTCTATGCATCATAACATTTTGGGTAGGGTGTTGGCACCATATGGACCTACCACATTATATGATCTTATGGTTTCTTTTCCCAAGCCTAAGTATGCTAGTTTATACTAGTGTGAGAGGTCATGAGGTAGTTATATACATGTGGTGAAGGGCTATATCCACTAGTAGGGGTTGGAGCAAGAGAGGCATAGGTTTGAATGGACTTAGCATAAGAAATATACATGCATATGGAAACCACCATATAACTAGGATAAGTATAGGCCCATGTGGCCAATCTATAGGTACATGTTGTTGGATTGATATCCTAAACTTCTTCTCTACAATGTAGTGTTCAAAGAGTCTAGTAGTAGGTGTCGATGGGTAGTGTGGCCTAGCCATAAGATAGACATGATGGAGCCCAGCCTTAGAGCTGGAGCTATTTTATTTTGTATTTTGTATAAAATACATTGTGTGTGTGTGTGTGTGTGTGTGTGTGTGTGTGTACATATATATACATATATACATACATACATACATATGTGTGTGTATACATACATACGTATTTAGACATTTTGACATTTTGATCTCATGAGTTGTACTTTGATTTAGATAAAGATGCATGGATATATTTCTTTCTAGCACATGTATTTAATTTTTGCTGTATATGATATGGGAAATATATGATGAGTGCTTTATTTTCTAGAATTATGTGATACACATGTATGGTTAAAAAGAAAAAGGAAAATTTGATTTGGGAAAATATGAGTAATACAAAACCAATGTATTACACACTATATCATGATGGAAAATGTGTAATAACAAAAGATGACTAGATATAATAAACCAAAGATGGTAAAAATAAAAACAAGTATTTTCAAACCATGTAAAAGATTTGCACCAAATTTAAATGAATAAAAAATCACACTATATCACATTAGGAAGTATGAAAATATTGTAATAAAATGGAATTCACATGAAAAAACAATGGTATAAAAATAAAATAATTAAGTCAATCGATCATACTATATCATGATGGGAAAAAAGAAAGATACTTAAAGAATAAAATTAAATTGATCACACTAATTCAATCTTGGAAGTGTGAAAAAATAAATAAAATGGTTGTAAGCATACATGCAGTCAAAAAATTAAAAGATAAAAGTGAAATATTAATGAAGTAATCATAAAAAATATTAAATCCAAATTGGAAGCATGTCAATGATGTGTAACTCATAATCAAACACTACTTATCTCAAATTTGATGCATGTGATTTAATTGTCTTGGTTATAGTAGGAACTAGGTATTAGAATATTTTGTGAGGGTCTAGTCCTATCCATGGTCTTACACTACAAATAATAAAGGGAACACCAATAAGGGGAAAACAACTATGGGAATGATTTTAAAATATGGTTGTAATGTGGTAGTTTGTGAGGAAGGTCTAGTCCTATCTATGGTCTTACACTAAAAATCACAAAGGGAAACCCTAGGGGGAATGATCAGTTAAAAAACAATATTTCTCAAGGGGAAATATTATAAATGTTGTAATGGAAGAGGGAATGTAAAAACCATGACATAGGCATTTATGATAAAACCTTAGGGAAAATGAGGCAAACTGGGTACACAAGAGAGACATTAAAATCCTAGTGACCATTAAGATACAAAGGATACGTACTCACAATAAACACAAAGCTATATAGGTAAATAGGTGAGATACTAAGATCAACTCATGTTGGTTATATGAACAAGAAAATAAAAATGTATGTACCTTCCCACAACATGTTCCCCATTCCTTAGGACTTTTTACAAAGCCATTAGTATACAATGAATATTGAGTACTTGTGTGAGAAATTAAATACCACTAAAAGACATTTTGTTCTCGTATACTAATCTACTGGCCTACCACATCCCAATGGACCTTGACTCTATCATGAGGCCAATTATGGATTTTTATATTTTATTAGGAAAATAAGATGTGTAATAAATCATGTCTTTTAGTATGATTTGACTTGTGAGATTTATATGTTGCCTTTTATATCATTGCCTTTTAATTTAAATGATTCAAATTTTAACTTCTATGGGTTTTATGATTCCTTTTCCATACGGATTTAGAATAAACCAAATGAGTGATATAAGTGATACATAACAATGAGCTTTATAATTTGGTTAAAGGAATCTAAGTATCCAAAGATGTGACTAACTAAACACTTAATCTTACCTATGAACCATTATGATATCTCACATTTCAACTATATGTAAGATTAGTATGATAAAAGAGATCAAGGAATAAAGGGAGATCCAAAGTAGATTAGTAAAATATGATTACAATGAGATGTCTTATTTTCTAATGGATCACATGGTAATGAAATATTGAAAATGGGATTAAGGTTTGTATAACCAAGTCACAATAATAATTACTTGAGTTGTTGAGATAAGGTAGCAAACAATCATTAGGAAAGATAAAGACATCTATAAAAGAAATTAAATCATAAATATAAGTGTGAAATCATGGAAAGGATAAAAATAAACCATATGAAAAGATGAAATAAAATTAAACCATATAAAATACATAATACATAATACAAATATCCATGTGAAATAGATAGGTGAAACCATATTTAACACATAGTCAAATGATATAAGATATATAAAAGTGGATCACAATTCCAATCCAAAATCATAATGAAGAATAAAGTGAAATAATACCATATTGTGTTCACAAATACTGATAGATTTATCCACAAATATTATCCATGACATCTAAAATATCTATATGAAGCTAGTTTATAATAGAAGCCAGAGTCTCATCTATCCTCATGGAAATTTGTGAAAAGACCTCTCTCTATATCTCCTGATCAAAAAATATTGGTGTAGTTAAAGGATGATGTTCATGAGGGATATCATGCATAGAATACTCAATGATGGGCATAAATTCCAAAATAATAATGGTATCTATGGGATGAGAAGGTGGCACCACCAATAGAGAAGGAAAGACAAGAGGGGAAGGAACCATAGGTAAAGAAAGAGGATCCTTATTATATGGGTGACCTATGGAAGGAGGAATAGTGGGCATATAAATCATCATAAGGCTATCATTAAGGTGTTATTAGAGAATTCAATAATGATTGGTATGATAGGTACCACACTAGTGCCAAAGACAATACACCTTCCCTTATTAGGGATATACTCAGGTAATAAATTAGGAAGAGGTATAGCCTTATCTTTAGGCTAAGCAAGGGTAGAATGAAATGTGTTAATATATTTCTAAAGATTTCAAAAATGGGTAGAATAATGATTATATATGTTATAGAAGCAACAAATAGACTTTGAGGGTCTAATAATGGAAGAGGTAGAAATAAAAGCTAGGAAAGGCTGATATAACTAGTAGCTTCTAGTCTAATGACTATAAAATTTGTGAATATATCAATAAGGTTGATCATCCCATTAGTGTGATGAGATCAAGCTAAGGCAAAGGAAGAATTACATCACCAAGGGAAGTTGGGACTGGCGTAGAGACTGGGTTGGGTTCATATGAAGGTAAAGTAGAATCAAATACAAGATGAGGTTTAGCTAAAGGTAGAGCATGAGTAGGGCCCAAAATAGGCTCAACTAAAGGTAAGGTAGGATGCACAAAAGGATTAAGAGTAATAGATAACATATTTATGGGAAGCAAACTAAAAGGATCCTGGTATATAAAAATTTATAAGGAATGGTAAGGGCATGATCCATGATCATGATTATAGGATTTTTTATTGAAACTAGAGGTGTACCATGTAATCATTTCATCTCTACCCTATAAAAAATAGGAATAATACTAAAATTAATAAATATGAAATAAATAACCTAATAATATGAATAGAAAGACTAAAATAAATAAGTACAATATCAAATAATCTTGGCATATCTCACCTATATAAGTCCTCATAGAAATGGATTATCTAAAGTATAACCATCATTATAATTAGGTGTATGCAAGTCGATGGTATAGGTAGGTATGATGTTTTCATTAGAATTAACCTGATGAATATAATGTCTAATCTTGGTTAATACCATAGGTATATCATCAATAGGAGAATGATGGGAGAGTAGCTTCAAGGATGGAATAAGTTGGGTGATTAGATGAGGGGATAGATCTAAAGTTTTGATATTGAGGTTGATCTCATCTAGCTCATCATCATCAAAATTAAGGAGGTTAGGTGGTATGTTCCAAATGAGTTCGAGGTGACCATTATAAACTTAGGTAGAATTAATAGCATAATTGAAACATTAATATTCCCTAAATGGGATACTGGGCAAGGGTTCAAGGGTTGGAGTTTTAAAGACACCATGTTCTTAGAATTAATCAAAATTCCAAGTGTTTGTCTTCTTGAATCTTGTAAATATCACCATTATGGGGGAATTTGATGCATTGTCATGTAGATGAGGCAAAATCCCTCATACGATGAGTCTAAGGTCTAACATACAAGATGTTATAATAAAGGGTAAAGTTAAATATCATAAATTTTATGTGGATGGTAATAGAAGGGACAATAATACAATATAGCAAGTTACTAATACTTTATCATAATAGGGAAATGCCTAAGTCTGATTTTACTACATAGAACAAGTCACCTTATTCCAAAAACAACTTTTGGTGCATATTATTTACAAAGGGTGTTAAATAAATATAATATTTATTTACAGCTGAAAGCTTCAAGCCTAAAACTCCACCTTGTCATATGCTCTTACACTCAAGACCATATCTGAGCAAAAGGAATTGATGCCCTTTAATATATTCTCTTTCTTTTAAATCTCCCAAACTCATAACAAGTAGAATTTTTAATATATGTGTAGGCCATATATGTAGAAATGTTTAGATATATATCATGGAATCGTCTTTCTTATATTATGTATAACTTGTATACAAAAAGATAACATAATTTTGTATGTTGATGTATATGTGACAGCTTAGGAGTAAATAGAACGTGTGATTATATATCCTCATATATCAAATATACAAACAGATATGTTTTTTTATATGTATTTAATTAAATATACTTTTAAATACAATACCTATAAATATAAAAAATTCATACAATACCCCAGATTATAGAATTTGATGCTAAACTTACCCAAAAAAAAACATCCTTTCCCCAAGCTCGCTCATTTCCTTCTCCACTCCCCTGCTCCACACACTTTATTTTCCCCCATGCCCAAAAACTCTCATCCTCTCTTTTCTTTTCTTCCTATGCCTTCTACCTCTTCTAATTATTCTCACCGTGATTCCTTTTCTAATTTCCCTTGAATAAAAAGGGGTGTAGCTTTAAAGAAAAAATTTAATTGTTTTAAATTTTTTTTCCCCATATTATTTTTTTATTTCTTTTTTCTATTTTTATGTTTTTAATATAGTTTTATTTATTTAAAGATTCTGTTATTTTTAATAATAGATGAATTTAATTTTGCTTTAATATATTTTTATATTTTATTTTAATATTTTCAAACTAATTCTTTTCCAATTTTTTCTCTTAAAAATGATTTCAAGTTCTATTTATTAATTATAAAAATCCATAATTTATTCATTTAATTATCATCTTCCTAATACCATAGATTTTTAATAACATTTTCACATATTAATATCCTAGATTAAAATTTAATTACATTAATAATGTTCCTACAAACATTATTAATTATACATACTAATCATGCAGATTGAGTTCTATTAAGGCCTTTAAACTATGCTGACAACCTCAAATAAATCAACTTTAAAATGCAAGTAAAAATAAACACACCATAAGCAATTAAATGTAGTTCTACCATGGATAATTACTCTGTGTGTGTGTGTGTGCAAGGTTTTTGCCAGCTCTCTATAGACCTTCAACTTCTTCACTTACACCACCCTCTCTGATGATGTTCGCCCTCTAGCACATTTGAGGGATAAATTCTCCTACATCCACCTCATAATATGCAAGTCATTAGATATTTTCACATAATAATCATAAGCAACAATATATAGTTGAATCAATACATGAATATGCTTAAAATATAAATGCATACATAAACCAGTTCATAAAAAAAAATCATGTGTTTGCATATAACTAATCAACCTTTTTTTTATCTTGAAATAGCTTAAATCTCAAGCTTAGTCAGAAATATATCCAAATCTATATTTGTTAACTACAAATATCCATGGTTAATCTAGCAAGTTTGTCTTGCAAGGAATCAGGATGTAACATCCTTCCCCCCTAAATCTAGTCATCATCCCTGATGACTCTTCAAAGATAAGTTATCAATAAAAACATTTCTTAGTAAAGTAATAACATGATATACAATATCAAACTAGGCAAATAAATAGAAAATTACTTGTCAAACTCACCAGAGTTCCTCTAAGTTGCACTATTTCTAGAGTATTGGTCTTACAAGACCTTACTCAATAACATTTCTCAATTTAAACAAACATAGTTGTGATTATTATTTACTTTGATTGATTCTATCATGACCACCCCAGGGTCCAAAATCATCAAACAAGCCTATATACTATAGGACTGACCACTTGTGTTACCTTGAAGAGTCCCATATGTCTTAGTGAAAATTTCATAGATTTTTTAAGAGCACACAAAATCATCATGCAAGACAAAACAAATGATCAAAAAGAGTTTCACAAAATCTTCTAGCCCTCAACACATCTCTTTATTCTAGAGAGTGTTTTTCTCATCCCAGATAAAAGTAATTAGGAAATATGGCAAGCATAATGTGTATATGTTAATACTATTGCTACTCTACATAGCTTTGGATAAGTATAACATGTCAGTATGGTCACTACTCTATGGAGCTCCTGAAAAGTATGATGATGAATAGGAATGGTAAATATAAAGTATACAAAAATCATGGACTACTCATCTATATGAAATTTTTGTCCACTGTATACATGTGTATGGCTATATGACTAAATTTGATAAGTTCTGCCTATCAAATTTTAGATTTGATAGGTCTATCTATCAATCCAACTCAGTACCACAATCTGAGTTAATGTGAGGCTAAGTAAGATATTGTCCTATTACTTAGAACTCATATTCTTGATTCACCACTCTTCCCTTAGGTCTCCATGACTTAATGATCTTAAAATGTGCACAATAAATTTCAAAGCATCACAATTTTATGCTATCAGATCATTAAAGTCAAAGCTATATGCTAAATGATTCTAGATGTATCCTCATACATATAAAATAAATCATACAATCAATCCATAATTGTATTAAGTTACTACTAATTAGTATCATATTTCATAGTCTTAACTCATAAATTTATATTCGTAGTTAAGAGAAAATAATGTTATAATTAACATAACATACATAGGTCAAGAATCACACCATTCTTTCAACCTTTTAGGAAAATAAATAAAACAATATCCCCTACTTTCTCAACTAACACAACAAATTAAAAGTTTATTTCAAAAATCTCTAGATTGATAAGATGTTCTACATATCCTAAACATTACTTGCTTCTGGTGATAGGTATAAAATAACTCTTTCAAAACAACATGTTTTAAGCAAAAAGAGAGTAAATGTCAATCTAATCTTGACTGTATAACATTATACTATCTATAGTCAACTTATAATCTTTAGTATATAAATCAAGGTTTTCCACCTCACATGGTCTTAACATCACAAGTTAAATCAAGTTATTACTCTAAATATTTATAAATAAAAAGTAGATAACTATCATCTCAAAAACTCCCACATACCTTCACTAGGTAAAGGAAAACACAACAACTCAATATTGTTAAACACTACTTACTTTCCCAATCTTGTATGGTATCTCAATCTACTCTCATAACCAAGGAAAATATATGCCAAAAAAAAGATGTGTTCATCCATCCAATCTTCTTACCAAGAGTAGAAAGTATTCTCCCACAAATTCTAAGGGAGTGTAGTCAGACAACAGTTGGAAACAATTTCCATAAAAGAGAATACTAAATCAATCATCATGCACATAATACTTCTTTAAACAACATCATAATAATGTCAAAAGAGAATAAGATAATAATGACTCATCTTTATGCCAACTATGAGGGATGAAACCAAATATGTTACAGATGGGTAGATAGTGACTGCATGGGAATCTAGAGAGACAAGCTAGTACCCATGTGATGTATGATTTATGACTAACTAAACATGCAGTGTATCATAGAAAACTCAATCTATTTTAATATATTGCACATACATGTAAACCATACTCATTAAATGATAATGTATCACTAACATACTTTGACCCAAAGTCTTATAGACAACATATGTAAAATGACCTAGATCAATCAAGTTCATACACACCACTTGATATGACCACCTTCATCTAACATTGCAATGTCAATAATCCAATGAAGTCCCTCTCACTCCTTACTCCTCATTAGCAGTATAGATTTGTTAAATACAAATATAACCACAAGATTCATCAACTTACATCATACTAGAAAATTCATCACATGACATGTTATACATAAGAGTAATACCAGCATACATTTAGTCCATCAAACATATGCATGGATCTTTCATTATATTCTATCCCATAATATAAATAATGATTACAAATATACCACCTAGGCAAACATATAATTTTATGGTAAAATTCAAACAATATAAATGATTTACAGTTATCTACACCCAATGGCAACCCATATTACCATAGTCTAGTGTTACAAAAATTAACTACTAGTTGTTCATAAGCAATCATATAAACTAGTCTCAAATATATAGAAACATAAGCATTATACAAGTAACTATATATATAACAAATCAAGTCATTATTTCCATGGAAAAAAATAACATACCAACACAACATTAGCTAAACTCTCAAAGTTGCATGCACGAATACTCAATACTTACTAACTATAACATCACATGTTTTTCACAACTACAACCAGCATGTATATAGTAAAATAGTCAAAATGTAGATATAAAATTTGGAATAATAATTACAGTATGTACCATCCATGTACAACATACCTTTATACTGTAATACCCTGTGATATCTCATACTATCATAGGTTCCCAACTACATAACAACACATTCACCAAACTTATGATTTTCAAGACTCAACCAATTCATGCAGATAATAACAAGAAAATAATAAAACATTATACCACTCAGGTATATCCTGCATACAAGCATACCAAGGTATTTCAACATAAAAGCATGCATCATGATTCATCATTAATCACTAAGTATAGCTAAACATTTAACACACTCATAGTATGTAATGCACACAAGAATTTCATATCAAATATATATGGCTAACAATCATTCACATTACTAATTATGAGTTAGCTAATTCATAAATCTTGTTATGACTTATTCAAAACATATAATGAAAATATAGGTATAACCCCTATATACCAACACTTGTACATCCTAATATACACCACAATTAAGTATTCTAAAGCCATGCAACTTTTAAACCATAGTTTAGTGTTTTAGTTGTAACTACTAAGCATAGAAATCAACTAATGAAGTAGTTATAAATACATGGAAAACTCTCATTACAAATAATATATCATTACTTTGTCTTACCCAAAAACACAAATTGTTCACTTTATTAATTGGTTTGTTTTTGGGGTCTATAAACAATTGTTTGCCAAACTGTATTATTCAATTCTTTCATTTTCTAGTTAATATTTCTCTTGATAATATTAACTAAAGAAGACTATCCTAGTTTTTGAATTATACTAATATGTAATTCAATGTCAAATTCTGCATGATGGTTTTCATGTTTTAAGGAGTCTAAAGGTTATGTAAATTTTAGCCCACAATATGAGGTAGCTAAGGTTTACTTGTTTAACTCCATTAACACCTAGTTTGGTTATTTATATAATAAATACAATTTTAAGGTTTTGTATTAATACTCTCACACTCACGATACATATCCTATCTAAGTCCTGCTACAAAGGATATAAAATTATTGACTTCTTGTAATAATGTTTCCAAGCAGAGGTATATTTATCTAAGATCTAGATTTATACCTCAAAATTCTTATATTATCACCATGTCATGGATAATATGAATTTATTATCTGGTTATATTTAACCAATAAAATATTTAGTTAACAAATATATTTAGCTAATTATTTAATGTATTTACCAACATTTTAGTTATAAAACTATATTTTATTTCTAACCAAAATAAGGAAATATCCCTTATTACTTTCCTAAAGATTCTCTTAATATTATCTATTGGCATCCATTATTGCTTTGCTATCTTTAATTAATATTAAAATAGCTTTAAATTTTATGTTATTTATGAAATAAGTGTATACATAGATAATTGATAATCCCCAATTATTTAGCTAATAAATTTAATACCTAACCATACCCATGATCTCAACACCTAGAAGTGACAACACAATATTTTATTAATGTATACAAGTAATGCAAAAGTTAAGTTGACACCACAATATGGTAACTTGTCCACTACACGTACTTTGCTTAAGTGGTAACCTATCAAGTCACCCTTCCGAGTAGCACACAAAATTTATACCAGCAAAAATAATAATTATTATTATTATTATTATTATTATTATTATTATTATTATTATTATTATTATTATTATTATTATTATTATTATTATTATTATTATTATTATTATTATTATTATTATTATTATTACATCAAGCTGGGTGAAAACTATAGATCAACACCATAGTACATATCTTAATCATCTATGTTTTATATAGTCTGTACAATGTTCTTTACCTCAGCTGAGTTGGATTAGACCAAGGATTTCCTATGATTTCCAAGTTGCCTAAACTTGCTTAATTGTTAATTGTCTTACCCAAATCTCTAACTGGCTAGAAATATAATAACATATCACTACCATAAATAAAAAACTGCATCAAGTTATGGAACCATGCTTATTTTACTAGAAAATTAATAGATAAAACTAGAATTAATATGCCTTGAAAAAATATAATCATTATCTATGGTTTATACTAATCATATGGTTCCTTCAATATTTCCATTTATCTTAATATAAAAGTAAAAATATAGGTGGTTACCAATACTTTATCATAATAGGGTGACACCTAAGTCTAATTTTACTACATAGAACAAGTCACCTCATTCCAAAAATAACTTTTGGCACATATTATTTATAGAGGGTGTTAAATAGATATAATATTTATTTACAATTAGAAAGCTTAAATGTCCACTTTGTCATACACCCTTATACTCAAGACTAGATCTGAGCAAAATTAATTGATGTCCTTTAATATATTATCTTTCTTTTAAATCTCCCAAACTCATAACAGGTAGAATTGTTAATATATATATATATATATATATATATATATATATATATATATATATATAGGTTGTATATGTAGAAATATTAATATACATATCATGGAATCATCTTTCTTATATTATGTATAATTTGTATACAAACAGATAAAAAAATTCATATGTTGATGTATATGTGTTGGCTTAAGAGTAAATAGAACATGCGATTATATATCTTCATATATCAAATATACAAACAAATATGTGTTTTCATATGTATTTAATTCAATATACTTTTAAATACAATGCCTATAAATATACAAAATTCATACAATATCCCAGATTGTAGAATTTAATGCTAAACTTACTTGAAAAAAAATCATCCTTTCCCCAAGCTCACTCCTTTCCTTCTCTACTCCCTCGCTTCACACACTCCATTTTTTTCCATGCCCAAAAAACTCTCATACTCTCTTTTATTTTCTTCCTACGCCTTCTACCTCTTCTAATTATTCTCATCATGATTTCTTTTCTAATTTCCCTTGAATAAAAAGAGGTGTAACTTTAAAGCAAAACTTTAATTGTTTTAAATATTTCTTTTTTTTTTTGTTTTTCCCCATATTAATTTTTTTATTAATTTTTTATGTTTTTAATAAAATTTTATTTATTTAAATTTTCTTTTCTTTTCTAATAATAGACAACTATTTTTTTTCACTTTAATATTTTTATATTTCATTTTAATATTTTTAAACTAATTATTTTCCAATTTTTTCTCTCAAATGATAATTTCAAGTTTTATTTATTAATTATAAAAATCTGTAATTTATTCATTTAATTATCATCTTCCTAATACCATATATTTTTAATGACATTTTCAAAAATTAATATCTAATTACGTTAATAATATTCCTACTAACATTATTAATTAGACATACTAATCATGTCGATCGAGTTCCATTGAGGCATTTAAATTATGTTGGCAACCTCAAAGAAATCAACTTTCAAATACAAGTAAAAATAAATAAACCATGAAAAATTAAATACAGTTCTACCATGGCTAATTACTTTGTGTGTGTAGGGTTCTTGTCAGCTCTCTGTAGACTTTCAACGTCTCCATCTACACCACCCTCTTTGATGATGCTCTCCCTCTAGAATATTTAAGAGATGAATTCGCCTGTATCCACCTCACAACATGCAAGTCATTATATCTTTTCACATGATAATCATAAGCAATAATATATAGTTGAATCAATACATGAATAAGCTTAAAATGTAAATACATACATAAACTATTTTATAACAAGCAATCATGTATTTGCATCTAAATAAGAAACCTTCTATTATCCCAAAATAACATAAATCTCAAGATTAGTTAGAAATATATCCAAATCCAAATTTGTTAATTGCAGATATCCATGGGTAATCTAGCAAGTTTATCTGATGAAGAATCAGGATGTAACAGGCCCCAACTTACATGAAACCAACAAAATTTGTTGGGATCATACCATGATTTCATAAGATGAGTGGGGTAAATATCTTGTGGTAGATGCCTGAGATAGCACTTTTGAAGCTCAACAAAGGATAATGGTTTGAGGACATTAATGTTGTTTATTTGGGAATATGTAGGATTAAGGGTGTTGTTTGGAGGGGAGCATGCTCTGCAATGTAACTAAGAGAGATGGTGTGAATGTTTTAAATAGTGTCATAAGTATTAGTGACACCATCATTGGTATCATAATGGGTTTTTTAATGATCATGCAAGTGCCCATAGGAGTTTGGGATGGTTCAAATTGGTACATGAGAAAATCTTAGTGCTTAGCTTGGTTGAGGGTTTCTTCCAAATTTATTAAAGAGAGAGTCCTACCCTGATATTTTAACTTGGGGTAGAGAGCATTAGTGAATAATTGAAAGAGATTATTATGTGCCTTGTTATGCTCATATTTATTAGATAAGCTCTTCCACCATTTGATGAAAGTTTGTGTCATTTTATTCCCAAGTTGCTTAAAATTTATGAAGTGAGCTAAGGTATTCTCAAGGAGATCACTAGTTTGAAACTCTTGTACAAGCGAGTTAACCAAATATTCCAAGCTAGCGATATAATGGGTTTTTAGTTTATTACACCAATCTAAAGCATCTCCTGAGAGTGTTTTATCTAATATCTTAGTAGAAGCAAAGGTATTAAGTTTGACCCAATCTTAATAGAGAATACCAAAAAACTTTAAAATAGTGTGGGATTAGTGGACCCATTATAAATGATGGTAGGTGTGATACCTCCTATGTTGATACTATAAATTTGAGGTACAAGAGGTTTATTTTGGATATGTTTGACCATTTTATTAATGAAGGATGGTTAAATAATGAGGTTACCATGGGAATCCCTAAGGGGGGGTAGGGGAAATTTGGATTTTACACTCCCCATGGAACCCTTTGGGGCTAATTTTTAAGGTGAATGAGATGATTTTGCATTTACATCATTTGATTAGTGTTATTGGTTTGAAAAATGTTCATTTTATTGAGTGTTTTAAATAAGATTTTATGAGTTTGGGCATTATTTTGACTAGTGTGAGCAACATGCAAAGCATTATTATTGGTATGAGTGGCTTGGGTTGCACTATGAGTAGTGGCATGCATGGCACTAGTGGCATGCATGGCACTAGTGGCATGAGAAGCATTGGTAGAAAAGGAAACACTAGTATCATGATTGGATTGTGTATCAAAAGATGTACTAGTGGAATGATTAGAATTGGAATAAAAATAAATACTAGTATCATGATTAACATTGATATCAAAAGATGCACTAGTGGCATGATTGAGGAGGAGGGTATTTGGAAAAGGTCCACTAGATGTTGAACCTACCATGTTAGTGGAGATACTTGGCATGGAGGTTGAAGAATTCATAGAAGAATAATTCATGGTGTGGGAAGGAGTCAAAATACAAGGTAAAGGTTGAGAAGCAAAAAAAGTGTCACCCTCAAATTTATGAGATACTGTAGGGGAGAGTGAAAGAGGTTCTTCTACTTGAGCACCAATCATTATATTATATATGGTTGAAGGGTCCTTTCCTTTATATTGAGGAAATTAATTAATGAAGAAGAGCATTTTAGGTGTATATTATAATTCATGCTCATATTCTAAGGATCATATAGGATTACAAACTAGTGATTAATGAGGAAGAGTCCCATAATTGGTCGTGTGAGTGGAAATGTGCACATTACTTTCATCTAAAGTGGAAGCAACAAGTTATTTTTGTGGAAACCTATTAAGATGGGTAAGAATCATCATGTTTGTTTGATTCAAATTTTTATTATATTCAAATAGGAAATTCATGATGAGAAAATGGGGCTAAATTGGTGATGAAAAGAAAATTCATAAAATAGGATACATAATTGAACTGGTTGATTATGTCATGTAAACTACGGAATAAAATAGAGAAAAAGAGAACATAATCATATAGGTCAAATGTGTACTATTGAACATGAAATAGAAAAAGAGAACATATCCATATAGGTCAACTATGTACTAATAAATAAGGAAGAGGCTAAGAAATAAGAAGACACATCTAGATAGATTGACTATGTACTAATTAGATAGGGGTTGAATAAGAAGATAAGGAGATAGAGTTAGATAGGTCGGTTGTGTACTATAGATAGATATTTGGAATAGTCTATAAGAGATTGTGTCAATAGGGATGATAGTGTTTTGAAAATAGAGAAATATTTTTCAAGATAATATCTAAGAAAATTAAATTAATTACACAAGGAATTTGATCAATGTAATTGATCCAATTGGAACACATAACATAAACCTTGCACTAGTGTTGGCTATTGTAAATTTTAGAATACAAAATACAATGATCAAAGAGAAATAAGTAACTTTAAACTAAATGCTAACTAGTTTTTCATTCCTAAGTGTTATTAAGTTATAATAAAATTTAGTTTTAATGTGGTTGGGAAGTTGGATGTAGTGAGGAACTAGAAAACAATCTAAGGTTGGTTTCAAGAATTTAAGGATGAAAGTAATTTGTATCAGCAATGGTACTAGCTTGGTATTAGGGGCTATCCACTCATTTCACAATCCAACAATGATAAGGGTGTCAAGTTCTTTTCCAATATATACTATCAACCATGTGTTTATACTTAGCTAGAAATCAAGTCAGCTTCCCTATTGGTGATGAAATCCAAGTAGGTAGATCTTTGGAAGAAAAATGTTTAATACTTTTTTTGTTTGAGGGATTTTGAAGTGTGTGGAAAATATAAAAATAGTATGACTAACTCGATAATTTGAAAAACCACCTAATTAATATATGTTTGGTACTCTAAGCATGCAAGTAACTAAAAGGAAAGGTGAATTGATTACTAGCAAAAAGAGGTTAATTCCTTGATTATGAGAGTATAGAATTGTTTCAAGTGATTTTGTATGTAAATAGTGTATAATAGAGTTGACTGGGTCACTAATATTCTCTATAAACAAAATCTATAATGACATAGTCAAACATGTCAACTATGTCTTCGAGATAGAAGGCAAACTATAAAACTGTGTTGATTTAGTTGACCTAGTTGGTTGTAGGGTTTTAGTTTTACATACTAAAAACTTGTGACAAACCTCATTAAAAGATAAGAACTAAAGTGACAGAGAGAGTAATAATGAACCTTGGTGGGTTAGAAGATGTTTATATTGAAAAAAATTATGTTGTGATGCTCAAATGTTGATTCAAAAATTTTGCTAACAGAGTTGACTAGTTCAATGGAGTTTGTAAAAATAATGTGTTGAAAAAGAAGTTACAAACAAAGTTTATTGGATTAACTATGTTTTTAGACCTGTGTACTAAAAGAATACAACTATTAATAGATTCATTTGGTTTGACTACATACACAAATATAGATTGAAAAATAAAACTATGTCAAAGTCACATGTATTTAGAGAAGACTTGCACATATAGAACAAAGTCATTTTGGAGTGACTGTGTGTTAAACTTGTGTATAGACTATTAGAACTATACTGACAAGTTTGATACAATACTAAAAAAATATAAATATATAATATAATGATAAAATTAAAGTGAAAAATAAAACCTACAAGGGTTTAATTCATGCTAGGTTCAACAAGATGTATACAAAGGGAAATACAACTGATTTATTAATAAATCCTAGCTCAAAGAAGATAAATCCTACTTACAGTTCTGATTGTTGATACATTAGATATTTAGGGTCATGACTAAGATGGATCTGCTAGACCTAACCAAGGGATATCTTACTACAATAACATCACTAAAGAGGGTTTCAAAGCCTCTAGTCAAGAAACACTATGCAACAACTCTGGATAGGTCCTATGTTTTCATATTCACAAAGTATATGCCAAGAAAAGTAAATTCTAATCTAATGCTCACCAAAACTTGTGGCACAAAGTGGGAGTAAACATAAAAAGTAAAAATGCATAGAATATATATACTCACATTAATTTATAGGAAATCCTAATGCATGGGATAAAATTAAAAATGCTAATCTATCTATTCTTATAAAGAAGAAATAATGTTAAGAATGCTTATCTTTGAAGACAAACCCACCGAGCCTCAATCTCTCCCTTAGCCAAGGTTTTTTTCAAGAATTTATTGTGGTATGTAAGGATAACAAGGATAGATCAACTCTAAGATACACAACTTCTCTATGCATTTAAAAGACTTAACCACAAGATAAGATCCATATCTCCAAATAAAGTATTGAAACCCTAATCTATGCTTTTCTAGTAGATTAGTGGATAGACAGTTGCAAAATATAATATTCTTATTCTTATCTTATCTTATAAATGGATAAATTATTTTGTGTATATATATGAATCTAACCCTAAACTTTTTCAAAAATTTAGTCGACAGGATCAGCATAATCAACTAGATATTGTTATTTGCTAAAAACAAGTCAGGTTTCGGTTTAGGCTAGCCAGAGTTGACCTAAACCTATAACATGATTTTATCAATTTGAATATAGGGTCGATGGGGATGATAATATAATGTAAACCATAAAAAAAGGGTTTTAGTCTTAGGAAAGGGCTAATAAAGTTGGTGAAAACTTGGATGAGTTTGCAAAATAGGAGGCAAGGCTTATGGAAGTACATGGGAGAAGGTTTGTGTAGATAGTAAGTGGTAGTATAAGGGACAATAATCCTATGAATGACCAATGATATACCCACCGATTTCTTGATGCACCCTTTAAGGCATGCACTCAGAGAGATTGAGAATCGATGGGTTCTTGCAATATAGAAATAATCAATAATTGATAAAGTTTGAAAATATTATGTGTATACATAGTGGGCCTAGTCTATAGATTCATGTAGGACACCAATGAGCTGAAGAGGATATTTCACTACATTTCAGGCACACATAGATTCAAGATTCACTAAAAATTATCAATTATATTGACTTGATTGGCTATACTAACTCAAACTAGGCTGGTGATATTCATAATTGCAAGTCCACTTTAGGTTACAATTTCACCATTGGTTTAGGTCTAATTAGTTGGTCAAGAAAGGAGAAGAATATTATTGCTCTATCATCTACTAAGTCATAGTACCTAGGGGATGTCAATGCTGACATTTATACCATCTAGATTTAGGGGATTATCATAGAGTTTAGTATCTAATTCAAATGACATACCATCATCTACTGTGACAACCAAAATACTATTTAGATTTGTAGGAATTTGGTCTAGCATCAACAGACTATAGTCATGTAAAATTCAAAATTGTATAACTTCAGTATAAGTAAGACACCTAATCCATAGGTCTTTCTGTTGACTCACACAACCCTTCTAGGCTACTTCTTTCATTGATTCCTAGTCATCCAAAGTTTTTTAAACTTATCCCTTTCAGACCTAGGTAGCCCTTTCAAGCCTAGATCCATCCCCCTAGGTCTCATACCCTTAGGACAATAATGACCAAATAGGATAGGAGCACTGGAACCTAGGGTGTCATATTTTTGATGATGTTGTCTAAGTTCACTTTTTCCTCCAACGATCAAATTCTTCTAGTTCCTTATATTTTTCCTTGTTGACCTCACATGAATTTATTTAACCCATGACCATTAGTTTCCCTATAAAAATCCATTCAAAGTCCATTTAGAAGGGTTAGTACTCATTTACAAGAGAGATTCAAGAATACAAGCAAGCACACTCAAGCACTCCTCCCTATTCTTTACACATAGCCTTCCAACATTGTTTCAAGCTTACTCAAGTCATTATACCAGTCCTTAGCCAACTACAACACATCTAATTTTGCATTTTAGTTGCATTGATCATACATAAATTGCATCAAGCTCTTTAATGGGATAACTACATTAGTTTGATCCCTCTTCAAAGTATTGGTATGTAGGAAGCATTCCCACACATGAGGTGTGAAGTGCATCCAGTGTATCCTTTACACACTAACCCCTTCTCTCTCTTTCCCAAGTTTTCATTTAATTTCAAGCACCATGAGATCCTAAGAGTTTTTAAGATTAAAACAAACACATAGTGAGCTCCACAAGGTCCCAAACCTTAAAATTTTAGTGATAAGGTAACACAAGCATTCTGAATAGAACCTAGAAAGATTTTAGCCTCAAGACAATAGCATTGGAATATGACTACAACATCATATAGTAGGGTTTCCTATTTTTATTGATCCCATCCAATCAAGAAATGAATTCTAGAGACCTGTTTCTAGCTATTTTTTAGTCTTGCTCCTCTAATATTAGACCTTGTCTTAGTCGAGATCAGCTAGAATAAGCTCATTTCTAATCTATCTCACTTCCTACTATATTAAAAAAGGCAAAAATGTAATCTATTTACACAAATCAATAGGTTAATTCTTTCATATTTATTTACTGATTTACAATGCTTAGCCCCTTTATTAATTAGGAATATAACTCCAATATTCTAAAAATAATAAAATATCTAGTGAACCTGACTTACTTTGAATTTTTGTACAAAAACCCTTGAAACCCTAGGGATAATTATTTATGATGTTTTACAATATTTTCCTAATGTTAAAAATTAGAAAACTATAGATTAATTTAAATATTTTTAATAAATTCACTAAAACCCTAGTTTGCACATACTAGGTCCTATTTGCATTCAAACACTTTCAAACCTTTAGGAAAAATATATAGCTAATTTTATAAATTTTTCAAACTAAATTCTACAAATTCATAGAAAATTTTTCAAATTATTATACTAATTTTGAAAAAAAATATTTTCAAATCCTAACTGCATCAACTAGTTCCCAATTATTTTTCCAAGTTTATTCAATCATTTTTTTGAATTTTAGTTGAATATCAAACTTAGAAAATCAATTTCAAAATTAAAAATTAATATTATTTTGCACAAGTACTTCTAAATAATCTTTAGTTGCATATACTAGCACCTACTTACTTTTGAGGTATCACCTTACATGTTTGGTAGCTAAGTATCCTTTTTGCCTACATTTTAATTCACTATTTTTTGGACTTTGCATTTATTATATTTAGTACTTTACATTTATAAAACATTGCCTATTAAAACATAATTCAAAACATTTATAAACATTTCAAATTATTTTCCTACTTTAACAATGGCTCAATATACCAATTTTGATGAAACTAATAAAAGAGAACTTCAAGAACTCTTAACCAAACATCTGGATATGAAAGATGACATGCTTAGAATTCTACAAGAAGAATAGAAAAAACACCAATGGGAAATCTTCTCAAACAACAGAGCAGCCAGTTGTAGATGACACTACAAGGGCAACTATGTCTCACCCACCCTTATAGTATCTGACCCTTCTTCTATGCCACTAGTTGTAGCTAGTGCATCCCTATCTCCTGATGTGGAAACCCTTGTGCAAGAGATTTGATATCTTCAATCTAAGGTGAAACATCTTGAGCAAGGTACCACTAGACCTACACAGGCATTGGATTATTTTTCTTTATTACATACACCATTGGAATGTCGCATTGCTTTTACAGCCTTACCACCAAGTTTTGTTCAACCCAAGATCACTCTATATGATGGTAAGAGTGATCCAGAGACATATTTGAGAGCTTTTCACGTAGATTGGATTATGTACCCAATGACTAGCTACTTATTAATCTATTTCCATGGAGCCTAAAGGATTATGCTTTATAGTGGTTTTATAGTCTATCAAATCAGTTGATCACAACATTTAATCCTTTAGCAGTCATGTTCCTAGCACATTTTAGTATCAACATTGGTGAAAAGGTTTCATATGCATAGATTTCATAACAAAAATAAAGGTCAAATGAGCCGCTCATAGATTATGTTCTTAGATACAAGACTATTTTGGCTAGACTAAATAGCCCATGGTTGATCAATAGCTAATGGATATCTTCAAACAGAGTCTTCTACCAACATTGCATGAATCTATTATGTTCAAAATATTCTCTTCCTTCATTGAATTGTGTCATACACTCAAAGGAAGAGAATTCAAGCTAATTTCAATGGGAAAACTTAAGTATTCAAGTATTTCAAACACAACTAATAAGAGTAACAACAAAGTCCCATACAAAGTCAAAATCAATGATAATAAGAATAATAATAATCAACCAATAGTTAATGTGGCTTCTAAGCCCCCTCCACATGTGGTTTTATCAATACCACCTCATCATGCATTTACCAATCTATCAATTTCTTCAACCAAGGTTTTGCAGTAGTTATTGAAATATAACATCATCACTCTCCCTCCTATCTAGGAAGTAGATACAACAAAGCCTCTTCCATAGGGATATGATCAGCATGTATTTTGTGATTTTCATAGGGCACAAGACCACACCACAAATAGATGCATCAATTTATGACACAACATACATAACTTGACAGATGATAATCTACTTGATTTGGGCACTTTAGTTGAGCCTCCAAAGACAAAAACAACACAAGATAAAGCTTTGATAATATTTTCAGATCCATTTCCACAACATTCTAAACAAGAGCAAGGGGACACATTATGTGTTCACCATATATACTAGGCACCTTCAGTTGAGTCACATCCTTTGAGTGGTATGATAGGGGTGTATGATTCCAGAGTTCCAACCAAGCCTTCAATATCTGTTTTAGATCATGAGATTGTGGAGGATAATATAGGTTATAATACATTATTTATTAGAGCACAGATTCAAAATTAGCCTATATGTAGTGTACTCATCGACAATGGTTTCAATCTTAACATGTGTACTTTCCCACTTCTATAGAATTTGGGTTATTTAGAGTAGGATATCACTTTGATAGACATAATTATTATTGGTTTTAGTGGGCACATATATAATTAATTAGGTGAGATATTACTTTCATTATAGGTTGGTCCTACACATGTGGCCACACCATTCACTATAGTTCCTAGTACAGGGGTTTTTGACATATTACTTGTTCAACCATAGATTCAAAAACTCAAGGCAGTACCATCTATCGTTCATAGATTCATGAAGTTCATTCATGATAATCAAGTTATCATAATCATCAGAGTTCCTTATGAGTCATCACTCCCTACTTCAGAACCATCTATTAGCTTACAAGTACTAGCCCTAGTTCTTCCACTAATTTCAATTTCTCCTCCAATTTTAGTATAGATTCCACTTCATATCTAGCCACAATTACAGCATCCATCGCTAGTATAGAGGGTTTATACACCCCCACAATTTTAAAATTCTAGATATCTTCCAGCTATAGTTTTCACACCTAGAGTAGTTACATTGTGATCTCATACAACTACACAAAGAACACTTATTCACATATTTTCTTATCTTAATTTCATATGGGTCCCTAAGAACCCTATAGTTTCATCCACTTCTCATAGTCATAGGGTGACCCCATCTTTAGTTTCCACTTCAGAGATTTCAAAGTAGTTACAATGTACACATATTTTAGTTAAACAATCTCAGACACTCCATCATGCCTCACGATCATGCACAATCCCATTATTTAATAAAGGGAACCATGACAAGGTGTCTCATCTGAGACTCATCAATTAGTATCATTTCTTTCTAGCATTGATTATACATATTATCTCCTACTTGATTGTACATAGTTTAAATATTGTCAAAAATCTAAAAATAAAATATAACACTTCAAAATACAAAAACATTCAAAAAATTTCATAAACACTAAAAACATATTTTGATTGTATGCATCATCCATGTTTACATTACTACTATCATGCTAGGACTTAAATTTTCTATTTCATGCTATTGTATGTTGATTTATCTACATTACCATACTTTACTTGATCTCTTTTGAGTGTGCACACGAACATCTAGCTCTTCAATTACTTCACTCTACCCATTGAGGGGGCATTTCTACTTATACATTCCAGAAACACATCAATATACATACCACTAGGGGCATCTTCTACATGACTACACCTTATAAGTTATGTCATTTCTACACTACTAACTTTGAGTTATCATACTAATGCACATTTTTTACTAAATTTCATAGATTACTACATCGACATTTCACTAATACCTAGCACTTGTGTAATTTTTAGTATATACCTAGTTTTTTACTACAGATGTTTTGCATACTTTCACATTGGCTTTGATTAGTTAGATGTGTTTGTATCTTCCATGTTCTTAGTTTTACCTTCATTACTTGCTTAGTGTAGCTTATGTGATTGCATTTCTAATTTTAGCTTGTCTTCTACTTGTACCTTAGGACATTTTCTAATGTCCTTTGATTCTATTCATGTGTGTACCTTAGGACATTTGATAATGTACTTTTCTTGTACTCTTATATGTGCCTGTGGCCCTTGTGCCAAATTTACTTATTTCACTTGTATGTATATGTGGCATTTGAACATGCCTTCCATGATTATCTTCTAGTTTGAGTGACATGTCTCCATGTCCCTTGTTTGAGTGGCACCTTGGCCACCCTTGTGTGATTCTTGCTTCATATGCTTATTTTATCCTCACTATGTATAATTCCATGATTCCAATCATGCATTTATCTTGCTTCTTGGATGCCATGACAGACATCATGTTCCATCCCTCCATGCTTAATAACAACTAACATTACCAGTCCAATCTAGTATTATGAACATGATCTTACATTGTTATATATATCTAGGCATACCCTAGTTGATCTAAGAATATATCAATCCAAACATTTCTATATCTAGAGATATCTTGTCAAATATCAATGTTATATCATATATCTATATAGTTTAACACTCTTCTAGGACTCTTTTCTTCTAAGGGTAGTCACTGTAGGTTTATCATTCCTAACCTCAGAAGAGAGGAATAAAAAAAGGGTTTGTCATAGAGATCAAATGTCTTAACATTTGAAATATTATCATTTAGAACACTCAATACCAAATCTAGAGGTCAAACTGGTTAAACTAGAGCAAAAAAATAGTGACAATTTTAGATCAATGGTCAGTTTTCATACCAAATAAAAGTGCTAAAAATAGATAATAGTGATAAACATAGGGGTGTTCACATTTTGGATCTCATGTATAGGCATAAAAACACTCAAGGTTTCTATAAATAGGCAAAAAGTTTAGTTTAGGGATAATTTTTGCACTTTTAGATCAGTCAGATTCAATAGTTTTAGTATAGTTTTCTCAAATACAGTGGGTTATCATGTGCGGCATGATGTTTCTCACTTTTAATTTAGATTAGGTAATTGGCATAACTTCCAAATCAGAATCCATGTTCTAGACATTAGTGATTAGGGGAAATGTGCATGGCATATTGATCTTCTTTTCTTTTTAAGTTTAGTTTATTCTCGACATTCTCAACAGTTGCATGCCTTACTCCATCGACAAGTGGTTAGCATCATATTTGAGTTAAATTTCATACAAGTTTAGCTTTATGAGTACCTGAGTTCTCAAGTTGGATTTCACATAAGCATTTTTCATTAGATTTGAAGAAGGTTCCATACAATCCCAGCCTCCATCTTTCAAAATGGCCAAGAGTGGCCTAGTTTCTAGCACACATTTAGGCTATCCACACCATACTATCAGATTTCTAGCACATCCATGGGCTCCATGAGCCATATCATATGACATCTATTCTATACCAATATTACTTCATAGCTTTGCTTCATGGGGCAATGATGGAGCCAAAGGTTTAGCTAACCTTTATATTCTTCAGCCAGCCATTCAGAGGGATTGGAGACATAGTCTAGACATCGATTAACACATGCATGATTCATTAACTTCACATACTTAGTAATGATTGAACCAAAGGGCCAAACTTTGAATTCTTGATCCAATTTTTATGGATTTGAGCACTCAGCTTGATTCATGATATTACTCTTGATTCAACACACACTCAGCATCATCCAACACATTCCAACATCACAATAGGTTTTGTATTAGTTCACATACCTGGTGAGGTGTATTCATTCCTTTATCTTCCTCTTAATTAGATATTATACATTTTTATTTTAGATATAGCATATCTATTAAGAAATAATCTACTTTATGTTTTCATTGTAGATTCACAATTCATAGTGTGATCTCTCTATGCACATCCAGTATCACACAGCTTCATGAGGTTCATCCTTACAGGTAAGTTTAGGTATGCTTATTATTTTAATTTATCCTAGTATTTCATTTTTTTCATCACTAGAATAAATGGGGGGAAATTCAAGAATGTAAAATGTGAAATTTTACAACTTTAGTATGGCTAAGACACCTAATCCATAGGTCCTCCTGTTGGCTCACACAAACCTTCTAGGCTATTTTTTCATTGATTCCCAGTCATCCAAAGTGTTTTGGACTTAGCCATTTTAGACCTAGGTAGCCATATCAGGCCAAGATATATCCCCCTACGTCTCATCCCCTTAGGACAATAGTGCCTAAATAAGACAAGAGTGTTGGAACCTAGGGTGTCCTATTTTAAGCATTGTTGTCCAAGTTCACTTTTGCCTCCAACGATCAGATTCTTCCAGTTCCTTATCTTTTTTATTGTTAGCGTCACACAAATTCATTTAACCCATGATCATTATTTTCCATATAAAAGGCCATTAAAAGTCCATTTAGAAGGTTTGGCACTCATTTACAAGAAATATGTAAGAATAAAAGCAAGTACACTTGATCACTCTTCCCTATTCTTTACACATAGCCTTCCAACATTATTTCAAGCCTACTCAAGTCATTACACTAGTCCCTAGAAAGCTAAAGCACATCTAATTTTACACTTTAGTTGCATTGATAATACACAAATTTCACCAAGTACTTCAATGGGAGAACTTCATTAGCTTGATCCCTCTTCAGAGCATTGGTATGTAGGTAGTGTGCCCACACACAGGGTGTGAAGTGCATCCAGTGTATCCTTTACACACTAAGCCATTCTCTCTCTTTCCCAAGTTCACATTAAAGTCAAAGAACCAAGATATCTTAATATTTTTTAATATTAAAATAAATATACAATGAGCTTCACAAGGTCCCAAACCCTAAAATTTTAGTCACAGGGTAACATAGGCATTCTGAATAGAACCCATAAAGCTTTCAGCCTCAGGACAATAGTGTTGGAATAGGACTATAACACTAGATATAAGGGTGTCCTATTTTTAGTGCTCCTATATAATCAATAAATGAAGTATAGAGACATGTTTCTAAATATTTATTTGTCCTGGTCCTCTAGTATTAGACCTTGTCTCAATCCAGATAAATCAAAATAAGCTAAGTTCTAATCTACCTCACTTCCTAATATATTTAGAAAAGGAAAAAAGAAAATCTATTTAAAAATAATAATTAGGTTAATTATTTCATATTTATTTACTAATTTACATTTCTCAACCCATTTATTATTTAGTAATATAACTCTAATATTCCCAAAATAATAAAACATAGACCAAACATATAGAGATTCACATGCACTTATAATGTAGGTGCATGTAAATAGTAGTTTTAAATAATGATTTTTTAGGTTTAATATGGGTCTAATAGGTCATATTTTTTCAATAATAAACCATGTAAAGTATTTATTTATCATTTTTAGGTTATTTATAGGTATTTCTATGTTTTCAGCCAAAATTGAAATTCAAATTTTTGAATTTGTTGCTAAGAGTTTAGAAGGTTTTTGTATGTTGTGATGGTATTTATCCTTTAGTGAGTGATTAATAGGGTCTAAAAATATGTTTTAAATATTTTAAAACCATTAAATCACTTTAAATCTATCTTACACCTAATCAAGGTGTGTGTAACATAGGTTGATGACTACATTAGGTATGTTTGGATGAGTCTTAGGGTCATTGAGAGATATTTGTTGTGTGTAACAAGAAGAGACTAAGAGTATGAATCAAGTAAAAAGATGATAAATATTTAACCATATGAAAATTATCAAATTAAATTTAAAAAGACAATAAAAAGGATAAGAAGTGGCTGGTTTTTAGTAGTGGTGTGCAAAGCATACAAGGTATATATATCAGGTTTCGAAGATATATGAATAAAGGGAACTTTTATATAATTTTGGATGCAATATAAGACTTATAAATTTAGGTTTATATTATATTTATTATTATTTTATATTTTTTATGCATTTATGATGGTTCTTATTTTGTAGAGACCTAAAATACTATTTTAAGTGACACGGTATGACAAGAAAAAAAGGTTTTCTATGAAATTTTATGATTATTAAGTCTAAAAAGTAAATGTATGATTAAGGGGAGTATGAATAGGTATTAAAATAGTTAAAATTAACCCTTTACAACCATTTTAAATTAATATTTCTCCATATTTATGCTCTCAAGTTACCTACAATCAGAAAAACCCTAGGTCAGGGTTTAACTCAAAATATTCAATAACTTTCAAATGAACCATCAAAATCCTTTAAAAATAGATATATGGGTAATTTAGGAAATTTTATAAGTGATTAAATTGGTTTCAAATATTTAATATAATTATAGGGATATATATTAGGGTTTTAGGGTCTATAAACTTGTAATAGGCCTAAAATAGGGTTTTAATGATAATTTTTCAAATTCTCTTGTAAATTCAAGATGAAGAAGAGTGTAGAACATATATCTTGTCATTTATAGAATATAATTAATGTGTGAATTCTTTTTTTATGATTTAAAATTCTGATTTGTGAATTATAGTCCCATAAAAGATCATATTAGGCCTAGAACGAGACTAAAACTAATTTTGTTTTTGAACACAATCAATCATAAAAGACCCTATAAGTATTACCTTACACAATATTGGTATCATATCCCAATATTTGGGTGCATAAAGGTATAAAATATCTCAGTAAAGGTAGTAACAACAAGATGTGATATATAATCTTATGAAGATGGTAGTTAGAGTAAGAGGTAGAATAGGAAAGAGGAGGCAACCTACTACAACAATGTTACTAGAGGAAATGATAAATATTAAAGATAATTTTTAAGACATGGGGATTTATAAAATAAGGGGAATTGATATAGGATATTTTAGTGAGAGATAAGATAAAATGCCTCAAGAAGAAAAGGTAGAACAAGAATAAGAATGAGAAGAAAGGGTAGAAGAGAGATTTATCGGAGCAGTCATGGGAGTTAGATCCAAACCCAAATTATAAGTACCTATGTAAGAAGATATATTGAATGTAGAGAAGGTGGTTGACTAGATAAATTTCATGTAAAATTATTTTGAATATGAAGAAATAGAGGATGAAAATAAAGTGAAGTTTGCCATTACAATATTGAAAGGTCATGCATCCCTCTAGTGGGATGGAGTTCAAGATCAGAAGAGAAGGAAAGGTAAATCAAAGATAAATATTTGGGACATAATTGTGGATATAAAAATTCAAATTATTTCCAAAATATTACCAAGATATTCTATTCAAGATACTCTAAAACTTAAATCAAAATGACGTGACAGTAAAAGACTACACAGAAAAGTTATATAGATTAAAAATTAGAGCAGGTCATATAGAGGATGATGTGGAAAAGGTGTAAAGATACATAAATGGGTTAAGGTTAAAAATATAATATGAAATTAGTCTTATATCACCAATATCAATGGAGAAAGTATATCATTTTGCCCTTAAAGTAACTAAGAAATTGTCAGGAAGCAGACTCAAGATTCAAGGGGCAAAGGAAGAACTTTTAGAGGTAGAAGATAGCATAGTGGTAGGATTAAAATACATATCCATAATAAAAAAGATAATATTTTAAAAAAATTAAGTCAATATATAAGAGGTTTTTATTATTTTATAGGAAGGAGACCCTACACAATAGGTAGAGGAAGAGGCTTTTTGGGCATGTGTTTCAAATGCAACAAGTATGGGCATAAATCTTATGAGTGCCTAGATAATCCTTCAATAATTCAAGGTAGCACTCAAATTATCCAATCTGATGAGGAGAGTGTGGGATCACCTTCTCATTATGATGCACCTAAAGTTGAAGAGTCTTTATTTATGAAGAGGGTAATGCTCAAACTAAATAAGGAAACCAAGGATCCTGCATAAAAGAAAATATTGTTTAGAACCACTTGCAAGTAAAAAGGTAAGTGATTCAAGGTATTTATAAATAGTGGATGTACTAATAATATAAAATCTTCAAAAATGGTTGACAAGTTAGTCTTTAAAAGGTTAATACTCCCCACACTTTATAAGGTGTCATGGTTATAAAAAAGACACCAATTCTTGATAAATGAACAATGCAAAGTGGAGTTTCAAATAGGTAGTTACAAGGATGAAGTGTTATGTTATGGCATGCCTAGGGATGTATGCCATGTTATATTGGGTATACCTTGGTGATTTGATAGGAAATGCAAACATGATGGGAGAAGTAACATTTATGCTTTTGAAAAATATGTAAAGAAAGACATACTCATACCATTGAAAGAGGATAATGTAATAGTATAAGATAGTCCTAAGGTGTGAAAAATAGTTCTTGTATCAAATTAGAAAAGAAGATTTAATTTACACATTAGTTGGTAAACCAAAAATAGTTATCATAACTACTAAATTAACTAATCTACCTCTAGATATTTAGAATTTTTTGAATGAATTTTTTGATATAGTTGTGTATGATTTACCCAATAAAATACCTCCACTAAGAAACATCAACCACCACATAGACCTCATTCTAAGAGCCAATCTACCAAACAAGGTAACTTACAAGATGACACTAAGAGATAATGAAGAGATAAAGAAACAAGTGCAAAAGTTGTTAGATAAAGTCTTGATCAGGAAAAGCTTAAGTCCTTATTTTGTTCCAACAATCCTAACCCCTAAGAAAGATGGAGGATGGACAATGTGCATGGACTCAAGATCCATAAACATGATTACAATCAAGTATAGACTTCCCTTGCCTAGAATTGATGAACTTATGGATTGTTTAAGTGGTGTAATTTATTTCTCCAAGATAGACTTAAAAAGTGGTTATCATTAGATTAGGATCAAAGAGGTAGATGAATGGAAGACAAATTTTAAGACCAATGATGGACTATATGAATGAATTTTAATTCCATTTGGGCTAACTAACACTCCAAGAACCTTCATGAGTCTTAGAATGAGGTGCTCAATGCTTTCATAGGTAAATTTGTCATTGTTCACCTAGATGATATTCTGATTTATAGTCAATCAAAGGAAGATTATCTTAACACTATAGAATTATATTAAATAATTTAAAAGAAGATAAGTTAAAATATCAAGAAATGTACCCTCATGAAGATAGAGTTGGTCTATTTGGGATTTGTCATTTCCCAAGAAAGTTTGAAGATGGACAAAGAGAAGGTCAGATCCATAATAGAATGGCCTACTCCAAGGAATGAATTTAAGGTAATAAGTTTTCATGGTTTGAATAGATTTTATAGAAATTTCATAAATAATTTTAGTGGCCGTTGTGCTCCAATAGTGGAAACTATCAAAGGAAATTAAATTAAATTTAAATGGATCGAGTTAGCTAAGAGGAGATTTCAAATCTTAAATAAAAATATCATTGAGCAATATATATTAACTTTTCATAATTTTAGTATACCTTTCCAAGTAGAGTGTGATGCTAGTAGGACTGCCATAGGAGTTGTCTTGAGTCAAGATGGAATACCAATTGCCTACTTCAATGAGAAGCTCAATTAGGCATAGAATAAATACTCAACACATGACCAAGAGTTTTATTCCCTTATTCAAGCCTTAAATAAATGGAGGCACTAAGTGTTATACAAAGATTTTATAATAGATATAGACAATTTGTTAGAGTCTCTTATTACTCTTGCTTGCTAGATTTGTCTTATGTGGGGATTTGTCCCACATTACCTAGTTTAGCTTGTATATTGTTTTGCCTTATCTATATAAGAAAGTTCTATTCATTGTAATATATATGCTTATTTTTGCTTATTTATGTTTCATAATATTTTTCATATCATTTGAGTATAACAATTATTTTGTCAATTGGTTTCTTCTGATTATATGATGAAGCATCAATGGATATAGTAATGAGCCATTGGAGAGATCTTGGTTGAAGAGTTTTGAAAACTCTTTCATGGTACCAAAGCCATCCTCCAATAGCCATTACTCAAGTTTTTTTGTAGATTTGACATTTTACTTCTTTGCCAACATTGTTTATTTGGTGGATTAATATCATATATTTAAATATGATTTGGTCATACATTTTGCCCCTTATTTGACCTCATATTTTATTTGGCCATGGTCTATTCTTTCTTGTTAGATTTTTTATTAATTTGACATCAATATTGGTATATGTATTTTTGTTTTGGCCAAATATTGGATTTAGCTCGGCTCTATGGTCTCCTAGCAGACATTACTCCTTAATCTTCCCTATGGCTCTTGTAATTTTATTTTTACAAAGTTTTATTTAATTATATCTTTTTTTTTTGGAGGATTAAATATATTGTGTTAGAATCCCTAGCTACCTCTCCCATCGCCATTCTAGTTGGAATTTGCATGCCTACATTTCACATTTTTTGAGGATTACATTAGATCTACCAGGATTGCATAGTAGCATATTTATTTGTAGACTTTAATAGGAGTGATGGAGGTCTATGTGGTGGTTGGAAGAATACTAAGGTGGCATTGGAAGACTAAAATGTGGGAGTGGAAGTCCCTTTTTTGTTAGGTGGCATCTTATACTTTTATTTTGGAGTGTCTGAAGGGGTCTATGTGGAGATCTGGGAGATCAATGTATTATATTATTGTTGCTTGGAGATATTTTTTATCCTTTTAGACCTGCATTTTTTTAATATCTACATTCTATTACTTTTTTCCTTGTTTTCTTGGCTACTACATGGAATATCAGAAGTCTTTGCAAGGAGATAAAGTGTGTTGTAATTTGCTTATCTATATCGTAAAGCATAAAGATTAGCTAGAAGAGAAAGCATAGGAGCTAGGAGAGTTTTCACATCAAACTTGTCTTCTCATAGATCTAAAAAGGGATTTAATGTGATTGGAGTGGGGTAACCTTTGGGAACTCCTACATAGGGATTATGCTATGTATGTTGTGCCACATAAAGGTGATCCATATTTATTTGTAGTGTTATATCATGATACTAATGCAAGCCCTTCACCTCAATTTTATGATTCCATTTTGAACGGGATAGAGTTGTTCAAGATAAATGATAGTGCAAGGAATATGGTAGGTCCAAATCTGATGACACTTACTCTTGTTAATCACTAGGGACCTGATATTGAAGCAAGTGCTCCTGTGGGCTCTCACAATAGTAGCAATAAGGGTCCTGTGATTGGGGGCATGACTGAAGCAGTTTCTATTTTGGGTTTCTTTTTTTCTCTCCTCTAATTTTTTCATAAACATCATGTTAGTTCATCAGGTGGTGACAAGCCCTCTGGATGGCTACTGCCTCTACCACTTTATGGGGGGAACTTACATACCATAGGCAGTAAAGTTTCCACATTGTCTAGAAAGAGTGGCATTAGTAGTTATGTCTCATCTTAACCTTCCAAATTTTGTAAAGATTTCACCTTTTTAGAGATCTAAGAGGCTACTAAAAACTTTGATGAGTTTTGAATTCTTAGCATTGGATTATCTGTTAGAGAAGCATGACGCTCAAGGAGTCTTTTTTGGAGTCCATTTTCTTCCTTAGCCACTTGTTAGGTGAAAGATAACTATCTCTCACCTTTTATCCTCTTAACACAACTATTATTTCATTATTTTCTTTTAAATAGCTATCTTTTTTTTCTTAAGGGGAAGTGTAGTTCACTTGTACATGCATAGAGATCTTGGTTGAAGAGTTTTAATAACTCTTTCATGGTATAGAGGTCACTGGCTGTAATTTTTTTGACTTTAGTTAACTTGAGAAGATTCCTAGTTCCTTGCTGATTTCAATAACTGGTTGGAAGGCTAGGTTCCCTTTAGTTGAAATATTTTTTTAAACTTTTAGTGCATTTTTTATTAAATAGACCTTATTGGTAGGGACATAATTATTTAATAAATTTTGATCGATAGCTCGAAATTGAGTACAATTTTTCACAAAAGTTTATGTTTTTCAATTTTCCATGCATTGGGCCTATTTACATTATAAAATTCACTAAAATATAAAGTGCTATATTTTGGGGGTCCTCTTCACATTGGTTGTGCTACATTTTGCTTATTGTTTTGTAGTGACATTTTAGTGGTGATGCATTTTACTATGTTTTGAATGTTTGTTCAGGGAATATTTTTTGTTTTGCATATACCTTATCTTTTTTATTTGTCAGATATAAGAGGGTAAGGTCTGGTCTAGCAAGAGGATAGACCCCCTCACAAAAAACACAAACTTCCTTCTTACTTCTTCTCGATTGCATTGTCATCATTTATTGCACTCATGGGTGTATTTTTGGATGAATATGATGTGTTATTATTGAGTGTGCATTGTCATTAATATGGGGTTTCGTGTGCTATAGGCCCTACATTTTAATTCACACATGCACTATCTTGGATGCATTTTTTTACTGAGCCTAGCATCCTTTTTCTCATACTTTGTACATTATTGGTTTTGACTATTAATTCTTTTCTAGTGTGTATACATATATTATGATATTTTCACCATTTTTTACACTTTTTTATTATCCCACAACATGTATTAGTACTTTGACACATTGGTAGTTGTGGCATGTCTCCTCAAGGCCCCTTTCTTAGCACCTCACCTTATTCTATGGGGACATTCTTTCCACTCCATTATTTTTGGAGCATCTCTGTCTATGAAGTATTTGACAAGTCAACAGTCTCCTCATTGTGGAGCTATTATGGTGAAGCCCAATGTCTTCCTTGTTTTTATTTGGTGTATGGGTTATATTGTACTTGCATTTATTTATAAAGTGCCATGGGGGGTTTATTGATTCATCCTTATCTACCTTTATGTATTTGTGTATTCTATTCTAGGCACCTTTTCACTTCATCAGTTTTTTGTCTCTTCCATCACCACCATGGGCCATCATCTTTGAGAGACTTATATATATTTTTGAAACCTTTTTTATAGTTGATAGTCTCCTTATTTGGAGCTATTCTAGTGTATACATTGTCAACTTATTTGGTATTTGAGTAGTATATTTGGACTACTCATGTAGACCTTTTTTCCTCTACTCCACTCATTCAGTAGTATGGGGGTGTGCATATTCTTCTTCTTGGTGTTAAGAATTCCTTGCCCATGTTTTACTATTTTATACTTTCATCACCACTGATAGCCTTATTGATTGAATTTATTCTGGCGAAGCCCAATGTCAGTTATTTTTATTATCGAGTAGTGGATTCAGACCACTTGTGTAGATTGAGTTCTTTTGTGACTTATGAGTAATTAGAGTGTAGACTACTTCAACATCATTTTTGGGGGGATTTTTTTTATCTCTTTCTTCTTTTATCTCTTTTGGTGGGGGGGAAGTTTTTTCTATGAGTTTTCTCTATTTTTCTCCACTTTATGAGAGGTATGTATATGTTTCACTCTTATGAGTGTTTTTTGGATTAATCCTTTGTACATGGGTATCTTATTTAGGCACTTTTTTTGTTGGAACCCATATGAATATTTTTTATTTAACTCCATGGATTTTTTGGTGATCCTTATAGTGACACCAATATGGTATCCCCACCAGTGACACTAGTGTGGTAGCCCTACTAGTCTTTGTGCTCACTTCTCACCATCTTGTTGGAGGGGGTTCAAGATATGCTTTCTCAAATTCATCATTCTACCTATTATTTTGAGTGCAGTGCTCATATTCAATGATCCTCATATTTATCACCATTCCTACTTCGACTTGGTGGTTATAGTGAATAGACATCCATGTACTTTAGCATGATGGATTGGCATCCATAAGGACACATAACTTCACAATGTATCCTCTATTGTTATCCCCTAGCTTCAATTGAGGAGGGTGTTAGAGTATTTTATTACTTTTACTTATTAGGTTTGTTATATGTAGGGATTTATTCCACATTGCATAGTTTAGTTTGTATATTATTTTTCCTTGCCTATATAAATAATTGTTATTCATTGTAATTTATATAATTATTTATATTTATGTATGTTTCATAATATTTTACATATCATTTGAGTATAACAATTGTTTTTTCAATTGATTTCTTATGAGTATAAGTTGAAGCATCAATGACTATAGTAATGAACCATTGGAGATTTCTTGCATGAAGAGTTTTGATAACTTTCTCACAATCATGCCTTACAATTCATTAGTAGTCAAACTAAACTAAGTCAAAGGAATATTAGATGGATTTAATTTTTACAAATCTTTTCTTTTGTTATCAAACATAACAGTGGAAAAACTAAAAAGTTAAAGATACATTAATCATAAGAAGTCTGATTATGCAAGAGTCTCAACTGAATATCTTAGGATTTGATTCATTGAAAGACTTGTATAGAGAAGATATTGATTTTAAGGAGGCCTATGAAGCATGTGAGAATATAGTAAGTAGGGATAGGAGTCCATGGGTGGACTATATGCTTAAATAGGGATAATTATTCAAAGGAAGTCAGTTATGTATACCAATAAGGTCAATGAGAGAAAATATGCTAAAGGAAAAACATAATGGCAGCTTGGTAGGACCTTTTGGGTAAACAAAGACATTTTATCAACTGAATGCACATTATTATTTTCCATTGATGCAAGTTGATGTGAAATTTTTTGTATAAATATGTAGAATATGCCAACATGCTAAAGGGAAAAGTCATAATGCAGGCCTATATCATCAATTGCATATTCTTAGTAGGCCATGGGATTCAGTGAGTATGAATTTTGTACTTGGATTATCTAAGACACAAATTTTTTGTATAAATATGTAGAATATGCCAACATGCTAAAGGGAAAAGTCATAATGCAGGCCTATATCATCAATTGCATATTCCTAGTAGGCCATGGGTTTCAGTGAGTATGAATTTTGTACTTGGATTATCTAAGACACAAAAAAACAATGATTCCATATTTGTTGTAATTTATAATTTTTCTAAAATGTCACATTTCATATCTTGCATAAAAACAAGTGATGCAATTAATATTGTAAACCTATTCTTTAAAGAGATAGTGAGATTATATGGGCTTATTAGAAGCATTATATCTGAAAGGGATACAAAATTTGTTGGTCATTTTTGGAGGACACTTTGGAAAAAATTGGGGACCAATTTAAGCTTCATCTCATCTAACCATCTTAATATTTATGGCCAAACTAAATTGGTCACTAGAAGTCTTGGAAACATAATTAGGAGTTTGGTAAGTGACCATCTAAAATAATGGGATCAAGCACTAGGTCAATTAGAATTTACATATAATAGTTATCCAAATATAATTAAAGGTTATATCCCACTTAAAAATTTTCATGGGATTCAACCAAGAGAAGTTTATGAGTTGAGGAACTTGGGAAATCAAGAGAAACGAAGTATAGAAGGTGAAGATTTTATAACAACCATATAAGAATTTCATGAACATGTAAGACAACAATTGGAATTGAACACATGTAAGTACAAAATAAGTGTTTATATGAGAAGAAAATAAGTTAAATTTGAGGTAGGTGATCTAGGGCTTGCACATCTTAGGAAATAAAGGTTTTCTAAGGGGGAATATAATGAGTTAAAGATGAAGAAAATTAGATCTTGTAAGGTCTTAAGAAATTTTTATGCTAGTACATATGAATTGGAGCTCCAATTTGATATTGGGATATCACCCATATTTAATGTATCATACCTCTACCATTTAAAAGGATATAAAAATTAGAGAAGACACCTAAATATAAATATGATTAGATCCTCAATTGGGAACAACAACTACCAAAGCCACACCCAGATCAAATTGAAGCCATTCTAGACAATAAAGTAGTAAAAAAGACTAGAGACGAGGATTAATTTCATTAATTGATCAAATTTAAAAACCATCCACTTGAGGATTTTGCTTAGATGACATCTTCAGAGATAGTCAAGCATGACAACAATGTTTAAAAACTCATGAATAATTCTTTTGTTTCTCAGTAGTCTGATGTAGGTGCATGTAAATAGTGGTTTTAAATTATTCTTATTCAAGTATTATATGGGTCTAAGAGGTCATGTTTTATCAATAATAAACCATGTCTATGATTCATTTATCAATTTTAGGTTATTTAGAGGTATTTCTAGGTTTCCCACCAAAACTAAAATTTTAAAAATTTGAATCTGTTGCTAAGAGTTTGGAAGGTTTTGGTATGTTGTAATGGTCTTGATCATTTAGTAAGGGTTTATTAGGGTCTAAAAACATGTTTTAAATGTTTTTAAACCATTAAATCACTTTAAATTTGTCTTAAAACATTCAAGTTATGTGTAATGTAAGTTGATGACTAAACTAGGTATGTTTGGATGAGTCTCAGGGTGGTTGAGAGATATTTGTTGTATGTAACAAGAAGATAATAAGATTAGGAATAAATTAAAAATATGATAAAGATAAAACCATCTGAAAAGGATCCAATTAAGTAGCAAAGACAAGAAAAAGGACAAGAAGTGGTTGGTTGTTAGTAGTGGTGTGCAAAGTCTACAGGGTCTGTATATCAGTTTTTGAAGATATATGAATAAAGGGAACTTTGATATGACTTTGGATGATATATCAGATTTATATATGTGTTATTATATTTTATTTATCATTATTTGATCTTGTTTTATGCTTTTATGATGGTTATTAATCTGCAAAGACCTAAAACATTGTTTTAAGTGACACAGTCTAACAAGAAGAAAATATTTCTATGATATTTTGCGATTGTTAAGTATGAAGAGTACATTTATGAGTAAGGGAAGTAATAATAGAGATTAAAAATATTAAAATTAACCCTTTAAAACCATTTAAAATTAATATTTCTCCATATTTATGCTCTCAGGTTACCTATAGTCAAAGAAACCCTAGGTTAGGGTTTAACTCACAAAATATTCAATAACTTTCAAAATAACCATTAAAATCATTTGAAAATTGATATAAAAGTATTTTAAGACATTTTATAAGTTATTAAAGTGGTTTCAAATATTTAATATAACTAGAGGGAGAGATATTAATGTTTTAATGATAGTTTTTCAAATTCTCTTATAAATTCAAGTTATAGAAGAGTGTATAACTTATATTTTGTCATGTATAACATATAATTAATGTTTTAATACATTTTTTTATGATTATAAATTATTATTTGTGAATTATAGTCCCATAAAAGATCATATTAAGCCTATAACAAGACTACAAACTAATTTTGTTTTTGAATGTAGTCAGTCATAAAAGACCCTATCGGTATTAACTTAAACCAAATTCATTTGATAGCTCATTCATGGGGATATAATTAATCTAAGATATTTTCATATGATAGAGTAGAAAACAAACATCTTCACCAAATATTTCATAGGGAGCAAGTATCTTCACGTGTGGGCTCTTCTTGAGGTTCAAGATACTGCAACATCATCTTCTGGGGGGGGGGGGGGGGTTATATCCCCTTCTTCTTCATGTCTCTTCTGGAGGGTATTTTTTACTATTGGTTTTCTTATTCTATATACTTTATGATATATTACTTTGTACATGGGTACCTCATTATGTCTAATTACTAGGGCCCATTTTTTTATACTGCCCACCTAAGTTGTGCTTATGGGGGATGTTAGTGTAGGGGTTATTTATTTTTCCCATATTTACTTATTATGGGATTTTTTCCATCACTTAAAGTTTTTCTAATTTCATGGAGTAGCTTGTTTAGGTGTATAGTTTGACCAAATGACTAGCAAGTAACTCCTTTAATTGACTATTTTAGGTATGAGAGTTACTCTTTTATTCTGAGGGTCTATTGACCACATTTTGTGGAGGAGTTACTCAACACTCTATTTTATGTACATATAACTTGGGGAGATTTTTTAATATAAGGAAGATTGGTTTTGCTCCTATTTTGTCTTGTGCAATATTATTGCATATTGGTTTCATTTTCTTTCAAATACATTGTGGTGTGCACCTACTTGGTTCGTGTGATCACTATACTTGTGCATTCATCTTATTCAGGCATTGGACTCAACACCAATACTATAAATATATTGTATTATTTATAAATACCTATTTTTATAAATACTATGAATAGATTTCATATAAATAATATCCAAAAATAGATAACAGTCATCTGCATATCTCTTTTCTTTCATATTTCTAAACTTGCAGATTTTTGGAGCTAATTTTTGTTTATATATATATATATATATATATATATATATATATATATATAAACTTACATTGTGGTGTGCACCTACTTGGTTCGTGTGATCACTATACTTGTGCATTCATCTTATTCGGGCATTGGACTCAACACCAATACTATAAATATATTGTATTATTTATAAATACCTATTTTTATAACTACTATGAATAGATTTCATATAAATAATATCCAAAAATAGATAACAGTCATCTGCATATCTCTTTTCTTTCATATTTCTAAACTTGCAGATTTTTGAAGCTAATTTTTGTTTATATATATATATATATGAAGAATATAAGATTCATCATACATTCCTTCATTGTGTATTTGGTCTTATAGACCCTAAAATTAATTTTGGGCATCTTCAAAGCCAATTTTGTGCTTTTTCAGATCCAAATTGGTGATGTCTAGATCTAGATTAATGACTTTAGACCCATATTGGTGACTTCCAGAGCTATCTTAAAAAGATCATAAATTTTGTATATGGACTCGGATCAAGATGATTTTTTAAAAACTTGTATAATTTTCTTAAATGAATCCAAATATACAATTATATTTAGAATAAAATATATTCTTGATGGTCATTTTACCTTTTAACCACAACCTATCTATGTTATTCTTACATCTTCACATGTCAAAATAACAAACAAACCAATACAAAAACACAAAATCTATTTTTGGTTCATGTAAAGTTGTTTGTATGCCTTGAATGATATTACATCATTGGTCCATATATCTCAAAATATATTGAATAAATTTAGAGATGATTTATATAGGTCTTTGAAGCTACTGATGATCTTTAGAGCTACTTCAAGGTTGTCTCTAATTTAGTATTTTAGCACTTCAAACTTTGATATCTACATTGATGATTGTTTTTAGCCTACATAAACAACATTTGGCATCTAAGAATTTGTTAGAAAATAGCGACAATGTATACTCTTAAAGAATATACTAGATATATATCCCATATTTCATTCTAAACAAGCATAAATTATTAAAATTACATTTAATTCTACTTTAAAACATTATTTATGAAATAGAAAATGATATTATTTATGAAATAAATGATACATATTATGATTTCATCACTCATCATGTAGATCATATTATTGGTACACTTAAATATATATAACTTATACAAAGATCTTCAATCACATTCAATGACAATGAGATTATTAATGATCATTCTACCAATGATCATTATTTATACATGCTTTCATTTACCCACATCCTATACAATGTGTTATGGTGCATAATGGGTCACTTAAAAACATATGCAATACAACACAAAGAGATTTGATTTGTATAACTACTATTGTAATAATATTTGATGGAAAAGTACAAAACCCTCTTGAGGGCATTGTGTTACCACTTATGGTAAGACCTACATCCATTGTAACTTGGTTCTTAGTTTTTCTAATACTATGACATTCGACATGATATTAGGATGTCCATGGATATATAATATATGTGCAATACCATCTTTGATACATTGATGCTTAAATTATATCCATGAAAACTAAGTGGTTATAATTCCAAGTGTTCCATATGAATACCCTATTTAGTCAGAGACATTTACTCTACCACCTCCACGATAGCTTGTTGTACATCTTATACAGGTTCACCCTACAAAGGAATATTAGAGATAGGTAATTGATCCCCATAGAATACCAATTCTCCAATGTCCATTATATAAGCAATCTATTCAAATTCAACAAACATTAAATAATAAGTCACATCCTGAGATAGTTCTAAATAAAGTTTTTATGCATGTTCCACAACAAACACTCCCATAATATCTTTTCATACAACAACATCCAAAATTTAATATGGCTACTAGAGATACACAACACTTACATGATCATGTTGACTATGATGACAATGTTGGATATTTTATAGCACATGATCATTTATCTGATTTGGACAAGGATATAGATGTTACTCCTTACCTATATCATGTGACATTTGCACTGGGTGATCTAAGAAATTCACATGAAAACACCATTGATGAGACCATAGTTTAGTTGGACCATGATATAAATTATTAAAAAAAAAAAAAAAAAAAGACAAATACTCAAAAAATACAAAACTGAGATCTGTGCACGACATGATTTGCTAGTATATATGATTGATTGATGTTATTTATCCTATACATAGTGAATTGTATATCCATTTTCTACATGCATGATTTTCATGATGTGCATGAGGGGAATGTAGGATATGCATTTTACATATTATCCATGGACATATAGATGCATGACATTATCTACATTAGGGAGATGCCTACATTTGGGGCATATTTTCACATTATTAGGACATATATTTCTATATTAGTCTATTGATCATAGTAGAATGTTACACATGGATTTCTATTTCTTATACCTTCTGGAGTATTATTTCATATGTTTATTTTGCTTTGTTATATTGGATGATGATATTGATTTATTAAACAGACTTACATTATTGTCTCCATGTGTTCTTGATATTAATGATTATGATATTATGTGATCATTGGTGTATGTTATATTGTGTGTTTTATGAGTGCATAGATTATGTCTTGTCACATCATACACCAGTTATGTCAGAGGATCCTCTAATGCATGTCATGACCATGTTATCTATGTCAGATTAGATTTGAGTCATATTCAATTCATGTATTGAGTAATTGTGTGCTTCATGATCATGATATTGTATGTGTATGCATAGTTACATAAATGGTTTTTGTTGAGTTTAATGCCATGATTTATATCAAACATGCTTATATTGTGTAAAATTCCATGATTTCTAGCATGCATCTACTATAATGCTTATTATTGTGTGTCTAGTTATTATATCTACTATGCATGACACTTGTATGCCCATTGCTTTGGATTACATATTTCATATGTACTTGAATGATCAAATATTTATATGATGACATATATTGTCATGTTTATATACATACTTTGTGTGCTTAAATTTTTATATATAACACATCATGCACATAGTTAATTATTTTAAGATGATTGATTCAACTGATTCATCCCTCATATCAAAAGTAGGGATTCTAGTGGGTTTGTATGTGATTGTTATAGACATATCTTAGATCTAAAGTGTTTATATAATGTTATCATTCCTCATTGATACACATCATAGAAATAGAAACGTATTTTCATGAACAAAATTCATACCCCAAATTTGATCCTTTTGTACCTCAAAGAAATATATAATTCCATCATATGTTTCTCATAGTAACATGGTATGTATTTAAATATACTCAATCTAGTAAATCTAAAAGATCTACTCATTTTGACCCATATAATCTATCTTAGAATGTCATAGGATATCCCAATTATTCTTCAAAATCATTTAGAATGCACCACATATGCCTCAATCTATTCAAAATGTCCCATCTAAATCATATAAAATAATCCAAAGTTTGGATTAGCTATCTATCATAGCCTAAATATTTAAGACAATCCCACTATCTGCCCCCTTTTGGTATGAGGAATAAAACCTGTAAATTAATCATATTAAAATAAATAAGTTTGTGCATCATATGTTATATAAAAAAATTAAGCATGTAAAATATGTATATAAACATGATAAAATATGTTATCATCTAGGTATTTGATCATTCAAGAAGGTATGAAATATGTAATCCAAGGCAATAGGCATACAAGTGTCATGTCTAGTAGATATAGTAGTTAGGCACACAATAATAAGCATTATAGTAGAGGCATGATAGAAATCATGGAATTTCACATAATAGAAGCATGTGTGATGAAAATCATGGCACCAAGCTCAATAAAAAGCATATATGTAACTATGCACATGCACACAATATCATGATCGTGAAGCACACAAGCACTCAAAACATGACTCGAATCTGACTCAACTCTGAAATGTAGGGAACACTTAGTTACTCAAAGGGGAGTGAGTGGGGATGTCAAACACATATTTTTAATCCCTTTTTCAAGGTTTTTCTTATGTCAAAAATGTGATTAGGGTTTCAAATGAAGGAAAAAGAAAACATAGATTGTTTGACATCACCGAACATGAGCTCATATACATAAGTCATCTATAGGTGCAAACACAACGATTTAAGGAGGTGCAAACCTACACAATTAATTGGGATAGTACTGATAAATCTTGGACAATACTAGTCGTTATAAAAGTGTAAGTTTCTCTAATAACATCCATATAAAGTTTGAAATATTATTTCCTAATACAAATGACTAATGAACAAGCATATAACATTTTTAAAGATTATAATGAATACAATGATTAGTAGAAATCATAAATCAACAAGTGCATGTCTTTTCCTTTACTTTTTCAATTCTAAATATAAAAAATGCCATATCAATCTTTCCTTTCACATTCACATTTATATGATTATTACTATATTTTATAAAATCTCAGTATTTATAATATTAATCATTAAAAAAATCAAAAAGGGGAATAGGTGGGTCACAATCTTTAGGTCAAATGTTGTAAGTTTGATGAAGAGAAACATCTTAGAGTGACTAACGCATTTATAGGGCCCATCTGAACGACAAAGACCATAGCACCAACATAAAATATTACCCAATATAGTTTTGTAGGGAACATGTAAAGAAAGAAGACTATAAGACCTTGGATTTCACTCCATGTTTGTCTTTATCCCATGCCCACCATCACATTCGTTTCAGATTTACTCAACCAATGTGTTAAAAAAAAAAACAAACAAACTATTGATCATAAACAACCTAAACGTAAAGCTAATCGACAACTCGTAAAGATCTGAATTGCAATATTTAAAAGAGTCGACGCTAAACCAAAGAGATACAAAAAGCAAACAGGAAAAGAATTCATATAGAAGACAATTTCCATTCATAAATAAAGCTCTACTTCAAAACATCAAAAATATCTCAATAACATGTTTGCTCAGATAGGTATTGTAGCAAAGGCGTATAGTTACTCAGAGTAGTCACCAGTGTAAATTGCTGTCTTTTGATGTGTATAGTGTCTATTGTACGTATGTTGTTGTGTAAGCTTGACCTGCAGCAGACAATTAAAATATGGCTGAAGTGGGAATATCCAAGGATTAGTGCTCACACCCTTCAATACAGTATACATCATACAAATTAGCCTGAAATGGCAGCGAGCTACTAATGCTAATATTCCCTGGCAATGGCATTGGGAATGGGATGCTGCTAAAAATATTGCTTTTCTTAATAAAATCCTCTGCTGGTTGTTGTTGATGATGGCCATGAGTGCATACATCTGGATGATGACCAGGTGAGACAGTATTGTGCGTGTTTGGAGCATTATCCGCAGGAGGCGGCATCTGCAACATGTAACTCACAAAATTAAGAGTACTTTTCAAAGGTGAACGATCGTCGCTGTAATGAGATAGATCACTAATGTTTGAGAATTCCAAATTGGGCAAAGGAATTGGCTTCCCATGGCCGAATTTGAACGAGCCTGCAAAGGCCATGTTTGTGGACTGGTCGTGGTTTGGGTACTGGAACTCCTCAGCTCCTGTCATTGTCATTATATGAGAGGGGATAAGGTTTGTAGAAGCAGGGGGTGTTTGGATATCTACAGTGCCTTCCTTATCCATGATGCTGGTGTTAAAGTTGATGTAGTTGCAGCTTGAATTTGATTCAAATGTTCTCTCTACCATGGCTGGTGCCCACATCTGATGAGGAGCTCTCTGTGCTACCGTACTTTTCTTGAATATACGACATATAGCCCACGAATCCTGAATATGCATACAAACAAGATTCAAGTCAACAACAAACAAATGCAGAAATTGTTTTCAATAGCTTCTTTTTTATTTTAGCGTTTTTTACACTAGTATTATCATGAATGACATGGCACAGGTAACGGCGCGCATGAAAAGGGCACCCTATACAGAAAAAGCTCATCAAGACATTACAACCAAGCAAACAATGTAAATTAGGATAGAGTACAGTTAAACAAATCAGAAGAGGAGGAGAATCTTTTAAATGGAAGCTATTTGATTGATCAGTTTTCGCCTTAACATAGTTAAAGATTGAAGATTGGGGGATATCTATTTCATTAAAATCTATATCAAGGAAATGAGATAGCAATGAGATTTATACTAAATTTATAGTTAAATTAAATTAGATTGAGTAAAGCTTTGTCATACAATACTTGAGTGCATTGTTAGTTACCATATTAGATGTTAAGACTTTCTCAGATTTTAGGTGTTATAAGGGCTTAACGTATCAACAAATTCGTTAAACTTACATTAGGGGGCAGATCCTTGTGGAGAGGTGTTTTGCAGGGAGAGGGGAGAGAGAGCTGGGAGGGAAGACGGAACTCATGCATCATCCAGTCTGTTTTGATCCCTTTGGCGGCCCTCCCTTTGTAAAAGACGAGAGACTTCTTGAGGCCAATGCAGTTGGCGCCATCAGAAGAATAGATGGGCCTGTCAGTGCCTGTTGCCTTCCAGAATCCTGCACTCGTCACCCTGTTGGGTCTGTTGCTGTTGCGGTATTTCCTGTCGCGGGGACAGTAAAAATACCATTCTTTCTCTCCTAGGCTCGCCATTTCTTCTTGTACAATTGCAATCAAAACAGTTCAGATTCCTTGCAAACAAGCTAAATCCTACTTACAGCTTTAATACTATCGAAAGAGAAATTATTAACATACTTGGAAGGTCCCATGGATCAAATTTGTATATATCGAGTTGCTTGATGAGCTCAATGGACAGAGGTCTCTTCTGCACTTTTCTACGTAGATAAAATGCAACGAGTTCTTCGTCAGTAGGATGGAACCTGAACCCTGGCAGCATTATCTCGTCTCCATGATCTAACTCGTCATTTTTCTGCTCCATGATTTGTTTTAACTGAATTGTATTTGTGGCTGTGCCCGATGCTCTACAGTAACCAGGTGCAGTGGTGGTGATGGAGTTGTGCCAGTGCCCTAATTTATGGAGAGGGAGAGGGGTGAGAGGCGATGCTTAGGGCGGACTTCGGGGGTTGTTAATTGGTAGAAAAAGAGTGGGCGTGTCTGCGCAGGGTATACAAAAATCGAATGACAAGAACGTGGGGGACACATCCACCACATACTTTCCTTCCAAATTCCAAATATACTCTCTGAAACTTCCCTCTGTAATACCTCTGACTATTTCATTCATTTCATCATTCCCAAAACTGCTTCTGGAATCCATATATCTATACTTTACTCTCTATCATTCTACACTCTGATCGAGGGAGAAGTGAGGCATGTGGAATCCTATTGAGAATCGGAATTAATGTAGGATACACCCTGCAAAATCGGAATTTCTACATGCCCAAATACCTCCCTTGTGTCAGGGCATTGCATGAGGAGAAGCCTGGGTATCCGCCTTGTTTAACACAACTTCTACACCCTGTTTGACCCTTGACACACATCTTTTTGACTGAACCAATCTAGCTGTAAGCATGATTGGGAATTATAAGATAGCAGAAGAGTTTCTCACACAAATTATACTGAATTTTACTGTAAGAGTTCAATATTGATACCAAATTGTAGTCCTTACAAAAAGTAGACTAGTTGTTTCTCAATTTATAGGTATGTTTCTCATTTTATAGGTCTGACCATAAAGGTTATAAGGTAGCTGCCCTTCAATGCCAAATTTCTGTACCTCAAAACCAGAGGGCATCCACATAAAAAGTCTACTGTTTTCAAACAGTTTTGATATGTCAATGTAAATATAGTGTGTTTCAAAAGTTTTCATATTTTATAAATGAGGGAGAAATGTTAATATAGTTTCTGGTAAAAGAAAGAAAGTTTATAATGATAGTTGGTTATATCAATCAGTGTTTAAATGTTAATAGATAGATAGATTTTTTATCAAACAATTTTATCATCAAATAATTTGATTTCTCTCTTTTTATATAATATTTATATAAATTTTAAATTTTTTTATAAAGAAATTTATTTTTTACTTATAAAGAGAGGTTATATGAGTTCTCACTTTTTAATATAATTCATAAAAATATTATATGTGTAAAATTTAGCAATTAGACTCTAAGGTTAGAGACATGACACAAACATAGTGATATAAGGAGACCATCAATAGACAATAAACCAGCTTTATATCAACTAAAGGTCGAAGGGAGACAACCAAACCAAATACTTGTTGTCTTCTAACTATAAAATAAATCATAATTAATATTACTATCTATTCAAGAACTTCAATGGCAAGGACAACTGTAATTTAAACTAAAAAATAAACGAGGCTTGACAAAAAACCTTAAGCCATCTATAAACATAACTAGCCGAAGAAGAGTCAAAGCATCACCTCCAATTAGAAATTGAGACCCACAAACTCTGTTGGAGAAGAAGACATGTGATCCCATGGGAGACCAACCAAAGGAAGAGGCTCCACCAATGATTGCATCCAAGAATTCAACTGACACCCCCTTTGCAATTCCGATCAACCTAAGAAATTTCTTTATTGCCCTACCTGCTAGGATGGCAACTTTCTTTTCTTTTAGGTGATGACAAGGTATAATAGGTTGAACTATGGAAGACTAATCGATATGAGCTAAAGGATCCATAGTTCCCTCCATCAATTTCCCAACTCTAAAGAAATATTTTGAATCCACCACATTCTCCACCAATTTGATGAAAGTGACTCAAGTTTTTAGAGAGAAGCCATCAAACCCAATCCCTGATATTTATGACCTAAGATAAGGAGATCAATAGGGGTAACTACATCAAAAGTTTCCAACACTCAATCTAGACCACTGTGATGTTATTTTTTGACCAATTGTTCAACAACGCGCCTCATCTTTGCTTGGGAGAAGGGTTAAAATATTGGTGAAAAACACCAAAACTACTATTGAATTGACCATATCCTACATTTCTATCTCAATGTAGCTGGTACTTAAGGTAGCTTTAATGGTGGAAAGAATATCCCTAGTTTGAGCAAAAAACACAATTTTTTTCCCTTTCATCTGAAAGAACTAAATGAAATCCTATTGTGTGCTTGAAGCCATACAATAAAAATGCGATGGAACAAGGAGGAGAGTGTCATTTTGGCAAGGAGAGCAGATTTACAAAATAGAGGACACTCAAAACTAAGCGACAAGATTGGGATCATAGATGGAATTTTACATAATGAAATCCATTTAATCTTCCCAACATGTGTAGAACCACCTCCTTTATTAATTTTCTTGCTCATATGGAAGACTCCAAAAAACTTGCAAGTTGCACTAGTCACAAAAATCAATAAGCTTGAGCCTTTCCTAATGTGTGTGAAGAATACAAGGGACAAGAAAGAAACAATTTTATAAATTTATAAACCTTGATCATATAGATTTACATGAATTTAGTGGACAACCAATATCCCAAGCTATAGATGGCCTTCAAGGAAGCATCAATATGAAGCTCTATAGGGGGCCTAGATGCACAATCTAAGACCCAGCACTCCTCTAAGCCATGCCAACTAGACAAGATATAATCCATTTTTAGAGTGTTTTGTTCATTGATGCCTTCATTCACAAGGAAATCGACCACTTTATTGACCTCTCTAAATCAATGTTGGGCTTGCCAAAAGCTCAAGTTTGTAAGAATATTCCAGATTTGATGAAGGGAATTTTCTAGCTTACAATTCTTAGAACTTTTATTATGAAGCACATCGATAATTATCATAAAGTCTCCTATAACTAAATTATCGATATCATATTGTACCAACATCAAGAAAAGAGCTTTGATCTTTGTATCCATTCCATTGCAAAATTTGATCGAGATAACCCTAATTAAAAACCCTGCTCAATCTCTAATTAAACACCATTACTTTAAGCTCTCAAATTATCTCAAAAAACACTATCAAAATTAAACTTAAAAAAATTTACATAAAAACAACCCACAAAAAATCTTACCTTCTACTCAAACTCTCTTCCAAACAAAATTACTCAGATATTTACTTTACACTATTTTAACTCGATCATTTTATGTATTAAATTAATTTTTTAATCGAATCTTTCACTTGTTTATTTCTAATTCCATAAGACTTTAATACAATTTCCTTGTACGTAATAGAAAAATCTGTTTATACATTCTGGTTTGCAGTTCCTAATTGTCTTTTAACTTCATTTGCCGTCAACTGGTCATCTAATTAATTGTGTTTATACGTCATTCGCGGTCAACATAATCATTTTACGAAATCGGATTTTCTAAGTAACAAAAGTCAGACGGGCACTTTGAAACTTGGAATTTTTACGTCTTTGGTAAATGTGTTCAAAACTCAATTTGACTCATCGATTGGGATCCATAAAAATTAACAAAACATATTGAAGATCTAAGGTTGGTTGGTTTTTTTTTTTTTTCTTTTTCTTTTCTCTTTTTTTTTTTTTTACGGTTGGGATTTTATTAAAAAAAAAATTTCTACGATTAGGATCACTTAATATTTTATCGTCACAAAAATTTATATTTTGAAATAATAGGTTTAATTTTTTTTTAATATGGATAATTTATTAATTAGTATATATGTTTATTAAAAAAAATATTATTAGAAATTAAATTTAAAATTTTTATTTAAAATTTTTATGACATAATTATTAATAATTGTAATATTTTTTTTAAAAAAAATAATGTGAATTTAATTATATTAATATATTAAAATTTAAAAAAATCTTTTCAAAAAAAAGGTTCTAACTTACATCATATGGTCAAAGATATTACTATTTTTTAAAGAAAAATAATAATAAGTAATAATATTTAAATGTCAAGTTTAAAATCGGAATTAAAAGTGAACACATTAGATTACAATGATCATTGTAAAATGTCTTTCGATATAAATATAATGATGTTTGGTGGGTTCACTTTAAACGAAATTCATTAATGTAAAAATTAGTTGTTATACTAAATATTATAACCAACAATAAAACATCATTTTTTAAGTTAAGTATCATTTTTTAATTTGTTTATAACAGATTTCCACACAGTATGATAAACTTAAGTCGTTGACCCTATTCACATTTTAAGTTTACTTGCTAATCTCAATAACATATCTTAATATGTGTTTATCGTAATGATTTTCCATCAAGACCATCTTAGCCTCCTCAATACAAATTGAATATTTATTATTTTGGACAATTGTATTTATGCTTTTTTTTTTTTTTTTTGATTGATTGAAACCCTATGTTTACATTGATTAGGTGTACAAAATGCTTCTTTGGCTTAGTGTCAAGTACTGAGGGGTATCCTTTCCACCAAATTCATTCGGGACATGATCCCGGTCTCATCTCTTTTTTGGTATCTCTTAAGATTTATACCTTGGTGGATGGTTAGACAGTACCTTTTACACCATTATTCTTACTGTTGGACTACAACCCATTTGATCTTTATATTAATTTTCAATCCAAATATTTATAACATACTACTTAATCTTAATTCGAATGAACTTCCTTATTTCTTTAATATTAAAAACTCCACCTAATATTAAATTATATAATTGATTGGGTAGGGAAATTTCATCCGAATAAAATTTAAAAAACTCCATATCAGTAGACTAAACTTCGATCCAGTTATTCAAGAAAAAAGAAAAACTATACTTAAGAGACTTTCGAAAACTCGTTTATTGATATAGGTATTGGAAGTTGGAAGTGAGAAAAGAGAGTGCATTGAGAGAAGCATTCGACATGGAGAGTCGAGCATTGGAGTGGAAATACAATTAATGCAATTCACGTGCATCTCAAATTGATCTAAATTATGTTGAACAACTCCATACTCCATCCCCTTAACAATTAGAAGATACGCCATCAGTGGTCTGCGCAGAAGAGAACAGTGGTTTAATGCATGATGGACAAGAATCTCCCCCTTCAAGTTGCCCCATGCAATACGCTTGACTGAAGGAAGCCTCGTTAACAGAGGAATTTAGCTGACTTTTCCTCTCCATCTGCATTGTTAACTAATTTAAGCCTCGGTTTTGTAGGCGAGATGATGTAAATATTGAGTAAAACGCACGTTCAAAGGTAGAGAGCAGACCATTTTGCTTCAAACGCGTTCCATGGGAATTCCATAATTAAATGAAGAGGCACACCCGTTGGAGCTGAAAGCCTTGATCCACTGTTAGAAATCTAGAGCATAACCCAAATGTTATGCAACCATCTTTCTTACTTGCTTAACAAGTAAGAAAAAATCTTCTAAAAATAAATTATAGTTTGTTTTTGTTTTTTTAACTTTCTAATTTCATCATAACACACACTTCCAAAAAAAAGTAATATGCATACTTTATTATATATAAGTATGTATGTACATCTATTTTTATTTATTTATATTTATTTCAATGAACACCACCTTTAAAATGAATTGTTGAATTGTGCAACAGTAGTTACATATATCATAGTTTTTTGTCGAGTTTTTTTCCCTTAAAGTCCAATCACTACCTTGCACTCTGTTTTTTTTTGCCCAACATCATATGCCTTCTTTTTTAAAGAGAACCACATATTTGAACTAGTGGACTCTGCACTTTTTTTTTGGCTTTTATCATGAGACTTAATTATTTCTTTCCCTTTCTTTTCATTTTATTTATTTATTTCTTACATGTTAAGATTTTCGTTTGGAACTAATTTTAAATTATAACAAGTTTTCATATTTCTTTGAATCAATATCATTACTTAGGTCAAATTCTAGACTATGGAAAGCCTTCATATCTTTTAAATGTGATTTTTAGGCTTTTAGATAGTAACAATATAAAAAATATCAAACTTCAATGATTTGAATAGTTTTAATTACATGTAAAACATGTAGTGTGTGTTTAGCATAAAATTATGTACTTCAATTAATATTCTAATGATTACTTGATTTCCTCTATAACACTTGTAAGTTCTTAATTTTTTTTAAACAATAAAATGAATTATCTATATTTCCTTTTCTAAATTGAACTGCAATGCTTGTATATATTTATAGACAATTGAAATTCAAGTTATGGACTTTATTGGCATAACAATTAATAAAATAATGAATAAAAATGGAAAAAACAAAATCACATCAAACGAGTCCACCATGACCAAAAGACACTACTAAAATACTAAATGCATCCTCAACACTCTAAATATAATGCCAAAGATACTTAAAAATAGAGTCAGAAATAGAAAAGGGGGAGAGAAGAGAAATGGGAGATAGGATGATGACTTATATAATGTGCCAATAACACAAAATCTGAACCAATAATCAATAAGTACACAAACATTCTAAAATGATGCAATTTAATGACTTATAAATGCCTAAGGGTTTTTTTTGGTGTTTATAGTGAGAAGTAATTGTAATTTATAAGTTCCTAAATTTTTAATCTTTTTTTGTGCATGCCTCAACATACATCATTTACATGGAATCACTAAATTATATAGAATGTCGACATCTCAGCCAATATTTCAGAAACAAACATAAAGTAAATTATAATGATGAGTAAGCATACATCTAAATTAATGAGCTCCTTCAGCTAAGCATCCATGAGTAAGGGGAATATATATCATCAAATTCACCAAAGGCACGATTCTAGCCTTAACCATTTGACTCTTTGTGTCAGGTACCTAGATGGATTTCTACTCTGATGGCTAGATATAAGCAACCATCATCCTCACCAGTCAGACTAAAACCCTTTCAGTTAATTTTATTTTTTATTTAGTGGTCTAAATAAGAAAAAAAATTCAGACTAATTTAGATTGTATAATCAATGTGTTTATCCTATTTTTGGATTAGAGTGAATTATAATAGGTTTAAACTTGTAGAATTAATTCAGATTGTAATATATGACAATCAAGCATAAATATGAATGTAACTAATTGAGATATATCTAACAATGCAATTTGCTATTTTAATAAATCACTAAGGAGATCAAGATGTTTAGTTTTATTATCTGATTAATTGACTATGTTTTGTGTTTTGATAGTGGAAATAGACTAACAATAGGTCTTTGATTCATCCAAATATTGAACTATATCTTTATGCTCATAGGGTTAGTACCATTAGGCTTAGGAAGAAACATCGATATAGTGGTTGAGGTTGGCATTGTTATCTTATGAAAATTGAACTCTATGATTGTGTAATGTAGTGTGTCTATCTGATATATCTCTCTATGTGTGATCTATAACCCTCGATTACATGTATAACTCTATAAATGAACTTTCTTATCCTTAAAATTGGGCTAGGTCTGCTTTTGAGGGATGAAAACCTAGAAAAAGTGAGGAAGTGTAATTGGGTTTAAGATAACACCAATCACTTCTATTTATGATTGACTATTGTATAAGTAACCGATACTTTAAAGAGGGAAAAATCAAGCCATATGTAGGTCTTCCCCTTAATGTTGAAAAATAATCATTATTAGGTGAAGAGCGGTAATGTCAACCTTAGGATAAAACATAGACACTAATGTCTAAGTGTGATGTTACCATCCAGGAGACATGAATGTTGATGATTTGGAACTATTTGAATACAATACTTATCTAATTTATCATATATGGAAGTGTTTTTGTAGGTGATTAATAGAAACTTAGAATAGATTGGGCTCATAACTAGCATATGTGTGTAAAAGAATGGTGAATAAGAGTTGTTTAGAGATACAAAAGTCACATAGGATAAATGTAGGTCAATATTGACATTGCCAAGTGTCAAATACCAGATTTTAGTGCCTACAAATGCCCCCTATTTTATTCTAGTATTACAATGCAATGAAAATAATAGAGTAAAAGGATGAAGATATACCTGAGTGTACATAATACACATTTTATTTGTGAGAAGGATCCAAATGTGCAAGGTGATCCAAGAAAAATATATAATAAAAATGTAGTGCTAGTCAACGTTCATAGAATGAAATTAAAAAGCTGAAACTAGACTTGAAACTTGAAATTTGAAAGATCACATAAGGATTACACTTGTGAGTAAACCAAGTTTCCCCCTTAAACTTATTGGATAGGCTTCCTTGCCAAATCATTTAATAGTTATGTTTCTTTGTTTGAAGCACATGGAGAACATGGTGATATTATGGTTGATTAGTCCCTAATTTAAACTTTAACTAAGGCAAGGGTCATGGATTGAAGGACAAATTCCTTAATTCATATGTAACTAATCCAACACTGATCTTGTAATCCAAAGATGATAAAGTAAGAACCACACAATTGGATCACATGGGTAATGCCATGGTGGTTGAGTATCACTGAACCTCAATGCACATTACCTAAAAATGATGAGTCAACAGTTACAGACATATTTATAGATTAAATTTTCCTCCACGCTTGAAAATATTACACAAAGTAAAATTATGTAAATGTGCATGAACCAACATCATGCCTAAATTAAATATAAAAAGTGCATGTGTGCATAGATAAACATCAATCCTAGCGAAATCTGTATATGTTGTGTATGTGTACGTGAACCAATATCATGCCTAACTAAATATGTTTGTAAAACAGAGCTCATGTGCCTTGCACATGCCCCAAAATTGTAATCTAAATCTATATCAAATTGAAAATTTTCACTCATGGAGTACATATACCCTACATACACCCACATAATTTATTTGAAGACTGCAAATAAATATCATGACATAATATCTAATCTAAAATCTGAAATCTATATATTATACTCAAATATTATCATGGAGACTTTAATATCTATGCAAAAACCCACTAATATGACCCCATGTTGAGGTGAGGGATGGATCCTTCAAGTCACTCATCTCAAAATAAAAGTGAACTATATCATATCATGTTATAGATATAGTCTCATGTAGAATCATGTCAACATGAGGATAATATGTCATTATAGCAATGTATATAGCATCAAGGAATGAATGGAACATATGGAATGCAAGGACATATAAGTGGCATGTACAAATAGATGTATCTATGAAGTAGACAATAATAATTCTCAATGATACTATGCAGTAAGGAAGTGGATATAAATCATGGCACAACACACAAAGTGGAGGTGTGTGATATGGATCACGATACTTGCAATCATAAAATCACACAAGCTTAATAATATTAACACGTAATGACACACATTAACATAAAATTTCACACACAAGGCCGAGGGGCCACATATAAGGGACATAAATATGTTTCTAATAAGCAAGGCTAAGAAGCCACAAATAAATTTATGTCTCTTGACCTCATGTGATTAGGAATGATGTAGCCATAATGGTGGGCCCTACCTGAAGAGGTAGCACAATATGTATGATGGTATATTATGTGTGTCCATTAAACCCTTTAGCCACTTTTGTAATATCTTGTAAATATTTTTGTGTGTGCCTCATAAAGTTGAGAAGTGTCATGGTATAAAAATTTTCTATTAAACCATTGTCGACCATAACATAATGTATATGATTCTCATTGATATGAAATCATGTGAATAATGAATATAAATCTAAGTCATCATCAATAATATTGCTATCAGCAAATATAATCAAAGGTTGTTGGGGCAACATGCTCATAAGTGTGCCACTAATCCAATCTATGACCATCTGTCTCGGGAGGAAGATATGCATGGTATGTATGATGTAATTCAAACTTATCCTTAGATTATATTTTATCATGATTTGGAAATGGGTCATTAATTATTTTTAACTTATGGTTCCATTTGTTTTTAGTCTAGCATCTTATGTGGGTGTGCCTAATTCAATAGTGTTGTCATCGATAAGATTATATATCTTGTACCTTAACTTGAAGCATATTTTTGTATAATTTACAACACATTGATGATAATCACAATATGCATTCTGATCATATCTAGTCGGTAGATGTTTGCTTGTATCAACCACTAGTGGTGGAGGGAGAGATAAAATATTGCACTAAAGTAAATTATGTAGATTGTTTGATGAGTTTGAGGTAAGCATGAAAAATTCCTATTTTGTGTAGAAGGTAAAAGAAGCCTATTCGGAGGTTGTGATATTGTGTTAATTATAATATTGGCTTCAATATTATTCTTAGTTGTTTTTTTATTTATAATTTGGCTTACTTTGAAACTTGGCATTTGAAGCAGTACTAATAGTAGGAGAATACTTAAGCTTATTGAGTGCAAGGATATTGAATTAATGATCTCTCACTATATGGCATAGCTCATTAAAATATATGAATTTTTTGAATAATATGGATTTATGAAGAGGTGCAAGTAATATTTTCTTGAAGATATCTTGTAACTCATTATTTGACATATGATTGGTCATTTTATCTAGTATGGTCTTGTATCAAAGTATATATTCACTGATTGGCGCATTGGACCATTGCTTGAGTTTAGAAATTTATAAACCCAATCCTTAGGTCCCTATTGCTTTCTCTCTAAACCCTCTCAGGCTTGTTTTCATTGATTCCTAGTCATCCATAGCCTTCCAAACTTGACCTCAGCTGAGCTAGGACCCTCTCTTCATGACTAATTCATCCCCTTAGGTCCCATCTTCTTAGGACAATAGCACCAAAGTTGGACTATAGCACTAGACCATAGGGTGTCCCCTTTTCATCACTCCTATCCAATCACATTTCAAGCCTAGATTACCATTTTTTCCTGATTTCTCTTGTTCATTATGTCGACCTAGTTCAGTTTCATCTAACCCATGACCAATAGATCCATATATAATCCCATTCAAAGATAATTTGGAAAGGGTTGGCAAATATCATTCAATCAAGAAAGAATACAAGAAAGACCACTCAAGCAATCTTCCTTATTTTTTGCATATAACTAGCTTATACACATTCAAACCAATTCGAGTCCTTACACCAATCCCTAGTCAGCTCAAGCATACTCAATTTTAGCATTTCTTGAATTTCATTCACTATTGCACCAAGCACTCTTAAAGGGATAAGTACATATGGATCGATCCCTCTTTAGAGTATTGGTATGTAGGCAATGTGCCCACACATGGGGTGTGAAGCACATCCAGTGCATCTTACACATACTAACCCCTTTTCTCCATTTGCCAAATTTTCTTTCAATTATATAGAAGATATAATTACATGAAGAATTATATATATGGATATTTGTTGACAAAAATGACCTAAAAATTTGTGCACAGGCTCACACTGAGTAGGTGAACAAAACCGAAAAAGCTTAAATCCTTAGGACAATAGCCTCAAGGAGGGACTATACCATCAGAATCCAGGGTGTCTAGTTTCGACACTCCTGTCCAATTATAAAACAAAGTCCAGGATCCTATTTTCAATAGTGTTCAAATATTGCATGCAAATTCCCAAACCCTATCTTAGTCAGAACAATCCAAAATAAACTAAGTTTGATTTTCTCTCTCTCATTGCTATTTTAGAAAATGTCTAATTGTAATTTAATTTCACAAATTAGTTTATTTAATTAGGTATATTATTTATTGATTTATCTTACTTAGACTTGTTTATTAAGTAGGAATGAAACTCCTTTATTCTCAAAAATAACAAATCATTTGGTGAACTCGACTTAATTTGAATTTTGCATAAAAACCCTAAAAACCCTAGGATAAATTCTTAGTTAATTTTTCCCATTAATTTTTGAATTTTTTCTTGAATATTAAAATCATAAATTCCTCTCAAATTTTAAAAAAAAATCGTAAATTTTAAAATAAATTTATTTCAAACCCTAGTTGCATCAACTAGCTCTCAGTAATTTTCCAATCATTTTCTAAATTTTTAGTTGCATATTAAAATAAAAAATCACTTCAAATTTTCAAAAATTCATAGTAATTTCAAAAAAAAATCTTCAAAACCTTATTTTCATCTACTAGGTCCCATTAAATCAAACACTTTCCCATGAAGTTATAAATTTTTACTCGCATACTTAACTCAAAAATTCAATTTCAATTTCAAAAATTCATAGCATTTTGCAAGACTATCACTGTTAAATCCCTAGGTGCATATACTAGCACCTATTTGCTTCTTGAGGTATCACCTTACATCCATAATCAAATTGCAAAAATGATTCTCACTCATGTACAAATTTTTCTTACATTTCTTGCAAATAACAAGGAAACCATAATGGGCCCTATCATGTACATGAATGATGAAGTCTATGATATGTTAGTACAAAGTTTCATCCTTTGAATTTCATACTTATGTTTCATTATATGGGATGATATTACAAAATTCATTTCCAAAAATGCACAAAATTTCAAAATTCTTTTTGCATATTCTCTTTTGCTCATACAAAATAATTACCAGCTCCATTTTTCTAAATGTATTTGAAATGTCATGTTACATGTCAAAAGCTTATATGCCTTTACACAAAAATTCATGATCTCTACCCTTTACTTTATATCACTCATGTGGAGAAAATTTCAATCTTATCATGCTAAACATGATAGAAATGTTATGATTCATGTCAAAATTTTCTATGCATTCATGCACAAATTCATGTTGTCTCTCCATTGCTTGCTATCTCTCATGTGGAATGCTCTTTATAAACATATTTTTATACAACTTATAACTCCAATTACATGCATTTTATCCCACATACATGGTTTCTACCTAGAGGATCCATTGCATAAGCTAACAACCACTTGTCAAGTTTAAATGTCATATCTTATGTACAGGGAACAATTTCCTTCTCCTCCTCTCCCCCAAGAGGGTGATAGCTATTTTCCCTCTAATTAGGTCTATGCTATCACCCCTCCAAAAGGTGAGGTAGCCTGCACTATTGCTCTTAATGCATAAATTCAGCCTATCACTTCTTAAAATTCTCATCAACATATGTGCTTACATGTTCAATCGAAAGCAACTAGGGTTCGCACTTATGAGACTATAAGGGATCAAATCGCTATTATGAGAAAATTAATATTAGTTTACAAATTCAAAATCAACTATTACATGAAAATATCACAACATTTTAAAATTATATTATAATACAAAAGCATCAAAGGCATCCAAGTTCCAATCATGTATATGCACATTCACCTAGTCAATTGGTTGAAATCAATGTTACATATCAAAACAAGAAATCACAACAAAGTAACAATTAGTGATTAAAAAATCATTCAAAAATCAAATAAGATTTAAATTGAGGTTATAAGGGAAATGACTAAAGCTAAGTTGATTAAACTACCTCCTCTACTTCTAGTGAGAAGATCTAGATATTATTGTGCATATCATAGAATGCATGGACATCACACAAATTTATGTTTAGCATTGAAACAACATATAAAATAGATAATTACTCATGAGTATGTTAGGGTGTAGAGCTAAATGCTTCAACTGTTGCAGACGAAGAAAAGGAGGTTGTTGAAGACCCAGAAGCACCGGCGTCGGCAGCATGACCGACGTCGGTCATGATCAGTGCAAAAGGCAACCAGTGTCGGCAGAGATTCGGCTGATGTCGGTCAGCACCAGGAAAGCAGGGACCGACGTCAGTCACCTGTGTGTTCTAGAACTGTTCGTTGCACGAATAATTAGTTAAGTGAATGGAGTGTTTGCATGTAAAGGCTATTTCGAGTCTTGAGCTGCGTGGATAATTATAGTAAACTAAGAGTCTAAGTTATTGTTTAAGTTTGGGATCTATTTATAGACCCATTGGCATGTATTGTAAAGTGTGCTAGTGAAGAGAACAAAGTGTGTGTTTCTCCTAGTTCCATTTATGAGCTAGAAAGGAAGACAAGGAAGATCCTTCCATTGTAAGATCATTGAGTTGCAGGTTGTTGCAAGCTCATAGGAGATCTACATGTGTAAGTATGGTCTGTTGAATTGCAAGTTGCAAGTTCATGGGAGATCAACTTGAAGTACTATAGAGTGCTTGGGTACTGGCAGGGTTATTACTGACTGGTTGGAGAGGTGAACACCAATTCTGTGTGTGAGTTGTGTGTTGGGACCATTTTTGGTAGGAGAGTGTTTTGAAGAAGAATTACTATACACTTGAGGTGTGGGAAGCCTATGTAAGGTGGAAGAGTGTGGCGGCTCTTTATTGTATTCTTTTCTGTACAAATGTTAATACAAGATAGTGTATTGTCTCTCATATTTTGTGTTATTTGTGAATTCTAGTTACTTGTACTTCTGGATATTTCTGCATGTTTAATTGCTTAAGTTTGGTAATCATATTGTGCTCTTTGTGAGGAGCAAGATCCTAAAAAGTGGGATCAGAACAAGTGTGTTTGTTCTTGGATTCCCTGACAACTGGTATCAGAGCTTTTAGGTTGGGATACTAACAAATTGGATTAGATATGGTTAGCATGTGTTGATTACAGGTTACTCACAGGGGTTTTTGTTTGAGTGGGAGTAGAGCAATGGCAGAAGAAAGTAGACTACGAATGGAGAAGTTTAATAGCAGGAGGTCCAAGTACAGGTATGGCAAAATAACCTGCTGGAAATATGGAAAGAAAGAGCAGGAAAAGAAAGATTGTTGGTTGGTAGCAGATCATCATGAAGGACATGAAGAAGAAGCAGATGTTGTGGATTTCGTTGCACAAGATGCTTTGGTATGTTCTTTGGATAAAGTAGAATCTTGGGTTTTAGATTTTGGTGCCTCTTTTCATGCATCCCCAGATAGGGAATTTTTTCATGAGTATGTCCAGGGAGACTTTGGAGAAATTTGTGTAGGGGATGGTAAGCCTTGTCAGATGGTTGGCAAAGGGAAAGTGAAGCTAAAATTGCAGACAGGTAACACATGGGTGTTGAAGGAGGTCATGCATGTCCCAGTTTTGGAGTGGAATTTGATTTTTGTAAGAAGTTTGGGTGATGAGGGTTGCACAGTAACTCTCACAACAGACTCTTGGAAGGTTACCAAGGGTGCACTTGTTGTAGCAAGAGGTAAGAAAGTAGGTACGCTTTATCTATCTACTTATATTACTGATTCTCTTTTTGGGTTATCTACTTCAGCTGTAGATTCAAAGATGTGGCTTAATAGGCTTGGTCACATGAATAAGAAGGAGATGCATGTTCTTGAGTCAAAGGGTATGCTTTCAAATTTGAAAGGCATGAATCGAGGTTTCTATATGCAGAAGAGAAAGGTGATGTTTCTTGAGGAATCAGATGTTAGTGACAAGAACAGGAAAGCCTCAGTTTTTAAGGAGAAGGTGACGAACAGAGTTCAGCACAAGGGGTAGAAGAATTTTGAGCAGAGCAAGGGTGATTTGGACGAGGGTTTGATCCAAAAGGAGCTCATAGGTAGAAGTCAGTTCTCACAAGCAAAACACAGAGACCGACGTCAGCTAGAAAACTAGCATCAGTGTCCAGACAGGGACCGACATTGGCTATGTGCAGCCTGATCACAGTGACTCAGGGCAAATAAACACTAGTGTCAGCAAGGAGGAACCGACGTCAGTGATGAGCCAGTCACAGGAAACCAACATTGATCGAGTGCAGACTGAGATGTGATCGGCATCGGTCACTGAGACAAATTTTGGGTGGACAGCAAGCTGTCAAGGAGTCTCAAGCACCCATATGGAGGACTTAAAGGGTAGGTAAGCTTCAAATTCATCATTTCCCTTCTTTACACTACTTGTTGCTCACTTATGGTAAAGAACCAGGAAGTTGTTAAAGAAGCAGAATAGGTAGATCCAGGAAACAGTGGGAGCTTGGCATGGATGAAGGATGTGATTCCTTGGAGGAGAACCAAACAGGAGTTTTTGGTGGAGTTGCCAGCTGGAAGTAAGCACTGAGAGACGAATGGATGTTCAGGATGAAGAAGAGCGGGAATGGACATGTGAGACGGAAGGCCAAGGTGTATGGTCTTGTATAAGCTGCAAGGCAATGGAGGTTTGATCATTGTGTTTCTCTTTACTAGGTTGGCTAATATTAGCTACATTATCCTATTACTGTATGATGTGCTTGTTGCAGGGTTACATATACAGGGAGTTGCTGAACTAAAGGTAAAGCTAGTTCAGAGGGGTGTCATGATGAATCTAGGAGCAGTAAGATTCTTTGGCATGAGTGTGTTCTAGGGACATGGAAAGTCACAAGTTGACTTTGTTTCAAGATGATTGTGTTAGACCGGTTAACACACCGATGGTTGGATAGTTCACAAAATAGTGTCTTGACTCACATAATGAGGTTAAGTGCATGGTATGTACTAGACCTAAGTTTTCCCAAGCAGTGGGAGTTGTCACAAGCTTGGAGCCAATCTAGGAGAGAAGCATTGGAGGGCAGTTCAGTGGATTCTTAGAGGGACCAGCAGTAGGTGCACATGCTATGTAGGGTCAAGTTATTTTCTACAATGTTTGTAGATGTGGATGTGGCAGGTGATTTGGATGACAGGTGTTGCACCACAGGGTGTCTGGTGGTTGGTCTTCAAGAGTGACCTTGAAGAGGGATACAGAGCCAAGGGAAAAAACTAGATGATGTACAAGTATAGGTACAGGTACAGTTGTAGCTGTTTATCTCCAAGTGGGAGATTGTTAGGGTGTGGAGCTAAAAGCTTCAACTATTGCAGATAAAGAAAAGGAGGTTGTTGAAGACCCATAAGCACCGACGTCAGCAGCATGATCGACATCGGTCATGATCAGTGCATAAGGCAACCGGTTTCGATAGGGATTCAGTCGACGTCGGTCAGCACCAGGCAAGCAGGGACCGACATCGGTCGCCTGTGTGTTCTAGAACTGTTCGTTGCACGAATAATTAGTTAAGTGAACGGAGTGTTTGCATGTAAAGGCTATTTTGAGTCTTGAGCTGCATGGATAATTATAGTAAACTAAGAGTCTAAGTTATTGTTTAAGTCTGGGATCTATTTATAGACCCATTGGCATGTATTGTAAAGTGTGCTAGTGAAGAGAACAAAGTGTGTGTTTCTCCTAGTTCCATTTATGAGCTAGAAAGGAAGGCAAGGAAGATCCTTCCATTGTAAGATCATTGAGTTGTAGGTTGTTGCAAGCTCATAGGAGATCTACATGTGTAAGTATGGTCTGTTGAATTATAGGTTGCAGGTTCATGGGAGATCAACTTGAAGTACTATAGAGTGCTTAGGTACTGGCAGGGTTATTACTGACTGGTTGGAGAGGTGAACACCAATTTTGTGTGTGAGTAGTGTGTTGGGACCATTTTTGGTAGGAGAGTGTTTTGAATAATAATTACTGTACACTTGAGGTGTGGGAAGCCTCTGTAAGGTGGAAGAGTGTGGTGGCTCTTTATTGTATTCTTTTTTGTACAAATGTTAATACAAGATAGGGTATTGTCTCTCATATTCTGTGCTATTTGTGAATTCTAGTTACTTGTACTTTTGTATATTTCTGCATGTTTAATTGCTTAAATTTGGTAATCATATTGTGCTCTTTTTGAGGAGTAAGATCCTAACAAGTGGGATCAGAACAAGTGTGTTTGTTCTTGGATTCCCCAACAGAGGACCCTATACAAGGTAAATCAATCAAGCAATCCATAATGACATAGGAACACATTCACAAATGTCAAATTTATAAATAGTGCAAAAGTGGTTACCAAAGCATAACTCAGAATAACAAAAGGATCAAAAAGCAAAATTAGAGGAATAAAAAGTACCACAAGCATAGGTAAAACATAGAAAAGATGAAAATCTACCCCTCCAAAATGAGGCTCAACTTTCAAAGCAGTATGGGTTTGGTCAAAAATATCTACAATAGTTTGATTATCAAGGTCAAGGGTTGGGCAAGCAAGTTTAAGGCATCACTAATCCTATTCTAACAATTGATAATGTTTGTCACCAAGGTTTGGGATTTATTGAACATCCTAAAGTAAATCATTCAAAAACATAGTTCATCAAAGGAAAAGATCCAGATATTAAAAAAATCAACAAAAACCTTCCATTGATTCAAAATCAAGATGATAATCATGAGTGGAACAATACAAGTTATTATGATTTCTACGATACCAATAATGAATCTGAATATTTAGAATCATATTCACGGCCATTCCCTCATTCTTCACAATCATGCATGATTCCTTTGTTCAATATAGGACAGTATGATAGGGAGTCTCCCATGAGACTCATCGGTTAGTATCATTTCTTCATAGTTTTTCTTGTACATAGTTTGTTTTACTTGTACATTGTTCCTTCTCAAATTTCTTGTATATAGTATCCATGCGATTGATTGTACATATCTCAAATATTCCAAAATAAAAAAATAATATAACATTTCAAAAATGCAAAAATGTTCAAAAATGACAAAACATCAAAAACATTTCGATTGTATGCATCATCCATGTTTTACATTGATAATATCATACTAGGACTTACATTTGTTGTTTCATGCTATTGTATGTCACTTTGTCTACATTACTATGATTCACTTGATCTTATTTGGGTGTATGTAGTGACATCCAACTACTTGATTGCTTCACTCTACCCATAAAGGGGGCATCCTACTTCTACATTCGAGACACACATCAATATACATACCCACTGGGGTATATTCTACATGACTACACCATCCAGGTTATGTCATTCCTACACTCCACACTCTAAGTTATCATGTTGATGTACATTATCTACTAGCTTACATAGATTACTTTATTGACATATCATTAGTATCTAAAACTTGTGTATTTATTAACATATACCTTATCTTGTACTAAACATGTCTTGCATACTTTCACTCTTGCTTTGATTAGTTAGATGTGATTCTATCTTTCCAGTTATTACATGTTTTCTCTTCTCACTTAGCATAGATTTTTGGATTGTATTTATAGTTCTTGTGTGTCTCCTGTATGTACCTTAGGACATTTTCCAATGTCCTTTTCTTATATTCATGTGTGTGCCTTAGGACATTTACCAATGTCCTTTGCTTGTCCTCTTCTATGTGTCTATGGCCCTTGTGTCAACATTGCTTGTTTCACTTGTATGTGTATGTGCCATTTGAACATGCCTTGTATGATTGCTTTCCAGTTTGAGTGACATGTGCCCATGCCCTTTGTTTACATGGCCCCTTGGACACCCTTATATGCTTCTTGCTTCTTACTTTATGTGCTTGTTGCTTAATTGATTTTTTATTATTTCAATGCCATGATCTATATCATGCATTTTCCCTATTTTCTTAGATGCCATGATGGACATCATGCTCCAACCCTCTGACTATCAACTAACACCTTCAATTACAGTTCAATACATTACATATGTTATTACATTGTTACATCTATTTAGGCATACCCCTATTGAACTAACAATCTCTCAAATCAAACCATTTTATATCTTGAGATATCTTGTTGATTATCATTGCTATATCATGCATATTTCCAATTTAACACACTTATAGGGCTTCTTATTTTGAGGGCAGTCATTGCAAGGTGCCTATTCCTACCCTCAGAAGAGGGGACAACAAATAGGGGTTTTGATACAGAGATCAGATATCTTATAAGTCAAAAAAATATAGTTTTAGAATAACCAGAATAGCAACCAATCATCAAACTACTCAAAATAGACTAGGTAGATAGTCAAGATTCCAAAATAGTGATCAATTTCAACTCAAGATAATAGCACCAAGGATAGACCATAGCGTTAGACACTAGGGTGTTTATTTTCCACACTCCTATCCAAACTATAAAAAAACTAGGTTTTCTAGAAGTAGGTAGAAAGGTAAGTTTAGTTACAGTTTTGTACAATCAAACCAGTTTAGATCAGCAATTTTTAGTATAGTTTTCTTAGAGAATCTAGACATAAAGGGCATCTTGCATAGCATGATTGGTCCTCAATTCTATTTTTAGATACAACAGTTGGTATAACTTCTAGATTAGAATCCATGTTTCAGACACCAGTGATTAGGGGCAGATTGCACAACATTTTTGCTTCTTTTCTTTCAATTTTTAACATTACCCAGGCATTGCCAGTAGTTACATGCCTTATTCCATCTATAGGTGGTCGAAATCAGTTTGGAGTGGCTTTCATACAAGCCTAACCTCCACATTCTTGAGTACCTGAGTTCCTGAGTGGCTTACACATAATCTAGAATTTTTAGTTTTGAAGTGGCTTTCATACAAACCTAATCTCCATGTTTTCTGAGTTGGCCAACATTAGCCTAGTTTCCAACACATATTCAAATATCCATGCCACATTATCATATTTTTAGAACATTCATGGGCTTCAAGATCCATCTCATATGACATACTTCTTCATATTGGTATTAGTTTATAGCTTCACTTCATGGGGTAATGATGGAGCCAAAGGGCCAGCCTTTGTATTTTTGAGCCACCTATTCATAAGGATTAGACACATAGTCCAGACATTGATTATCACACACATAATCATCTAGCTTCACTTATTAGGCAATGATGGAGCCTAAGGGCCAACCTTTATATTCTTGAGCCACTTTTCAAGGAATTGAGCACTCATCTCCATTCACGATATAAATTTTGGTACAACATCATCCAACACATCTAGTAATACTCAGCCTTACTCGGTATCATAACAAGTTTTGTATTGGATCACGTACTTGATGAGGTTTATTCATTCCTTTTCTCTTCATCTCTCTTACCAAACTTTTTAAGTTCTTTTTTTATATTGCATATAATAAGAATTGATCTACTCTTTATTTTTCTTTTGTAAATTCACACTTATACAATGTGTTCTCTATGCACTATCCAACATTACTTATCATCACAAGCTTCATGGGCTTCACCTTTGTAGGTAAGTTTAGGTACACTTTCTATTTTCCTTTATCCTAGTATTTTGCTTTGTTGCATCAATAAAATAAAATGGGGGCAATTATAGTCATATAAAATGCAAAAAATGGTAACTTGAGCATGGCTAATGATACCCAATCCTTAGGTCACTCTCTCTTGTTCACTAAACCCTCTCAGTCTTATTTTCACCGATTCTTAAACATCCTTTGCCTTCCATACTTGACCCTAGCTAAGCCAAGACCCTCTCTTCATGACTAATCCATCCCCCCAAGTCCCGTTTACTCAGGAAAATAGTGGAAAAGTTAGACTATAATGCTGGACCCTAGGGTGTCCCTTTTTTAACACTCATGTTCAATCACATTTTGAGCCTAGGTTACCATTTTTACCTAATTCATCTTATTCATTATGTCGGCCTAGTCTAGTTTCATATAATCCATGACCAATAGATCCATATATAAGACCATTCATAGATAATTTGGAAAGGGTTGGCAAATATCATTCAAGCAAGCAAGAATACAAGCAAGATCACTCAAACAATATTACCTATTCTTTACATACATCTAGCCTATACACTTTCAAACTAATTCAAGTCCTTACACCAGTCCCTAGTCAGTTCAAGCATACTCAATTTTATCATTTCTTGCATTTCATTCACTATTGCACCAATCACTCTTAAAGGGAGAACTACATATGGCTTGATCCCTCTTTAGAGTATTGGTATGTACACAGTGTGCCCACACACGGGGTGTGAAGTGCATCTAGTGCATATTATACATACTAACCCCTTTTCCCCATTTTATAAACTTTTTTTCAATTTCATAGAAGATACAAGCACATGAATAATCAGCTCTATAAGGAACTCTATTGATAGTGAAGACCTAAAAAATTAGTATACAAGCTCACACTGAGTAGGTGAATAAAACATAGAAAGCATAAATCCTCAAGACAACAGTGACAAGGAAGGACTATAAAACCAAATCCTAGGGTGTTTAGTTCTAATGCTCCTATCCAATCAGAAAATGAAGTCTAGGATCCTATTTGCAATAATGTCCTAATCCTGCACATAAATTCCTAGACCGTGTCTCAGTCAGAATAGCCCAAAATAAGCTAAGTTTGATTTTATTTCTCTCACTAATATTTTTAGAAAAGGTCTAATTTCAATTTAATTTTATAAATCAGTAGCTTTAATTAGATATATTATTTACTGATTTATCCTACTTAGACTTATTTATTAAATAGGAATAAAACTCTATTATTCCCAAAAATAACAAATAAATAAGAGAATTCTCATAGAAAAATGTGCTAGAAACTAATTGGATAGAGGAAGGCACTCACTAACTAAAGTGTAAATTCATAGATTCATCTTAAAGCATATCTTAAATCAATAACTGGTTGTTGGTTGCATAATTTAAGCTTGCTCCATGGAAAGATCAAATGTTTTAGACAAGATTGCCTTTTCCATCATATATGGGAACTTGGGAGATACAAACCCTAAAATTAGGGGAAATATTGCTATCTTAGGAGATAAATTATTATTTATAAATGCATGCAAATATAATGAATGACTAACTTGAGATGTGGCTTGCTCTAACTACAATACCTTACCTTGTAGAGTTGTAATAATTTTCTCAAGGGAGTGTGCAGTAGGCAAGGTAGATTGTGTAATATTCATGGTCATCAAAGGATGTGAATAGGTATCTTATATAAGCATAAACATGGAAATATGTGATAGGTTTTGTGTTTTTCCCACACCTTTGGCTAGATATAACATGTGTAGATACCAATGTATATGTAGGAATAGATAAGGCAAACTTATTTTGGTGATTGGATTTGGATTTTAGAATTATTTTTAATTCTTTATCTAAATCATGAAGCTTTTGGGTGATAGAATTTTAAACTGAGGTAAACCTTGAAATTATTTAGGATTTACCCCATTAAGGTCATCAAGAGAAATTATATCTTGGTAATCTTGGTTATCTTGATTAAAATGTTCTAGATTAGGCATGTGAAAATTATCATTCATTTGCACATATTCATTGATAATTAAAACATAAAATGATATGAAGAAGAAAGGAGATTCATTATACTTTAATTAGCCATTTTAGGTGAATTATATTGAATTTAATTTGAAAACCACTTATACTAGCACTTCACCTTAAGGAAGAAAGGGAGCTAGCCTTGTTAGGTGACATAGGGTAGAAACATGCAAGTAGAAATAAGGCTAGGGCCAAAGGATGAATTGTGTTTAGTGTTAGATAATCACAAACCAGATTTGAAGATTAGGCATAAATTAAGAAAAAAAATATGAAAGTCTAGAAGGAAGGACTGAAACCCAAAGGGTGACCTAGGGCTTGGAATTATTCAAGTACTATATGGGTTCACCAATATGTTTACCCTATTTTTAGATTACTGTGAACCCTAAAATTGTATAATCAATTTAGATTATAATTTATGGAAATTAAGTATAAATATGAATGTAACTAATTAAGATATATCTAATAATGCAATTTTATATGTTTAGAAAGTACTTAGGAGATCAAGATACTTAACTTAAATACTATTGTTTTAACCTTTTAGAACTTAAGGTATGTAAATCCTATGTTTTTTTAAAGAGCTAAGTAGAATAAATTAGGGAAATAAAGTACAATAAATGTAGCCATTGATTTGTCATAGAATTTAATTCCTTTGACTTTTCTAAAAAAAAGTAGTAAATAATGCAAGGAATAAATTATATGGAAAACAACTGATATAGATGATCTGGATGTTAGAAACAAAGATGAAAGCTAGTCTGAGTGTCATAAACTAGATCCCAATGTCATAACCCATCCTAGATAGTAGAGCCATTTTTGGAAAAGTGGTGATAGTGTCCTGATATTGGAGATAGTGTCATTTATGCAGGACCATCCCAAGATTTTGGGTGCACCTATGTCTAGATATCTAAGGTCTGCTCCTACGTGAAAGAGTTTTGAAACCTTGTATTATGCCTATAATTATTGATTTAGTGAGCAAACACTAATCCTCGTTGTAGCTAGGGCATCTACTTGGCATGTGTTGAAAAGTGTGTTTGTTAGTAGGGTAAGTTGGACATCCTCAACACCCCACTATGAAGAGAGTTGCCTACATACCAATACTCTAAGGAGGGATCATGATCGATGTAGTTATCCCCACCTACATGATGTCGTAAGTGCAAGTGATGATAATATGATAGTGGCTTTGAGTTCCTTGATTGTGCTTGAGACTAGAAATCTAGATAATATGAGCTTACAGTTGTTGTAGATGGTAGTATGTATAAGTAGGGTAGAATAGGGATTGATAACCTTAATTTTGCTCAACTTTTTTTTATTTTGAATGTGTATTTTTTATCTAATTTCCATCTAGTGGTTAGAGGGATAAAAGTCATGTATATATACTATTTTAATGCTTGTGTGGGTGATAAAAGAGGTCTAGGATAACCCTTGGATGTTTTAGTTTTAAAAATATATCCATTTGTAAAAATATAGGGAAAAAGACATTAACACCATATTAGGGACACTAGCACCATGTCACACTAGTGTCCTTATTATGGTGCTAGTCTCCAACTGGTAGAACACTAGGAACAAAGGGTCAATATTAGGAAATAAGGGTTTAAGACTGCTTTAGAGTTGACTAGGGACACATGTGACCTGCAATAAGGATAGATAAGTGTGACAATAGGCTCTAAGATAGATCTAGGGCTAAGATAGGGATAAGTGGTCTCAATTAGCACTCTTAGCACTCATATACCAATTTTGGTTGATTATATTTTCCCCCATTTATTCTATAAATGCAACAAAGTGAAATGAATAAGATAAAGGAAAAAGAAGCATACCTAGACTTACCTAGGAGGTGAAGCCCATGAAGCTAAGTCTGAATATGTGAATCATGCTCCAATGTGTGTTGTGCAAGTGAAATGTGCATAAAATATTCCTTAATTAAGAGATATCAAAATCAAAAGACTATATTGAGCAAAGAAGTAAAAATGAGTAAAAATAGAGGAAAGAGGAAAGGAATGAATAGACCTCACTAGGTACGTGAACCATGTATAAACCTAGTGACAACTTGTGTGTGTGTGTGTACATAGTGATCAATTGGTGAATATCTTAGATTGAGCTAATGGATTGCTTAATCCTCATGTGTGGGTGACTCAAAAACTCAATCCGATTTTGACTCCATTATTTCCCACCCATACTTGGTGGATCATGACCTATGAATAGCTTGGATTGGACTGATAGTGTGTCCAACTCCCTCATGTAGGTGGCTCAAGAAATTAAGTAGGCTATCACTCCATCATTTCCCACCCATGTGTAGAAGATGCATCTAGAAAATTTGAGTAAGATAGTATGATCAAGATCAAGATATAACAATTCTAATGCTAGGATGTAGAGTATAGAAAGATAGAACCTGGGAATCAAAACCATGTAGAAGGTGACCCCAAGTGGGAAAATGTGTCAAGTGAAGGCCCATGTATCAGTGTATATGCCCCTAGTGGGTATATAATAACAAATATAGATAAGTGTAATGGACCTAAGTCCTAAATCAATCTACAAGCACTCAACAAGAACAAGTGAAGCATGTATGTATGATTAAACTAACTATACTTAGATAGCTAACATATGTAGTGTATGTTAGATATAAGAAATGTAAACATAACAATGCATATAATTTATAAAGTTTGTGTTTTTATGAGTAAATATTTGAATGTTTTTTGTGTTTTTGACATATTATATTATTTTTATATTTTTTGGATATAAGCTATGTACAAGTAACATGGAAATGAAATTATATACAAAGAGAAATAAATGAGGAAAATATGTATAAGAAGGTAGAAAAAATACTAACCGATGAGTCTAATGGGTGACTCACTACCAAAGTGGCCTATGTCAAACATAGGAATGGTAATATTTCATGTAGTGTGATTGCTATGTTGTAGTTGAAAAGTGTTGCAATATGAATTTGAGTATTGTTTATCACTAGATTCATCATAATAACCTGAAATTCTAGAGGGAATTACCTCATAATATAGAGTTAACCTCTCTAAATTATGTTGTGGAATATTGATTGTGATTTTTCCCTTTTAAACTATGCTTATTGTAGGCATATTGTGCAGTGGAGGCTCTTTGGCTAGAAAGCCTATTTTGAGAATGCTTGCTCGCTTAGCATGATTTTAAATTTTCAACTTAATTTCTTGCTCTTTTTGTAATATTTCCTACGTATCTAGATATTTTTCCTTGATGAACTGTATCTGTGAATGGTTTTCCTTAGGATGTTTAATAAATCACAAACCGTGTTGAATAACATTATCAATTGCTATAATAGGAGTAGCGATGCCTTGGGCCTGTTTACCCAAACCTTGGCCATGATAATCAAACTATTGTAAATATTTTTGATGAAACCCATACTATTTTAAAATTTGAGCCTCATTTTAGAGAGGTATATTTGCATCTTTTAGATGCTTTACATATGCTTGTTGTGTTATTTCTTGCTCTAATTGTGCTTTATGAACCTTTTATTGTTCTGAGTTATGCTTTGGTAACCACTTTTGTACTGTTTCTACATTTGACCCTTTTTGAATTTGTAAAATGTGTCATTATTTATTGTTTGGATGATAAAACATCTTTTGAGTCATTTTTATCCATTATCTATTGTATTTTCCTTGTCAATGCTAAACATGAATTGATGTGGTGCCCATGCATTCTATGATATGCACAATAATATTTAGATCTCTTCACTGGGTGTAGGGAAGGTAAGTTGATCAACTTATCTTTAATAATTTCCTATATCACCTCAATTGAACTCTAATTTTATATTTGAATGATTTTTGAATCACTATTTGTATATGTACATTGTTTTGATTTATTATTTGGATATGATATAGTGTTGGGCATAACTTTTCTAGGTGTAAAGGCATATATATGGTTTATGCTAGCATATTCTGAAGACTGTGTACATGTAATGTGATTTTACAATACTATGACCTATTTAGTTAATAACTAATTTTTATTCTATAAATCTAATATTAGCTTTCTCATACTAATAATTTGATACCTTAGAGTCTCATAAGTGTAAACCCTAGTTGATTCTGATTAAGCATGTAGGCACACACCCTATAGGGAAGAGGTGTGAATAGGATGAGTATGGGTATTATTGACAATGGTATAGGCTGATTCATATTGTGGAGGAGTGATAGCATAGACCTAGTAGATGGAAATTAGCTATCACCCTCAGGAAGATGAGGAGGAGAAGGAGACTATTTCCTATGCATAAGATATGACATTGAAAATTCATAACTTGAGTTTTATGGAACTTAAAAATACCATTAGTTTTCCTACATGTCTAATTTTACCTCATCTTCACTTATTTAACTAACAAGAACTTTCCAAAATACATAGATATTAAGCAAAAGACAATTTACCAGTATGTTATTTATGAGAAACATATAATTGCTTGAGTTTATGAACATATGTTGAGAATTTTTTTCTCTTCAAGGTCTAAACTCAAATCAAATATCTCTATATGGATACCTTACAACTTTCTTCTTTGAGTATCATGAAGTGATTATTCCTAGATCTTTTCCAACTATAAGCTTTGTATTGAAAACTATGTTCAGAGATATATTTTAGGATAAGACTTGAGTGAATCTTTCAAACTATCATGAAAATCATTGAGAAAAACATAAAAAATTAATAATAATGATCAAATTCATTATGCTATCATTCATACATAGGTAGATCCTGACTCATGAGGTACCATAGGTAGATATTTCTAACTTGGCTTGCATGTTGACAACATTGTTGTCAATGTTACTTGAGGCAAGAATGGGTGATTTGTCTTCTACCCAGGAGTGATTGAAGGAAAATAATGCATTATTATACATTAATCACCACCCTTGACATGTTGGGGATGTTATTTTTTAACCATGAGGCCCCAGAGGTAGAGATATCCAACTTGGCTCGCATATTTACAACATTTGTTGTCAATGTTGATTGAGGCCATAATTATTGAAAAATTAGTATCCAAGTGGATTACAAGGATATGGCATAGGGAATGCATGTAATTTTCACATACCATAGTGTTGGATGTGATGAATTCATAATCAAAGGTCTAGAAAGTGAAAATGTCTGTTGGAGGTAAATACCCTGTATCTTAACTATATAAAAGTTGCATTATAAGACTGTTCATAGAATCTTCTACCACAAATTCATCAATTATTCTTGATCTCTGTGATTAAAGGTACACATATAAGAATTATATATGCACAGTATGCTTCTTTTGGTTCTTGGATATGACTTATGGTTTTCATTTTATGCCTATCCATATTTTCTTTAAAAACATCAATTTTGCCTTATAGGGAAATGCCATCTTGAGGCCTAAATGGGTATTCTATCTCCTCACCGAGAGTGATCAAAGGAAAATAATGTGATACTAGATGTTAATATCCACCCCTGATGTATTTTAGATGCTATTTTTCATCCATGAGGCCTCGAAGATAGAGATCTCCAAATTGGCTTGCATGTTAACAATATTTCTTATTAATATTGTTTAAGGCTGGAATAGGTGCTCTGTCTCCTAACTTGGAGTGATCAAAGGTAAATAATTTGGTATTAGATGTTAATTACCAGCCTTGACATGTTTTTTATGATATTTTTTAGCGATGATGCCTTGTAGGTAGATATCTCCAACTTGGCTTGCATGTTGACAACATTTGTTATCAATGTTGCTCGAGGATAAAATGGGTGATACATCTCCTAACCAAGAGTAATTGTAGGACAATAATTTGGTGATAAATTTTAATAACCACCCTTGGCATGTTGGTGATTCTATTTTTCATCCATAAGGCTCAGATGTAGAGATTTCCAATTTGGCTTGCATGTTGATAACATTTGTTATCAATATTGCTTGAGGCTAGAATGGGTGCTCCATCTACTAACCAAGAGTGATCAGAGGCAAATAATGAATTAATATAAATTAATAACCACCCAAAATGTGTTTTATAGTCTTTTTTTAACCACAAGGCCATGGAGGTAGAGATATCCAACTTGGCTTGCATATTGACAATATTTGTTATCAATGTTGTTTGAGGTTGAAATGGTTACTCCATCTCCTAAATGGGAGTGAATGAAAGCCAATAATATAGTATTATATTTTACTCAACCCCAAACATGTTATAAATGTTATTTTTTATCCATTAGTCTCTATAGGTATATATCTCCAACTTGGCTTGCATGTTGACAACATTTGTTGTTGTTAGTGTGTGGAGCTAAAAGCTTCAACTGTTTGCAGACACAAGAAGAGGATGCTGAAGAACCATAGGAACTGGCATCGGTAGTATAACTGACGTCAGTCATAGACAATGGAGAAGGAAACCGGCGATGGCAGGATGTCGGCCGACGTCGGTAGCACCAGGCAAGCAGGGACAGACGTTGGTCGCCTGTGTATTTTCAGAACTGTTGTTGACAAACAGTCAGTTAAGTGAAGCGAGTGTTTGCATGTCAAATGACTAATTATAGTCACCAGCTGTGTGTCTAATTATTGTAGTTAGATTTCTATTTTTGTAACCATGGGATTCTATTTAAAGACCCATGAGGCATGTATTGTAATGAAGAAAAAGAAGGCAAGTAAAAGCATTGAAGCAGGCAAGGTCAAGGAGATCAGCTGAAGCATTCAAGGAGGGATAATAACTCAAGCTATAGATTTGTTGTGTTGAGAAAGAGAGAGAGGGAAGAAGTTCTTGAGGTGTGGCAAGCCTTTGAGGTGGAAGAAGAAGTGGCATCTTCCTTATTGTATTTTCTTCTAGTAATATTTAATACAAGAGTGTGTATTGTCTCTCAAATTCTTTGCTGTCTCAAGTTTCTAGTTACTTTATCTTTTTGGTATAATTCTATGTTTAATTGCTTATAAGAAAGTAATCAATTATGCTTCCATTGGATAAGGGGTATCCTAACAGTTGGTATCAGAGCATATTGATTGTTGTAGGTCTCCTGACAGTTGGTATCAGAGCTACGGTTTGCAGGAAGCAGGTTATTGTTTTTGATTACAGGTCATTCACAGGGTTTTTTGATTGAGTGGGAGTTCATCAATGGCAGAAGAAAGTAAGCTATGAATGGAAAAGTTTAACGGCAAGAATTATCAACATTGGAGGATGCAAATTGAGGACTATCTGTATCAGAAGGATTTGTACTTACCGTTGGGTGGGGTTGCATGCAAGCCCACAGATATGAAGGATGAAGAATGGAGTGTTCTTAATCGAAAGGCTCTTGGTTCCATAAGGTTGAGCCTTGCATCATCTGTGATTTCCAACTTATCATAGTGCAAGACAACGAAAGAGTTGATAAAGTCCTTGGTGAATTTATACGAAAAGCCCTCGGCTTCTAATAAGGTATATCTTATGAAGCAGCTATTTACTTTGCAAATGTAGGAAGATGGATCGATACATACTCATCTCAGTGATTTCCATGGTTTGGTAAACCAATTAGCTTCAGTCAATATTGTTTTTGATGATGAGGTAAAGGCTCTCTTGATTTTATGTTCTTTGCCTGAAAGTTGGGACGGTTTGGTTATGGCAGTAAGTAATTCTGCATCTGCTTCTAAAATCTTAAAAGCTGATGATGTTGTGAGTGTGATCTTGAATGAAGAAATACGTAGGAGAAGCATAGGTGAATCATCAGGGAATGCTCTAAGTGCAGAAAGCAGGGGAAGGTAAAGGGAGAAGGTTGAGCAAGGGAAATCAAGGTCGGGAAGGAGATCTGAGTCCAAAGGTATTACCTGCTGGTTTTGTGGAAAGAAAGGACATACAAAGAAGGAGTGTTGGTTGAGAGATAAAGAGAATCAACATGCAGGTACTAAAGAAGCAAAGGATGCAAATATTGTGGTACAGGATGCTCTCATACTTTCTTTGGATAGTCAGGTAGGATCATGGATTTTAGATTCTGGTTCATCTTTTCATGCATCCCCAAACAGAGATTTGTTTCATGAGTATGAACAGGGATACTTTGGAGTGCTCTATTTAGGGGATGGTATGCCTTGTCAGATAGTTGGCAAAGGGAAAGTGCAATTGAGATTGCAGATTGACAACACATGGGTGTTGAAGGAGGTCATGCATGTTCCAATTCTAAAGCAGAGTTTGATTTTTGTAGGAAGGTTGGGAGATGAGGGATGCACAATAACCCTCACAGCGGACTCTTGGAAGGTTACCAAGGGAGCACTTGTTCTAGCAAGAGGTAAGAAAGTAGGTACTCTTTATCTATCTACTTGTATTACTGATTCTACTTCTGGTGTAGATTCGAAGATGTGGTCTAATAGGCTTGGTCACATGAATAAGAAGGGAATGGAAGTTCTTGATTCAAAAGGTATGTGTTCAAATTTAGAAAGCATAGATAGAGTTCATTGCAGAAAAAGGAAATTTGATGCTTTTGATAGGAATAAAGAAGCCTTGGTGTTTATGGAGGAGATGAAGGATAGAGATCAGTCACAGGGGCTAAATAAATCTGAGTAGGGTAGTATGGATAGAGGTTTGATCCAAGAAGAGCTCGTGGATGAAAATCTCATCACTTACAGGAACACACAAATGCCGATGTCGGTCACATGGGACTGACATCGGTCAGCCAGATACCGACATCGGTCATGTGCAGACCAGCAGGGTCGGTAGGTCGGGCAGGAGAAGTCTGACGTTGGTCATAAGGACCGACGTTGACAAGGGGAACACCAGCGTCGGCCAGGGAAATGATGTTGGCAGTCAGGGTCAGTGCAGGGAAACGACATCGGTCGGGAGCAGACTGGGAGATGGCTGATATTGGTCATTGGAATGGATGTTGGGTGGATCTATAAGTCTCAAACACCCATGTGGAGGTCAGAAATGGTAAGTGAACCTCATATTCATTGTTCATCTTCTTTATATTGCTTACTGACAGTCAAGAACTAGGAAGATGGAAGAAGCAATGCAGGTAAAATCCAGGAACAGTGGGAGCTTGACATGGATGAGGAGTGTGAGTCTTTGAGTAGAACCAAATAGGTATTTGTTGGTAGAGTTGTCAGCTGGAAGAAAGCACTAGATAGAGGGATGGATTCCCGTTTTAGAGAAGAGAGTGGATGGACACATGAGATAGAAGGCTATGGTATATGGTCTTGATTAGGCTGCAGAACAATAGAGGTTTGACCATTGTATTTTATCTTTACCAGGTTGGATAATATTAGCTACATTATCTTGTTACTGTATTGTGTTACTTGTTGCAGGGTTTCATATACAGGGAGTTTTCTGAGCTAAGGGTAGAGTTGGTTTAGAAGTATGTCATAAAGAATTTGGGAGCAGCAAAAAAATTCTTGTGGCATAAGTGACAGGTTCAGCATCACAAGTTTCAGTGGTGGTTGGTCTTCAAGAGTAACTTTGAAGAGGGATATAGAGCCTAAGAAACAAAATAGATGGTGTATAGGTATAGGTACAAGTTGCAGCTATTTATCTCCAAGTGGGAGATTGTTAGTGTGTGGAGCTAAAAGCTTCAACTATTTGCAGACACAAGAAGAGGATGCTGAAGAACCAGAAGAAATAGCGTCGGTAGTATAACCGACGTTGATCACAGACAGTGGAGAAGGAAACCAGTGATGGCAGGATGTCAGTCGACGTCGACAGCACCAGGCAAGCAGGGACCGACGTCGGTCACCTGTGTATTTCCAAAACTGTTGTTGACGAACAGTCAGTTAAGTGAAGTGAGTGTTTGCATGTCAAATGACTAATTATAGTCATGAGCTGCGTGTCTAATTATTGTAGTTATATTTATATTTTTGTAACCATGGGATTCTATTTAAAGACCCATGAGGCATGTATTGTAATGAAGAAAAAGAAGGCAAGTAAAAGAATTGAAGTAGGCAAGGTCAAGGAGATCTACAGGTGTAAGGTCAAGGAGATCAGCTGAAGCATTCAAGGAGGGATAATAACTCAGGCTATAGAGTTGTTGTGTTGAGCAAGAGAGAGAGGGAAGAAGGTCTTGAGGTGTGGCAAGCCTTTGAGGTGGAGGAAGAAGTGGCATCTTCCTTATTGTATTTTTTCCTAGTAATATTTAATACAAGAGTGTGTATTGTCTCTCAAATTCTTTGTTGTCTCAAGTTTCTAGTTACTTTATCTTTCTGGTATAATTCTATGTTTAATTGCTTATAAGAAAGTAATCAATTTTGCTTCCGTTGGATAAGGGGTATCCTAACAGTTGGTATCAGAGCATATTGATTGTTGTAGGTCTCCTGACAGTTGTCAATGTTGTTTGAGGCAGGAATGGGTGCTCCATCTCCTAACTAGGAATTATTAGAGGCCAAGAATGTGGTACTAGAATGAATTATCATATTTTTTATACTTTAATCAATTATAATCCACCCCATAAGGATAAAAAAATGAGCCCAAATCACTTCAAAACACCTCTATGTCCCCTATAAGGCAATAAACAGGCAGTTTAGAAAGATTTTTTGTTTGGGAGTTTTATGAAAAATTTATGAGTTTTTATAACTCCCACTGGTCTGTCCCATTAAAACCTAACCAATTATCCAAATAAGGGATCTAAGTGAGACTTAAAATCATTTTTGACCCCCTAAGCCAATTCAAGGCTTCTTAAGGCCTAGAAATACTAGATTGGGTATTTTTGGGTGTTTCAAGTGAAGTAGATTTATACAAAATTGAATGGATGTCTATTACAACATAAAAATTATGTTTAAATATTCATTAGGCATCTTATCTACCCAAATAATTTGAATTCACCAAGTTATAGGTTTTCACTATGTATTTGGCAAGCTTGGAAAAATGACAAAGTGATAAAATGAGATATCATACCTATTGCATTAGTTTGAGGAGTTTCACGTCATATTATGAGGTGTTAAGAAGAAATGAAAATGTAGTGGAGGTAGTTATGCAGGTATGTAACCCTTCAATCAAGGAGGGTAGGGAAATTTCAAAGGGAAAACGACACATCTCCTATGCTAACTCTCTAGAAGGCCATGATAACACCAAGTTAACACATGTTGAGAGGGATGATAAAACTATTTCTTGCCTCAATTTAATGTTTTAACTAAATTAATGAGTAAGATAAGGCCATCATCCCTCTTTCTTAGTGTCTTGTTACACTAAAATTCCCATAACTTGTGTTTGGTCTATTGGGTGAATATTTTATCGTCCACTAATTGACAGCAAAATGGGTATATCAACCACAGCACAAGGAGATTTATACGGCAAAAGTGTAGGTTTACCACATCATAGTGAGATAAATATCTCCTCTCATCAAGGGGAGGTTCCCTATAAACTACTTATATATTAATATGAATTGAAAATAGACTCAGGGGTGAGATTACACCATCCATCTCTCTTTTTTTAGAGATGATGTTTACAAGGCCAAAGAGAAATCTTGGTTAATGACTGAAAGCTTTTCTCTTCTTTTAGAAATGATGTTCAACAAATAGTAGAAAATCTTCTTGGGTAGTAACTAGATCCATGAGAAACCCACGAAAACACAAAGTCTTTCATTGTTCCCCTTACTGATTTAGAACATACGCAATAGTAGAGTGAAGTGCAGCTCAAAGTCTCCACCAAAAACTACAATAGTGCATAATATTACGAAGGATAAAAATAGTTCAGAGCCTTTCTAATACCCTTCTCACTAAAACATGAAAAACATGAACTAAAGGTAATTATAGCAGCACAAAGTCTTCATAATTAACTTCAAAACATCTTCAGATAATTTCCACACACTTTGCTTATTTAGTCAAATAGATGAGAGATTATTAGGAAAAAGAACATAAGAACGAACTCCTAAATAACACAAGTTATTCCAACACAAAGTCTGAAAGTAACTTGCTTTCTCATTCATTCAAGAAAATATGATTTACAATCTGAGCTCAAAGTCTCAAGAAGCATCTCAATTTTGGCAGAGTTTTTTCTCTCAATAATAAAAAAAATCCCCCCTTTACAAAAGAGGCTCCCCCTATATATATAGTTAGAAGCCTTGAGAATTGATAAAAAACTTAAATATTATAACCTAGTTAAAGATGAGTCTTCGCTAACTTTGGGACTTTCCAAATTTTTACATGCAATTACACATAACAAAAGTACATGTGCAATGTCCAAAGCATTTACAAAAGTGCATTTAGAAAAATGGAAATTAAACCAACAAAAATTTGATTCAATTTGTAGCTCCATCTTTCCTTATATGAGCATCATACATGGTGATAGCCACCTGAATCCTGATACTGTCTGGAGCAATAGTATTTTTGAAGACCACCTTAGCCCTGACTGTATCGTCTCTCACTACTATGACTGATTTTGCATGACTAGTTAATCTGGTTTTCAGGTTATCCAGAGTTAACTGATTATCCAGGATGTTATCCACAGAGGCCACTGAAAATGTTTTCTCCTCTAATTCTTTGCAGAACATACCTTCAAATTCTTGAATCATTTCTTCTGCTGAAATGAATTGGTTGTCTTATGTAGTAAGTTTGCAAGGCAAATCCTCCAATTTATGCAATAGATTGATATCACTTTGTTCCCTGAGATCTCTAGAAGATTTGAGGTTGCTGATTAATTTCTTAAGCACCTAACTCCTATATATTAATGCTTCTTTAGTTTCAATATATGAGTTTCTATCAGTGATGACACCAATTGATATTAGAGTGCCTATTTTCAGCTTCTTCATATATGTCCATTGGCCAAGATATTTATCCATGCTTTCAATATCCTGAGAAATAATATTGATAAGCTCATCTAGTTTGGCTCTCATTTTCTTCATCTTACCCATTTTCTTAGACAATTTTGTAAGCAAGAAAATCCCTTGTGCATGCATCTTGTCTAAGTAAGCCTCAAGCACTTTGCCCTTGAGATAGGTTCTTTCTACTTTCTGGATCACGAGATTATCTATGGAGATAACCTCTAGAGTTAATGCTTCTGGAGTGAGAATGATTCTTCTTATCACTGTAGTTAATTGTTCCACCATCACCTTATAATGATCCTTCATTTCTCTTTCCCTGTCAAATTTTTGAACCATAATATCCATTACTGATTGCAAATCACTCTCAACACCTTCATGAGTTATCTTCCCTAACTCAACTCGAGAGATAGAGTAGTTGCTTATATCAAAATTTTCAAGAGTTGCATCCTATGGAGGTTTGGCTATTTCTAGAAATTTGTGCCCCTTATCTCCAATCATCTTTGAAAGGATCTTTGGCTTCTTGGGAGTCTTAGCTCTTATCGGTGCCATTTTACTAAAGTCAAAGTCATCTAGAGAGATGGCTTGTTTCTTCTATTTGGGTGTATAAGTTGATAACCACAGTGAGAGCACATAAGTACTTACATTAGGAGCAATCTCCATTGTCGGCGTTATTAGAGTCACACTTGCACCAGTGGTGGAAACAATGGGCAAAGTATCATTAAAGCCTGCATCTTCTATTGAATGATAGAAAGTAGAACTATCTCCGATGTCGAAAGATGGAGATGACAAACTAGGGATTAACCTGAAGGAAGGAAGAATAAATCCATAATTGCTTTGGGGGTCACGAAAAATAATTTTGAAAGGGGAGGCTGCTCTAAAAGAAGGAACACTGATTGGAGAAGTAGGTGAAGAAGTTACAATAGGTGTGTTAGGTGGGGAAGAGGATATTCTTATTTCTGGTTGCACACCCTCTCACGAAAACATAGTTTTCATTTCCTATTGACCTGTAGGCCTATCATCAATTCCCACCTATTCTACTACTGGTTCTTCGGTGCTTTGCTTCTCAACCTCCATATCTATTGTTTCTGGCTCTTTTTCTACAACTTTTGATTTCTTCGTTACAAAAATGATTTTAGGCTTATGGGGCCTAGAAGGAGAAGGAACATCACTTTTATTCTTCATTCTATTTTCTACTTTCCTTTTTGTCTCTTCTTGAAACTTGACTTCTGACCTTGTAATGAACTCTTTCAAAGTGATCCCCTTATTTGATAACCAATCATTGGTGTTTGCCAATATTGGCTTGAATCTCATCCTCAAGGAGGTCAACTCTTTCTAAGACCATTAGATTGGGGGACGAGGAGCATTGGCAACTTGCTTAGCATGATATCTATTATTGATCGGATCTTTGTCATCTACTAGATTTGTAGGGATATCAACGAGCCCCATATATTCTATTTGTTCAAGAGATAGTCTACTATAGTCCATCTTTATGATATCTTCTATTATCCTCAAATTGATCCAAACGTCTTCGATCATAGGTTCATGGAACTGGGTCTTCCTCCTGATCATGTCCTTTACACCTCTATAGTCAAAATTTAGTCTCTTTTTGAAATGCTTCATGGTTACAAGTTGCATTTCAGTCTCCATTGCTCTAGCTTTTGTAGCAATCAATATTGAGAATCTACCAATTTCAATTGGGAACCTGAAATTGGGTTTCTTGAGTTCCATCTGCTTATTATGCACGACAACAATTTTCCTACACATCTCCATCAAGACTAATTTATCTGAGGGGAATCTTGGAAGCATATAGGGATAACCTTGGAAAAATCCAACCTACAGATAACAAAAAGTAGGGAACTACAAGAACATACACCCAAAGTTGTTCACAATAGTCCAGGCTTCATCTGACACTCTTTTCTATTCTAATTAAGGGTCAAAGAGACACATAAATATTGTGAAGAAAGCATCATTTACCTTTCTAAAATGATGGATAGAACCTTCAATGTTAGCTGACAGTAATATTGATATACCGGGGTTGTTTTCATGTCTCCTTCTGATGTTAAATTGGGGAAGGTTCTCATGGATGCTAAAATATATACCAGGTATGAAGTCATGTAGAATTTAGAGGTAGTGGATACCTTTGTCAATTGCTCATGCACAGCTTTACTGATTTATTCTCACAAAAAAATTACTGGTTTTCCCTAGAAAATTATCTCAATGAATGGATACATCCATTCATGAAACTGAGAGGAAGAAGCTAAACCTCATACTTTGCTAAGAAGAGTAATCAAGTCGCCAACCTCTTCTATAAAATCACTCTTTGGAAAGTTTTGTGGCCACCTAGACAAGTTCACTCTGGGAGTTTTGAGCCATCTATTATTGATCACTTTTTTTCCTTTCTCAGGATCTTTATCATATTCCTTTTGTGCTTCGATGAAGTCAAGCTTCAACACTTTAGTAATGGGAGGGCACATAAACACTTTATCGATGAACTCAAGGTCTAGTCTAATCACCACATTACCACCAACATCTAACACAACCCTGGTATCTTTATTGTGGAATTGAGCGCACTGGAGAATGAAATCTGTGTGATGAGCTGCTACAAGAAAAGAGGAGACTAGATGGATATTACTCTCAATTATCCTTTTCATTCTAGGGCTAGGATTCCTTGATTTGGTTCTTTCTATGAACTCAGCCATATCCACGTGTCTGATCTCTATATCCCTAATGTCATTGACATTAGAAGTAACCGAGGTGACTAGAAAAAAACTTTGGTACTTGTACTTCATTGTCTTTAACTTATTTAGAGAAAATTTAGTCATCTAGAAGGACTTTTATCAAAAAGACGTCGACAAAGAGGGATCCTTGAGAGAAACTGCAATAAGAATCATGATCGTGCAATCAGGGGAAAAATTAACAATCTGGGAAAATTGCATTTTTGATGATCATAACCATTGGAATGCATTTGAGAGAAGGCTAAGGCATGAGCAAGTCAATAAGTGAAAGGGGGGCAGGCTCAAAAAAAATGAGAAAAATGAAATTTCCCAGAGTTGGGAAAAATAGAGGGAAAACATGCATGGGTGGCAAAAATTGTCGCCTGTGCATGTGGGGGAAGGTTTGGTGTATAAGTGGCAAAAATTTCCACCTGTGCATGTTGTGAAGGATGGATGTGCATTGGTGGAAAAAATTTCTACCTATGCACATTAGAGAGAGTCATGAGGTTGTGCATTGGAGGTAAATTTTGCTGCCTGTGCACTGGTTGGTAGCTTTTGTGTAAGGGTGGAAAAAATTGCCACCCTTGCACTAATTGGCAAGGGATCCGTAAGGGCAACAAAATTTGCCACCTTTACACTGGTTTGATGGCCACATGTAAGGGTGGTGAAAATCACTACCATTACATTGGTTTGATGGCCACATGTAAGGGTGGCAAAAATCACTACCATTACATTGGTTTGATGGCTGATGGGTTCACGTGAGGGGGTTTAGGCTTTTGTCTAGATGGGCTCCTCACAGAAGAAGAGAGAGGGGAGAAGAAACAAAAATAAAACCTAGAAAAGAATGGAAAAAAGAAACTAAATTGAAAAAGAGGAAAAACAAAAACAAAGCAAAAACCTAAACAAGAAGAGAAAGCATGCAACACCCTATCTGGTGAAATGCAATCCCACGCTTGAATCTGAGAAAATCACACTTCCACTCATTTTCATGATTGACTAGATGCAAAGAGGAGGAGAAAACAAACTAGAATGGTTCAAAATGAGGCTTGAAATGGTTTAAAAGGGTGAAAAACAACCCCAACCACTCATTGTGTGTGGCCATAAATGTCACATGTGAAAACTGATATCATCTAGGGGTGGCAAAATTTTCCACCTCTGCATGTGAGTTTGAACAAGGACACATGGCAACAAATTTTGTCGCTCCTGCATCAAGAGATGTAAAGGATGTAGGGGTAGCAAATTTTGGCACTCCTATAGGAAGAGATGCAAGGGCGGCAAAATTTATTGCTCTTGCATGGGAACTCAAAAATTGAATGCAATGGCAACAAAAATTCCCGCCCTTGCATGCGAACTAAGAAAACACACTAACTCCTTGAAATTTATCAAAAATTTGATGCTTTGATTACATCAAAATCAAAATGATTTTCACATTTTTTGAGAAATCATAACAAAAGAACATCATGAACTTTTCAAGGATGCCAGTTGACCAAACATGAGATCAAGAGAAACTTGCCTCGAAAGATGAATTTAGAGTGAAAAACATGAAACAAACAAGTTTCTTAGGGGTTGTTCCAAAAATGAGTGTAGCTGATTTTAGGAACAATAGTTGGCTCCTATTGGGGAACTTCCATTGATCAAACCTTGAAATGATTGATGAGATTAGAAACTAGTCTCTAAGTGCCTTCATCCAAGCCATTGGGCCATAGATTCAAGCTAAGAAAGAAAAATAAATTAAAAACCAAAAAGAAATCAATAAACACAAAACTATACAAATGTACAAGTGACTCATTTAATATTTCAAGGACTGAAGTGTTTTAGATGTTGCCCACTGTGAGGCCGCGAGAATGGCGTTCCATCTTGATACTCTAGCAAGAAGCTATTTTCACCATAGACCTAATGAATGATAAATGGAGCTCTCCACAAAGAGTCAAATTTGTCGTGCATTCCTTTCGGTTCTCTCCTCTTGTTCCACAACATGACTTGATCTCCAATCTAAAAATTATGAATCCTTGCCCTCTTGTCAAAGAGTTTCTTCACCTGATTTTGATGTGTAGTAATCCGGTCCACTACCATGGTTCACTACTCATCTAGTTTGGTTAAGCACATGATCCTTTTATCAACAGAACTTTCAAAAGTTGAATCTTTGATTGCCTTTGCCAACCTTAGTGCTAGTAGTTCCTAGGTGATTTGTATCTCTGCATTCAAACCATATAGAAGTTGGAATGGTGACATTCCTATTACCCTCTTAAGTGTAATCTTATCTACCTACAAAGCATCAAACAATGCTTTATACCAAGCTCTCTGATTCTCATCCACTAATTTCTTGATAATAGTAACCAGATTCTTGTTGCTCGATTCTTCTTGGCTATTTCCTTGCAAAAAATAGTCAAAAGATTAGGAGAGGGTAATCCCCTAAAAAAATTAGAACTGGGTAATCTCGTGAGAAGAAAAATAGGCTACATTGTCTGTTACAATCTTAGTTGGAACTCAAAAGTAGGAGATGATATGTTCCTTGAGAAAATTACATACCACTTCTGAAGTAGCATGCTTAGTTGGAATGGCTTCCACCCATTTGGTAAAGTAATCAGTCACAGTGAGAACATAATCATGCCCAAAACTTTAAGACAGGTTAACTGTGCCAATGAAATCAATACCCCATTGTTGAAAAAGTTCTTTAATCACTACTGGCTTGAGGGGTAATGCAGCCAATTTAGGTTTCCTGATGAACTGTTGGCACAACTCACACCTATGTAGCCATTTGTATGCATCTTAAAATAGTGTAAGCCAATAGTATCTTGCTCATAGAATTTTATGAGTTGTCACTGGTGTAGAAAAATGTCCTCCACAAGCCAAATTATGGAAGGACTCCAAAGTTTACTTTATTGCACCTTATCGACGCAATAAAGAAATACCCCATCAAGGCTTCTATTGTACAAACCATTATCCCACAAGACATAGCTAGCAACCTTTAACTTAACATTCCTTTTTTCTTTGTAGGATAGATGGGTGGGACACTCACCATAGGTAAAAAAATGAGAGATATTAGAATACCACTCATCAGTAGTAGCGACAAAGAGAAATGTAGGCACGTCTTCGACCTCTATTTCTTCATTTTTTATTTCCTTGGGCCTATTATCAACAATCAATTAACAGAGGCCTTTTCCCTGCATGAGCTTGGTGGGTTTGATGTCAAGATCAGACTCCTAAATTTTGGCAATCCAATTTCCCCTTTTAATAACAAACTTTTGTTGAGTTAGAATGGACTTCACCATTGTGTCAGGCACCAAAACAATAGTATGTGAATTCAGGATATAGAACCTGAAATGCTTTACCGCCTTGACCATGGTATAAGCATGTTTCTCTATATTTGAATATTTTAATTCATGAGCTTTGAGAGGATAACTCATAAATGATATGGGAGATTCCCCACCTTCTTTGTTTTGCTAAACAAAAATAGCTGAAAGTGTATGCTCGAAAACATAGCTGTATATTACGAAGTCTTTGGTATAATCTAGACAAACCATAATTAGTGCACAAGCAATCACTTTTTTGATGTCTTCAAATGTTGACTTGCCTTTTGTGGTCCATCAAAAAGTGGCCTTGCCCTTCATCATGTTAACAATGTGGCGAGTCTTCTCTGCGAATGCCGGAATGAATCTTCATAGAAAATTCACCTTTCTGAAGAAAGAATGAAATGTAGTCTTACTAGCAAGAAGAGCAAGATTTTGGATAGATTTGACTCTTTTTGAGTCAATGTTTATGCCTGCTCTGCATACAATGTGATTGAGAAGTTTACCTTCTATAACCCCAAAAATGAACTTCTTGGGGTTAAGAGAAATACTATTTTTCCAACAACGTTCTAGCACTTGTTGTAAATGGTGTGCATGATCAAGATGATGTTTAGAAAAAATGGTCAAGTCATCAAGATATACTATAATAAACTTCTCCATTTCATCTTTGAAGATAAGATCCATTGCCCTTTGGAAGGTAGCACCAGCATTGATCAAACTGAAAGGCATTCTGTGATATGCAAAAGTGCAATAAGGTGTAGTGAAAGTAGTTTTATGTTGATCTGCTTTATTGAATTTTACTTGATTGTACCCAAAAAAACCATCTAACATTGATAACATTTCTGAACCAGTCACTGTTTGTTACACTTGATCTATGATGGGCAGGGGGTAGTTATCTTTTAAAGAAGATTGATTTAGGTTTCTGAACTCAACACAGATATGAATTTCTTCATTCTTTTTTTCTCACGGGAACTATGTTAGCAATCCAGGTGGAATGATAGATTGGAAAAATAATCTTTGCATTCAACATTTTTTGGATCTCTGAAAGGATAGTACCTGATATTTTGGGTTTGTATTGCCTTTGTTTCTGCTTGTAAGGCAATGACCTGACTTTAAGAGGAATTTCATGCTAGATCTCCTTAGGCCTGACAGATTTCAAATCATCATAATAATATGCCAAAACATCAATGTAATGGTGAAAAAGAGTAACGAATTTGAGCTTTTCATCAGAAGTGTAACAATTCCCAATGTTAACTATCTTGGGATTTTCTTTTGTACTCAAATTCACTTGATCAAATTCTTTGAAGGAACTTGAATCCATTTGTCACTGCTTGACATACCTGTCATGCTTATCAAACAATCTCTCGAGAGAAACCAAACCTTTTGAAATTTTATTTCCCTTGAGTTGAAGGAACTCTTCACCAATTTTGGAATTTATTTCAGGAACTGATTCTCGTGGTGAAGATTCACTTCCTTCAAAATAAAGTTCCTCAAAGCCATCCATCTTTTCTAGAAAGGCAATGATTTGATTTTCATTGTTAAATACCTGCCAATGACTGGCATTATCAGGTACACTTGGTCAAAAGACCAGCTCAATAGTGTACTTATCCCCTTTAAAATCCTTATGGGAAACCATGAGGGTTGCAGAGACCACCAATGAATCTACGTGATCATTGAATTCTCTCGACATAGAAGAAATATTGAGTGCATCAATACTTTTAATACAATCCCATACCAGATTGTGATAATGTCGTAATCTTTCATTTTTAGTTTGGTATAGGTTCCTTCCTTGACAAACCACCAGTTTAACATCTCCCTGGCATGAAGAATCTTAATACCTTTAGCATGAGCAACTTTCAATCCAAGCAATAAAGACTCATACTCGGCGGTGTTGTTAGTATTGTTGAACTGCAACTTATATGAATAAGGAAAAATTTCTCCTCAAGGGGAGATAAAAACAATACCGGCTCCAAAACTAGTAGAAGAGTAGCTACCATCAAATTCTAAAATCCAGACATCATTAGAATTTGATCTTTTCAAAAACTTCTCTTCATTATTTAGGGAAGATCCTTTGTTGTCTAAACTTTGCTCTAACAATTCTTCTGACTTTGCATCTAATTTTTTTGAATTGTCACTAAAAGGGATTTCATTTGATGAGATGAAAACATCTTTAGTAGTCAAGAAATAATTACCCATTCTTGATGATTCAAATAAAATTTGAGCTTCAAGATCTGATGTTTGGGTGATTATATATTTCAACTCTTTCTTAGGAAGCAATTTTTTTATGATGCCTTTAATAGGTATCCTTGCTTTGGACAGGTCTATATTCAATTCTCCACCAACATCTTTGTAAAAATTGTGTTTAAGCAGAATGCCATAAGAGGCTGGAACATCGGCTACCAAGACTGTCATTTTGATCCTCTTCTCTAGAAAAGCTATAAATGTAAATTGGGCATCTTTGATTTGACCTAGGAGTGGTACTTGTTTGTTATCCATGGAAAAGCATCTACCAAAAACCTTGGTTAAGGTAAGACCAAGAAAATATGCTACTTTGGTGGGCATAATGTTATCAGAGGCTCCAGATTCTATTATACAGTTACTCAAATTATGACCATTTATCAATAGGGAAACATAAAAAGGTTCTAGTTTCTTGGGGGTAGCAAGGGGAGTAGCAACGAGATTATTTTAGGTGGATTTTTTCTTCAAGGAATCATGAGACACTTTTGAAAAATCTTGTCCTATAGGGACAGTTTTATTTTTTATGTATTCGACCAACCTATCAAACTGTTCAGGATTAGCTCTCAAGTATTCAACTTCAGTCATTTAAATCTTAGTCTTTTTAGCATGATCAATTGTATCAAATAATTGAAATGAACTAGAAACAGAGGAAGGAAGTCCATCATCCTGATCGTTATTGGGTGTGGCACTGGTCTGAGAAATAGAAGTGGAAGGTACGGGATGGTTTGAGGTACTCACTTTATTATTATTCACTGAGTCCTTTGATTAGAAAGGCAGTGAAGTCCCCCATTTACTGATCAAAACTACTGGCTGAGGTTCTTCTCTTGCTTTTTCTTTATCAGCTTGTTGAACTGACTAGTTTTAAGACCTAGTAAAAATAGTGTACGATCCATCAAACACTTCTCCCTTACTTCTAGCTTCATCCTGATAATCTAGGAAACTAATGTTGAAGTCACCAACTAATTCTTCTTCTTATTATGTGAACATATTAGCATCATCTTCTTGCTCCAACTCAGGTTGGAGTGAGAAATCATGTTCAACTTCAAGGTAACCAACTGTTGAATTAACAGGTGTTGCTTCAATTGCAAGCTTCTCCTTGGCATATCTTGATGTGCAAGAGTAGACATACCTTGGGCCATTTGTCTTTTCAGGGCTATCAATTTATTCATCAATTTTTGCACCATAAGATCTGTGGTGCTAGCAGAATAACTTTCAACAGATGAGGAAAATTTACTTTTATTAGAATCTTTTCTAATCGTACCTGCTAGGATAAGATCATCCTCAACTTCGGTAGCCAAATTTTGGGCTGTAAAAAGATCAATAGGCTCATCTCACCTCAACAAAAAAACTCACCTCAAGAAGTTGAGAGTTGATGAAAAAACACTTAAGATTCTCTGATGTCGGCTGAGCAATTTTAGGAATTCAGTTTCTCAGCTTGTTGAATTTAGCAATGAAGTCTTGCATGGGCTCATGAGGTTCCTTCTTCATTTGCATAAGCTGAGCCAACAAGGCATGTGCATATTTGGTAGGTTTGAACCTAGCCTCAAACTTGGCCTTGAGGGTGTTCCAGTCAGTTATTATTTGAGCTTGAAGGTGGTAAAACCAATCCACAATAGCACCTTGCAAAGTTTCTACAAATTATCTCACCACTATATCTTTATATTCCACACCTATCACACCACATGCTATGCAAAAAGTAGCAATATGTTCATCTGGATGAAGTTTTCCATCACCATAGAATTTGGAAAAATTCTTCCTCAAACTATGAGGTAGTTCATGTAAAGGTGGGTTAGATTGAGAGGGCTAAAATTTTGACCCAAGGGCCTTAGACTTCCATGATATGTTGATTAAATGGAGGGATAACAAATCTCGGTGGGGTAAGTATAGACAAAACCCTACTAGTACTGAGACTAGAATCTTCACTTGGTATGGGAGATCTGATGCTAGTAGGAGGGAAACTCCTGGTTCACTAAAGGCGAGATAGTGGAGGAGAAATCTTAAAATTATTTCATCACACCAACTCAAATACAGGATCAACAATACCTTGTGCTCTCTAACTTTGCATGTATGATGGATTTGCCAAAGTGTAGAATGAAAAAAGACTGAAAAGGCTTAAGTTTGAATCTTGAGGCTTCAAAGTGCGCGTTCGTATCCTCAACTGAGTCACCAAAAAACTATTGGGTGAATATTTTGTCGTCAACTAACTGATAGTAAAATGGATATATCGACCACAGTACAAGGAGATTTATACAACAAAAGTGCAGGTTTACCACATCATAGTGAGATAAATATCTCCTCTCATCAAGGGGAGGTTCCCTATAAACTACTTATATATTAATATGAACTAAAAATAGACTCAAGGGTGAGATTATACCATCCATCTCTCTTTTTCTAGAGATGATGTTTACAAGGCCAAAGAGAAATCTTGGTTAATGATTGAAAGCATTTCTCTTCTTTCAAAAATGATGTTCAACAAATAGTAGAAAATCTTCTCAGATAGTAACTAGATCCATGAGAAACCCACAAAAACACAAAGTCTTTCATTGTTCCCCTTATTGATTTAGAATGTACGTAACAGTAGAGTGAAGTGCAACTCAAAGTCTCCACTGAAAACTACAACAAATCATAATATTACGAAGGATAAAAGCAGTTAAAAGCCTTTCTAATACCCTTCTCACTAAAACATGAAAAACATGAACTAAAGGTAATTGTAGCAACACAAAGTCTTCATAATTAAATTCAGAACATCTTCAGACAATTTCTACACACTTTGCTTATTTAATCAAATAGATGAGAGATTATTAAGAAAAAGAACATAAGAATGATCTCCTAAATAACACAAGTTATTCCAACACAAAGTCTGAAGGTAACCTACTTTCTCATTCATTCAAGAAAATATGATTTACAATTTGAGCTCAAAGTCTCAAGAAACATCTCAATTTTGGTAGAGTTTTTTATCTCAATTATCAAAAGATCCCCCTTTACAAAAGAGGCTCCCCCTATATATATAGTTAAAAGCCTTGAGAATTGAGAAAAAACTTAAATATTATAACCTAGTCAAAGATGAGTCTTTGTTGACTTTGAGACTTTCCAGATTTTTACATGCAATTATACATGACAAAAGTACATGTGCAATGTACAAAGCATTTACAAAAGTGCATTTAGAAAAATGGAAATTAAACCAACGAAAAGTTGATTTAATTTGTAGCTCCATCTTTCCTTATATGAGCATCGTACATGGTGATAGCCACCTGAATCCTGATATTGTCTAGAGCAATAGTATTTTTGAAGACCACCTTAGCCCTGACTGTGGCGTCTCTCACTACTGTGATTGATTTCGCATGACTAGTTAACCTGGTTTTCAGATTATCTAGAGTTAACTGACTATCTAGGATGTTGTCCATAGAGGCCACTAAAAATGTTCTCCTTGAATTATTTGCGAAACATACCTTCAAATTCTTAAATCATTTCTTCTGCTAAAATGAACTGGTTATATTGTGTGGTAAGTTTTCAAGGCAGCTCCTCCAATTTATGCAACAGACTGATATCACTTTGTTCGCTGAGATCTCTAAAAGATTTGAGGTCGTTGATTAATTCCTTAAGCACCTGACTCCTATATATTAATGCTTCTTTAGTTTCAATATATGAGTCTCTATCAGTGATGACACCAGTTGATATTAGAGTGCCTATTTTCAGCTTCTTCATATCTGTCCATTGGCCAAGATATTTATCTATGCTTTCAATATCTTGAGAAATGATATTGATAAGCTCATCTAATTTGGCTCTCATTTTCTTCATCTTACGTCTTTTCTCAGACAATTCTGTAAGCAAGGAAATCCCTTGTGCATGCATCTTGTCTAAGTAATCCTCAAGCACTTTGCCCTTGAGATAGGTTCTTTCTACTTTCTGGATCACCGGGATCATCTATGGAGATAGCCTTTGGAGTTACTGCTTCTAGAGCGAGAGTGATTCTTCTTATCATTGCAGTCAATTATTCCACCATCGCCTTATAATGATCCTTTATTTCTCTTTCCCTATCAAATTTTTGAACCATACTATCCATTACTAATTGCAAATCACTCTTAGTGCCTTCATGAGTTATCTTCCCTAACTCAACTCGAGAGATAGAGTACCTACTTATATAAAAAATTTCAAGAGTTGCATCATGTGGAGGTTTAGCTATTTCCAAAAATTTGTGCCCCTTATCTCCAATCATCTTTGAAAGGATATTTTGCTTCTTGGGAGTCTTAGCTCTTACCGGTGCCATTTTACTAAAGTCAAAGTCATCTAAAGAGATGGCTTGTTTCTTTTATTTAGGTGTATAAGTTGATAACCACGGTGGGAGCGTAGAAGTACTTACATTAGGAGCAATCTCCATTGTCGGTGTTACTAGAGTCACACTTACACCAGTGGTGGAAACAATGGGTAGAGTATCAGTAAGGACTGCAGCTTCTATTGAATGATAGAAAGCAGAACTATCTCTGATGTCAAAATTTGGAGATGACAAATTAGGGATTGACCTAGAGGAAGGAAGAATACCTCCAAAAGTGCTTTGGGGGTCATGAAAAATAATTTTGGAAGGGGAGGCTGCTCCAAAAGAGTTAACACTGATTGGAGAAGCAGGTGAAGAAGTTGCAATAGGTGTGCTAGGCAGGGAAGAGGATATTCCTGTTTTTGGCTGCACACCCTCTCGCGGAGATAGAGTTTTCATTTCCTATTGACCTGTAGGCCTATCATCAATTTCCACCTATTCTACTATTGGTTCTTCAATGCTTTGCTTCTCAACCTCCATATCTATTATTTTTGGCTCTTTTTCTACAACTTTTTAGTTCTTCATTACAAAAATGATCCTAGGATTATGGGGCCTAGAAGGAGAAGGAACATCACTTTTATTCTTTGTTATATTTTCTGCTCTCCTTCTTATCTCTTCTTGAAACTCAGCTTCTGACCTTGTAATGAACTCTTTCAAAGTTATCCCCTTATTTGCTACCCAATCATTGGTGTTTTCCAATATTGGTTTGAATCTCATCCTTAAAGAGGTCAACTCTTTCTGAGACCATTAGATCGGGGGATGAGGAGCATTGGTGACTTTCTCAACATGATATCTATTGTTGATCAGATCTCTGTCATCTACTAGATTTACAGGGATATTAGTGAGCCCCAGATATTCTATTTGTTCAAGAGATAGTCTACTATAGTCCATCTTTTTAATATCTTTAGCTATCCTCAAATAGATCCAAACATCTTCGATCATAGGTTCATAGAACTAGGTCTTCCTTCTGATCATGTCCTTTATGCCTTTGTAGTCAAAATTTGGTCTCTTTTTGAAATGCTTCATGGTTACAAGTTGCATTTTGGTCTCCATTGCTCTAGCTTTTACAACGGTCAATACTGAGAATCTGCCAATTTCATTTAGGAACCTAAAACCAAGTTTCTTGAGTTCCATCTTCTTATTGTGCATGACAAAAATTTGTTTGCACAGCTCCATCAAGACCAATTTATCTAAGGGGAATCTTGGAAGCATATAGGGATAACCTTAGAAAAAGTCAACCTATAGACAACAAAAAGTAGTGAACTACAAGAACATACACCCAAAGTCATTCACAACAATCCAGGCTTCATCTGACACTCTTTTCTATTCTAATTGGGGGTTGAAGAGACACAAAAATATAGTGAAGAAAGCATCATTTACCCTTTTAAAATGATGGATAGAACCTTCAATGTTAGCTGAGGGTAATATTGATATGCTGGGTTATTTTCCTATCTCCTTTTGATGTTATACCTGGGAAGGTTCTCATGGATGCTATAATATATACCAGGCATGATGTCATGTAGAATTTAGAGGTAGTGGATACCTTTGACAAGTGCTCATGCAGAGCATTGCTCATTTGTTCTCCCAAGAAAATGACTTGTTTACCCTGGAGAATTATCTTAATGAAGGGATACATCCATTCATGAAATTGAGAAAAAGAAGGTAAACCTCATACTCTGCTGAGAAGAGTAATCAAGACGCCAACCTCTTCTATAAAATTTCTCCTTGGAAAGTTCCATGGCCACCTGGACAAGTTCGCTTTAGGAGTTTTGAGCTATCTATTATTGATCACTTTCTTTACTTTCTCAGGATCTTTATCATATTCCTTTTGTGTTTCGACGAAGTCAAGCTTCAACACTTCAATAGTGGGAGGGCACATGAACACTTTGTCGATGAACTCAGGGTCTAGTTTGATCACCACGTTACCACCATCATCTAACACGGCCCTGGTATCTTTGTTGTAGAATTGAGCACACTGGAGAATGAACTCTATGTGATGAGCTACTACAGGAAAAGAGGAGACTAGATGGATATTACTCTCAATTATCCTTTTCATTTTAGGTCTAGGATTGCTTGATTTGGTTCTTTATATGAACTCAGCCATATCCATGTGTTTGATCTCTATATCTCTAATGTCGTTGACATTAGAAGTAACTGAGGTGATTGGAAAAACACCTTGGTACTTGTGCTTCATTGTCTTCGACTTCTTTGGAGAAACTTCCATAATATGGAAGGACTTTTATTGAAAGGATGTTGATGAAGAGGGATCCTTGAGAGAAATTGTAATAAGAATCATGATCGTGCAATCAGGGGGAAAAATTAGCAATCTGGGAAAATTGCATTTTTGATGATCATGACCATGGGAATGCACTTAAGAGAAGGCTAAGGCGTGAGCAGGTTGGTAAGTGAAAGGGGAGCGGGCTCAGAAAAATGAGAAAAACAAAATTTCCTAGAGTTAGGAAAAATAGAGGGAAAACATGCATGGGCGGCAAAAATTGTTGCCCGTGCATGTGGGGGAAGGTCTGGTGTATAGGCAACAAAAATTGACACCTGTGCATGTTGTGAAGGACGGATGTGCATTGGCAAAAAAAATTGCCACCTATGCACATTAGAGAGAGTTGTGATGTTGTGCATCGATGGTAAATTTTGCTGCTCATGCAGTGGTTGTTAGCTTTCGTGTAAGGGTGGTGAAAATCGCCACCCTTGCATTGATTGGCAAGGGATCCATAAGGGCAGCAAAATTCACCTCCTTTACACTGGTTTAACGGCCGCATGTAAGGGCAGCAAAATTTTTTGCCATTACATTGGTTTGATGGCCACATGTAAGGGCAAAAAAATTGCTACCATTACATTGGTTAAATAGGTCGATGGGATCACACAAGGGGGTTTAGGCTTTCTCCTAAACAAGCTCCTCGTAGAAGAAAAGAAAGGGGAGAAGAAACAAAAATAAAACCTAGAAAAGAACATAAAAAATAAACTAAACGTAAAAAGAGGAAAAACAAAAACAAATAAAAAACCTAAACAAGAAGAGAAAGCACGCAACACCCTACCTGGCAAAATGCAATCCCATGCTTGAATCCAAGAAAATTGTGCTCCCACTCTTTTACACGATTGACTAGATGCAGGGAGGAGGAGAAAACAAACTAAAATGGTTCAAAATGAGGATTGAAATGGTTTAAAAGGGTGAAAAACAATCCCAACCACTTAACGCGTGTGGCCATAAATGCCATGCACAAAAATTGATATCATGCAGTGGTGGAAAAATTTGCTGCCTCTACATGTGAATTTGAACAAGGGTGTAGGGGTAGCAAATTTTTCTGCTCTTGCATCAAGGGATGCAAAGGATGCACGAGTGGCATATTTTGGAACTCCTGCAAGAAGAGATGCAAGGGTGGCAAAATTTGCCACTACTGCATGGGAACTAGAAAACTGCATGCAATGGCAACAAAAATTGCCACCCTTGCATGTGAACTAAGAAAACACACTAACTCCTTGAAATTTATCAAAAATTTGATTCTCTGATTACATCAAAATCAGAATAATTTTCACATTCTTTGAGAAATCATAATGAGGGAACATCATGAAATTTTCAAGGATGCCAGTTGACCAAGCACGAGATCAAGAGAAACTTGCCTCAAAAGATGAACTTAGAGTGAAAAACACAAAACAGACAAGTTTCGTAGGGTTTATTCCAAAAACGAGCATAGCTGATTTTGGGAACAACATGGTTGATACAAAGGGTAGGTCTAAGAGAGGAGATATGGCTAGAACTCAATCCTAAAGAAGCCTAAAACCCTAGTGGGACATGTCTATAATAGAGTGTAGTTGTTAGGCCTAGTATTTGAATCCAACAAGGGGTATAAAGTGGATAAGGTGGAAGAGAAGAGGTCTAAGCTTCTGAGAACAATTTTTTGAGATTGAAATGAGTATGATAAGCATGAGAGTGGGGTCAGGAGTGACTAAGACGGTCTCAAGGTAAATAATTAGCTTTGACATAATTTCATAATAGGAAGCATGGGTAGGTTGAAAATACAATGTGTCTCTAATAAAGCAAATACTCTTACCATGTTGAACCCATTTCCAAACAAATTTTTGAAGCCAATAAGGGATATGAGTAAAGTATTTTTGTCTTCTATATATATATATATATATATATATATATATATATATATATATAGTACTTAATAAAAATATCTTGTTGATTTTACTTGTGACACCATTCCAGATCCTCCTAAAACACATGTATATATTGTTTAATATATATTTACTTATAATCCTATTTTTAAGGGGTATATTAGATTCATACTTAAGATTGATTGTCACCTAATTTAATAAATGTGATATTTTAAATTATGAAAAGGAGGGGATTATTTGTGGGCTTAGACCTAAAATCAAGTTTTCATGCCTTTAATAGACCAAATTAGGTCAAGGAGCATAAAGTTGGATCAATTATGCCAATCCATCCAGCTTGTACCCATAAACCCTCTACACAACATATAAAGTTAACATAATGCAATTAAAATTATGACAACTAAATGTATGGCTTCGCTAATTTAAGTGTTGAAGGTGGTTTAAAGGTTGGTTCAGGTCAATGAGAGGAGATATGGCCAAAAATCAGTCCCAAAGAAGCTTAAAACCCTAGTGGGGTAGGTCTATAATAGAGTGTAGCTATTAGGCCTATTCCTTGAATCCAACAAGGGGTAGTAAGTGGCTAAGATGGAAGAGTGGAGGTATAATATTATGAGAATATTTTTTTGATATTGAAATAATTATGATAATCATGAGAGTGGGGTTAGGAGCGAGCAAGAAGGTCTCAGGGGAAAGAAGAATCTTTAAGAACATGAATTAGGTCTACTAGGCCTTGTATCCCTACTTGGGCAAAAGTGGAAGATAGGTACAAGGAAGAGTTGGGGCCTTTAAGTAAGATTGGTTGGCATGTTTGAGGATAGGATAGGATGTTGGAGGCTATTGGAGTTGACACTAAGTGAATATAGATAAGGTAGATGAAAATAGGCCAAGACAAGCCTAGAAGGTACATTGAGAGAGTGAAACAAGATTGATTGCAAAAAGAAAGTGGAAATTCTAGAGTGTGTTGAACCTTGAGAGATGATTGAGGTGAATATAAAAAACCCAAGGAAGCATAAGAAAGTGAAATGGTATTGGTAACAAGATATTCTAGTGAGGAAGTCCATGAACCTAGTGGAAAAGAGCAAGGATAAAGCATTGATCCAAGTGAGTTTGGGATCAACATTGCAATCATAGGTATCAGAGGTAGATGTTTTGCAGAGGTTTGTAAATGACCATATTTTAATTACATCAGAACCTATTGGTATTTTAATACCAATACAAGAGAATAGAGTATGAAATATTATAAAAAAAGTTTTGTGAAAGAGTATGAAAGATATTCAAAATCAGAACAAATTTTTGAACAATATATTAACATAATTATAAATAAATTTTCCGTGCATTTTAACAACATTCAATAGATTGCAATGTTTATAAATTGAAATGTTGAACAATAAATGTATATATATTATATCCATAAAATCCATAAAGGCATACAAAAAGTGAACACAATACAATATCTGAGGTCAATGCCATATAGGCATATACAACATGCCAAACAACTATACATCAAGCCATATAGGCATACAAAAAAATGTCATTGAAAATGATATCCTAATCATCAAAATGCATCACTCTCTTTGCCTTGTTTGTTAAATTCTCTCCCCTTGATGTCTTGATCACAATTGAAGGTCTCTGAGTGGATTGACTACAAGTCCTCTTCAACTCCAAATTTGCCTATAGCTCCAACTATTCATATAATTTTTTTTTTATAAATTGTATAGGTTGTAACAAGATTATTAAAAAAATAACATGTTAAAATTTTCAAATCACACAAAAATTATTCAAAGGTCGACTGTTGGGAATAACTTTTACATTAGTGTAGATTTGAGGTATTTACGGAGAGAGGTAAATAGTAAATAGTAAATAGTAATGAGTTGATTTATCGAGAGGTAAATTTTAGTTATAGGTTGGTTATAATCATATGGGTAATACAATAAGTTTGTATTATGATATAGGTTACATTATATTATTATTGTTATATGATTGTATTATGGGTTTTATAGGTGAGATTTTGTAGGGATTTGGGAATCCCTTATTATAGAAAACATTATCATATATATTTTTATGTATGTTCAAATGTATTAATCAATGAGAATCAGAATATTAGAGTGTGAGAATAATAAGAAGAGGGCAAAATATTTTTTGTTAAAATATCTCTCTGTGTATTTGGCTTCACTATGAGTTTGTATGTGTTAAAATATATGTTTGGCTCTCTGAATTGCCAATAGTGGTATCAGAGCAGGAAAATGGTCTATTAAATCTGTGAAGGGGTAGATCTATTGATTTCCATGGTTGCCCCTATGCATGAATAAAAATATGAGCATAGCTTCTGTAGTTAGTCTTATTTTATGTTATTTAAATGAAGCATTTAAAGATCTATCTCCATTTGGAGTAGCAGTGAAGATAATAATGAGTTTAATAGATCCTTATTGGTATGCAAGTGTAACATTCTAACATCTTTGGACCATTATCTAAAGCACTATTTGCAAGCCTACAACTAGACTGGTTATTTTTACATATTCAAAATTGACTAATACTTGTTGAATTATCAAAGTATTCTATCAAAAAGATTGGAATATAAAATGTCATTCGATCTATTAAATATGAACTAATAGACTTATGTGTCTTCTTATCTACTTAGTGCCATCTTTTATGGCCTGATCCATCAGTCCATGCAATGATTTTATTTGGTCTTAACAGATCTATATATTTGTATTGATCATCATTTGTAGATATTGTGCATTTATTAGACTATCTCCAAGTTCCAAATATGGTCTTACCTTGGTGACAACATTTCTCCCTATTTGGAATCACCATTGAATGTTTTTGTTGTTTGTGTAATTGGATCATACACCTACTCAATATTTCAACCACCTACAATATTTATGAGCATCCAAAATAGAGATCAAAGGAATTTTTCCATGTACAATAGCCACATCACACATGCATTAAAGGTATGGCCAAATAATATGAAAATGTTAACGTTTTATGTCCCTACATATTACATTAGTCAATGACCAGTATAATGTCAACCCTCTATTCACACTACAAAAAAAAACTTAGTCAACGTTTCAAACCATCTATCAAAGTTGTGTAAATGCTTAGGTATGTCATTATTGAGCTTAGTCTTGTCGATTTATTTTATACATATTTGATTTAAGTTATGATTGTTAAATTCTTGAATGTGTAATTCTGTAGTTTTTGGAGAATTCATTGTATATTTTAAAATAGTTTTTTATTAGATAAATAAAAGTCTTAAGTTAGAGGCTTTTATGTTAAAGTATAGTTCTTATATAGTCAAGTAGCTTTGATTTGTGTCATATCTTAAGTTTAAGTATTTTTAAATGTTGTTTGGTCAATGCACAATAAAGTCTAGCTTAGATTTTATAAAATAGGTGTGTTTATTTATTCGGGTCCATTATCAAAATTTAGTTAAAACTCTTAAAAGTGTCAAAGAGTCATTTTTGTCAAATATTTATTTAGCATCAAGTATATCGATAAATTTATTAGTCACATTTAAAAATGAGTCAAAAAGTCATTTTTGTGTCTATGTCAAAAAAGTCAATTTTTAAATATGACATATTTTTTAAATTAAAATTTGAAAGTCTAGAGTTAAGTCGTTTGTTTGTAAAAGTCATTTTGTATATTAAAAGTCAAAAAGTTTTTAAAAAAATCATAAAAATAAAAAAAATTGCCTTACAAATGCATTTTCAGGCAACCGCGACGTCCTGAGATAAATGTCAATCTTATGGGAGGAATCTATTCCCTTCAAAGTAACATGTACCTAAACTACATTGACATACTAGCTGAGTGAGCATCTTCATCTATTGCAAGATGGAGGATACATGGTGGATGGAGGTCTTTTCAACAACCTCTCATTAGTCACCAATAATGAGGTTGAACTAATGTTTTGATGACATATATAGTATTGTGTAATTACAAACATAATTTCTTAAGGTGAAAACATTGTGAAAGGACAAAAACACCAATGTGAGTCAGTTCATGGATCTTGAAAAGATTTGTGGTAGAGATCCAGTAAACCACAGGAGGTGAATAGTGTTTTGGAAATAGTTAGGAAAGTAGCTACTATAGAGATCCTGTGACTGCCTTACTTCTTTATGGAGATGACCCTCAGTGACACATCTATTGTGGTCACATAATATAAATGTGAGATGCATTATTTCATATATAGTGGTCGTGTACAACAAGATTACATTAGTAGTATGTAGGCCTAAAAGTATGTGGTGGCATACAATTCTAGTTTTTCTATTCATGTCAAGGTTTGTGGTAAACCTATAAAACTAGGGGAGGAGTGAGGCTCTTTTTATATCAAGGTCATGAGCCAAATAAGGCATGCTACAATGGGTGAGCATATTGTAGATAAGAGTGTGAATGTTTCTGCACCATGTAAAAACTATGGGGGGGAATGTTAGGAATAACTTTTACATTAGTGTATATTTGAGGTATTTTTGGAGAGAGGTAAATACTAAATAGTAATATATTGATTTATCGAGAGGTAAATGTTAGTTATAGGTTAGTTATAATAGTACAGTTAATATTTTAAGTTTGTATTATGGTATAGGTTTGATTATATTATTATTGTATGGGTTTTATAGGTGAGATTTTTTAGGTATTTTAGAATCCTTTATTATAGGAAAAATTATCCTATATATTTGTATGTATGTTTGAATTTATTAATCAATGAGAATCAAAATATTAGAGCGTGAGAATAATGATAAGATTTCATAATATTTTGGGTTAAAAAATCTCTTTGTGTATTCGGCTTCATTGTGATTTCGCATGTGTTAATTCTATGTTTGGCTCTCTAAATTCCCAACATCCACTTACTGCAATCTAGTAGTCATAGTCAATTTGAGATTGATGCTCAATAGGGTCGATGATAGGTTCACATTGGTGAACAAGAGTGTGAAACAAATCATTACTATGAGTTGGTGACATGCTCCTGATGATGGAAGGCATAGGTCCCTGCAAACATATATATACATACAAAATAAAATTTATAAAATTAGCTCATAAATTAAATCATTGAAATATAATATGAAAAATTAAAAATTAAATTATCTAATTGTACCATGCCACCCCTGCTAATCATTTTGATAGGACCAAAAGGCATCACTAGAGGAGTCTATGTAAATAATTGTTTTGTGTGTCATCTATTTGTACAAGTATAGAGGACAATTACAAAACACACATACATATTTAAAATTAAACATTATGTAATAAATAAATGCATCATGTACCTTAAAGAGTTGCTGTGCAAATGAAATTACAGTAGTAACACCTATATTTATTCCCTCCCTAATAAATGGTGGAGTGTCTTTTGTGGTCATCGAATGAACATAAAAAATTATCATTGTTAGTCACTTCAAAATTCACACACACACACATAAAACATATATGTACAATGAATAATAAAATTAATTAATCGTTATAAATTAGCTTTATATACGTATAAACTACAGGTGCACTCTGAGCAACACACATGCTCATCTGGACTCCACAAACTTGCTGCAACATAAAAATAGTTTATATACATCAAATTAACTTTTAAATTATATATATATATATTTTAAATTTAACAAGTCTAACATTTTTTTATAATAAGTAAAATATTAAATATACCTAAGAAGTGTTAGGCAAGGTGACCAAATGAAATGTAGATGGCTAAAACATAAACATATCGATATGATTTAAGCCCATGGAAAAACCACTATGTGTGGATTACATGAAATCATCCTCATCTTGATCAGGTCCAATGTATGTAGTGCCACATGATTTTCATAAGTGAGATCATTGGGTAGTAGAACTAGACAAAGCCTCACCATGTCCACCATCCCTAATAAGAGTATGGGAAACCTGCCTCGTATGTTGGATGAGGGTATCAGTAAGTGCCTTAAGTTCATGTAAGGTATCAATCTCTACAGTCTCCATAACTGTAGAGGGTAGTGTCTCAGGCAAATGGATTTTGTCAACACATGATCTCGTTAGTTGATTAGATGTACATCGTGCCCCTTTTCTATCCTGTGCAGATAACTTTCCCCTACCCTAAAACTCTAAGAAATCAAAATAATTTGGAATTTCATTCAATACAAACTCACAGTACAATTATCAAAAAATAGAGCTGGACCTCATTATTGTTTCAAGGTGTGTGATCAAAGGCCATCCACCATCGATCCCAAAAAAATAGTTTGAGAAAATCATGAGTACACCAATGGATTAGAATCCATTTTTCTATCACATCAAGCAATGCACTCATCTTCCCATCAATGAATATGGAAAAAAATTGGGCATTGGTTATGTTTTTATCTTTCACAACAACTACTGATACTTTGTTAGAATATTATGTCTTACATCTATTTATATAGTCATCCCACCTATCAATTTGATCTGTTAATGACTCAACTTGATCTACTAATATATGCAGTGTGTTTGATAGAGAAGTTTGGCGGGGGTTTTTTGAGTGTGGATCCCTTAATGACCTAATCAAATTCTCAATTTTGAACTTATATTCTACTATGTGACTTGATAAATCCTCTTGGCTACCTTGGGGGATTTAATAACTATAGGATGGATAGGAAGGTTTTACCAAGGACGAAGGTTGAGAGGTTTTTGCATGTGATGAGGGATTGGAGGGTTAGGAGGGGTAAGAGAGTTTTTTGAGGTTAGATAATGGCACATTAGTCATTAAACATGAAGATGTATGTACTAAAAACATAAAAATGAAAATAATTTCAAGAAGAATACAACAAATTTGGGGTCTAATTGCAATAAAACATGATTTATCTCTACTTCAGCATGGCATTATCGAATTCAAGGGAAGGTGGCTCAAAAATGTGAAATTTTTCTTCTTCAAACTTGTTGATCTAAAATGCAGGTTTGGTCTTCCTTCTTTTGCTTATGGTTTCTACTATGTGAAATGCCAAATAATTTGGCTTTCAATTTTTTTTCAATTTTTTTGTATAGAAACCATGTACATGTTTTTTACACATACAAGGTTTAGCCTTAATAACCATTGAGGCCAAGTTCAAGAACCATGTACATAATTCTATTAATCACATATGCAAAATAGTTATTGGGGGAAAAGCAAAATTATGTCTACTTTTTGGCCTCATAACTTCATGCATACACCCCACAGTAGACCTAGAGGTGAGGTTACTACAAAAACCAACCCTCAAATATATACAAACTAATTTATCATAGATCAAGCTATAAAGTTGGATTAGATTCTCACTGCCATGCAAAAAACTAGGGACTGAATCATGACCTTAAAGTAGGAAGTGCATGGGCATGTTGAAGAAGTCAATTAGGAAGAGCATGAAGAGCACCTTGTTTAGTAAGAAACTTAGTAAGATCATATGCATGATGAGGTACTATAGGATGATATGGCTACTATAGATATAGAACTTACACATGACATGAAAAAAGTAAATCCTCCTAAGTTTGATAGAACTGTATTAGGGGATGGTGTTGAAGCTTGGTTGACGAAAATGAAAAAGTATTATGAGATTTGAAATTACTAAGTTAATTTGGGGAGTGTATCAACTTATAGAAGTAGAAATGTGGTGGGAAAATAAAAAGCTTGATATGAACCTTGACTCCACTACCACCACCTAGGAATAATTCATGGTTTTGTTAAGATTGGGATGGTTGTCCTAATTGTATTTTGACTAGAAGCTAACATATTTTAAGAATCTAAAGTAGGGAGATATTTTAGTTAATAAATACTAGAAACAATTCACTAAGCTCCTAAAATATATTCCTTAATATCAGCCAGATTAATTTTTTCACTTATTAAAGTTTATTATGGGATTAAAACCCCAAATTGGATATTAGGTAAGTGTTCACAAGCCATCTACGATAGATCAAGTCTTTAAAAAGGTAGTTAAGAAGGAGTTAAAATTTTAATCTCTTGCTCAGTTCAGAGAGAAGTTTAAGAAGAAGTTTGGGAGTACCAAAATAACTCTTAAGAAGAAGAACTAAAAAAGGAAAAGAAATTCCAAAAATTAGTTTATGAATCAAAATGCCAAGTTCAGTTTCTTCTTGGGTAGAAAGAAAATGGATAGTGGATTTAAACCTAGTTTCAAGGGGAACTGGCAGTCGAAAAGGAGAGGACCACTTGGTAGATGTTTCATCTGTGGAGATGATCACTATGCCATAGAATGTACTCAATAAAAATATGAAGGAAAAGCTAAGGGTACTATGTAGTAAGGAATGTTTTAGTAGAAAATTCATGTGATTGTTAACAATCATCAAGCTTATTTTCAAGTTTCACCTATTGAGGTTCTAGGTAATATTTTTGGTCAACCTATTTCTATTTTGATTGATACTAGAGATACATAGTGTTTTATTTCTCCACATATGCTTTCTATGTTGTCTAGGAAAGTTGGTTTAATGGTAAATGCATGGTTAGTGTAATATGGCAATGAAGCCAAGGTCAAAGTGAATAGATGATTAATGGAAGCTAAGATTGAATTACCTGAATTCTATACTATAGTAGATCTTTATATAGCTCCACTAGGCTCATATGATGTAATCCTAGGGTTGAATTGGCTTGTTAAGCATAAAGCTAAGGTGGATTACTATATAAAGAAGGTAGAATGTTAGGATGATTTTGAGAGTCAAAATCAGATTTAGGGTGAGAAAAGAGTATAAACATAGGTAGATTTCTATAATTTAGCTTAATAAGGCTCATAGGAAAGGATGTTAGACATTTATTGCTAAAATAAATGATATGGAGGAAATAAAAGAATCATCCATTTAGGATTACCTTTTCTTTAATAAATTTAAGGATGTTTCTAGAGGAATTATTGAGATTATCACCCAAACAGGAGTTTGATTTCTCAATTGATATAATACCTAGTTCATAACTACAATCTAAGGCACCTTACAAGATGATGACTATAGATTTGGTTGAGTTGAAAACTCAACTACATAAGTTATTATCTAAAGGGTTGATTCAACCAAGTGTGTCACCATTGGTTGCACTAGTCATGTTCATCAAGAATAAAAATGGTACTCTTCGCCTGTGTATTAATTATAGGATGTTGAACAAGGTGATAATCAGGAACATATATCCATTACCTCACATTGATGATCTATTTGATAAAATGCATGGGGAGACCATTTTATCTAAGATAGATCTCTGAGCAAGATATCATCAATTGAGAATTCAAGAAGAAAATATTCTCAAAATAGTGTTTAGAACTCACTATGGGCACTATGAATTTATAGTGTTTCCTTTCAAGTTAACAAATGCTCTAAAAACATTCATGAATTTCATGAAAAACATGTTTATGGATTATCTAAATCACTTTGTTTTAGTTTTTTTTGGATGATATCCTCATTTATTATAAAAATGAGGAATAACATCTATAGCATTTAGAGTTGGTGTTGCAGTGTTTGCGGAAAGACAAACGTTATGGTAAGTTAGTCAAATGTGTATTTTTCTAGATGAAAGTGTAATATTTAGGACACATTATCTCCAAAGATGGAATTTTAGTTGATTTGATGAAGATAAGAGCATAATAGAGTGGCCAACACCCAAAAATATGCACGAAGTAAGAATTTTTATGAGACGAGCATGGTATTAAAATAAATTCATTTCAAATTTCTCAAAAATAACTATCCCAATTACCTCTATTTATCAAAAAAATAATAGTTTTTTTTGTTTGAACAAGTCTAAGAAAGCCTTTTAGGAGTTGAAAAGGAAGCTTACATAGACACCTATGCTAAGAGTTCCTGATCCTAATGGTCAGTTCTCAGTAATCACTAATGTATCTAGGGATGGTTTTAGAGGATTTATTATGCAGTATGGTTCATTAGTAGCATATGAGTCTAAGAAGCTTAAACCATATGAGGAAAGTTATGCTCCACATGATTTGGAACTTATGCAATATTGTATGCTTTGAAAGTTTGGAGGAATTATCTATTTCAAAAATTGTTTGAGCTCAAGACTGACAACTTGGGGCTCAAATATAGTTTCACCCAACCAAATTTGAATGCTCATTAGAGACGTTGGTTAGAGTTCTTATCTAACTATTTATTTGATATTAGCTACATCAAGGGCAAGGAAAATAGAGTAAGTGATGCCCTAAGTCATATAAGGTATATAACAATTTTGGTTATTATCAAGAGTACCTTTTGTGATCATATTTTTAAATTCTTCCTTGGAGATGAATTCTATGAGAAAGTCAAGAAATATTTGTTAGAGGATGCTCCAAACCCTAATTTCAAAGGATTTAGATTAGAAAATGATGGTATTTTAAGGTACAATGGTAGAATGTATATACTTAATAAAGAGAATCTAAGATGCACAGTGATAAATAAATTACACAATGCCACTTATTTAGGTCACCTTGGAGTGACTAATCTCATGGATGAGATAAAACCTCTTTATTTATAGAAAATAATGAAAAGGGATACAATATGTTTTGTGTCTTATTGTTTGGAGTGTCAACGTGTGAAGATTAAACATGTGCATCCAACATGATTCTTATATCCTCATGATATATCAAAATGGAAGAGGTAAGTAATCAGTATGGACTTTGTCCAAGATTTGTCATTATCATAGAATTGACATGACATGATCTTGATGGTAGTTAACAAACTAACCAATATAGCTCACTTCATACTAGGTATTTTTACTGATGATGCACCAATGCTTATGAAACAATTCATGAAAGAGGTATATCGATTACATAGGTTTGTGGAGAAGATATTTTATAATCAATATTTGAGGATGACATTTAGGTTTTATTTGACTCTAAATTCAACTTTGGGCACATAGTTGAATTTTAACACTGTATATCATCCAAAAATAGATGGACAAACAAAGAGAGTAAACCAAGTTATAGAAGATCATCTTCGAATGTATTGCATATATAAAAAATACAAGTGGGAAGAGTATCTTTCACTAGTATATTTTGTTTATAATAAATATTACCAATCAACTTTAAATATGGCTCTATTTGAAGCATTATATAGAAGGAGGTGTTGAACAGTAATCAATTGGGACAATCTTGAAGACAGGGTGGTCCTTGGTCCTGATATGCTTATAAAAATAGAGGAATAGGTCAAGTTAATCAAACAAAGGTTGGCTGAAGCCAATGATAAATAAAAAATCTATGCTAATCTAAAAAAGATAGCTAGACAATTTTCTATTGGTGATAAATTATTTATGAGGATTAAGCCTTTGCAGAGATCAATTAAGTTTGGTAAATCATTGAAGCTTTCACCAAGATATGTGGACCCTTTGACGTATTAAAAGTGATAAATCATGTTGCATATAAGCTTGCCTTGCCACTAACTCTATCTCTCTTACATAATATTTTTATGTGTCCTATCTTAAGAAACATGTAGTTGATCCTTTTCATGTATTGGATTGAAATGTTTTATAGGTTCTAGATCCCATGGTGGTCATAGTAGAACTAGTTAGAATAATTGACACTCATAAACTTAGTTTGCATAACAGGAAAGTGTCATAGTGCAAGGTCTACTGGGACTAGTATTTTGTAGATAGTTCTACTTGGGAGGACTATGATGATTTCTATAGGCTATTTTCACATTTATTTTCTTAAAAAAATTATTGTTAATATTTGATTTGCTACTATGTGCTATTTGATTTCATAACTTTGGTTTGAAACAAGTGTCATCAAGATGATGACCAATTTTAGGAAGAAAGGATGTTATATCTTGATTTCCTCACTAAACTTGATTTACTTATTAAATAGATATTAATAGGGTTAATGTTGTTTAATTATTAATATAGAAAACTATTTTTATTTATGATGATGTATGTGTAGATAGTTAATGATCATTTTGTGTGACTCATTACTTGATTGGTTTTGTATTCATCATCATGGTTACGGACTAACTACCATTTGTATTTGTGAGGTGGATGTAAGAAAGTTCACTCTCTAAACAGATATGGAGAGAGAGTATCATCAGGGATGGTGGTGTAGATGAATACATTGGAGGTTTAGAGATTTGATAATGAACCCAACATATATCATGTAGTACAATAATGCATGATTGCTTTATTGTCATTATGTTTTATTAATTCATGCTTAGATGTGTTGATATGGTTTAGATTAGTGTGTATATGTTATTAAATCTTATTTGTAGTTATGACTATTTACTATGATTATAATGTGTAATGTTTCATTTGAAATACATTCTTTTGATACTAAACTTTTGTTGACTGTATAATCCCATACAAACAAGTACCTGCAACATTCAACAGGAAAGTATTGTTAGAACATGTATATATATATGACATGGAAACAAAATGCATTTTGATCATATAAAAAAATTATTGTTATAATCTTTATCTAATGTAGACCTAAGGCGTACCTAGGGTGACTTAAGTTTTAATTGTCTAATGATTAACTACGATTGATTGTTTAATATTTAACTTGATTGTTTAATGTTTAATGGATAGGCATTTTAGTTTTATTACATCATAATTTTTATGCTTATTAACATATTATGATGTCAATCCTAATTTTAAAATCTATTATTTGGCTTTGGTTCTCTTAGTCATTCGAACCATGCAAACTTGAGATGTGAGGGTTTGACTACGAGTTGGAGGAAGAATATGGAGAAATTGTTTTGATGAGAATTTATAGTCTGATAGCGATTCATTCTTGGAGTGATAGAGAATGGGTCACCATGATATTAGGGTTTTATAAATGCATGCATTTGAGAGTGAAAATAATAAAAGAGGACAGAGTTTTTGGATTTTGGATGGTAGCCATGGCAGTTAGAGGAGAATGTGAGAAAAGAAAAAAACTAGTAAAACAAAGTAAGGAGACTAATTCAGTAAATACAAATGTAGGATTTATTCTTAGTTAACTCTAAAAATTTGTATTTATGCTATACAATTGAATGATAAAATTATTTTGGAGTTTCTTTGAATGATAGTTTAGAGTTTAAAAACCTTGAGAAGCTCAAGGATTTGACCTTGTGGGAGAATTAATTTTCTCACAAAATCGAATACATGACTCAATTTAGTATAACATGAATACAAAAGGTTCAGGTAACTATGAAAATAAAATGATTGTGTATTTAGTCACATGGCTAGGGTATGGCTTTGTTTATTTTATATGCACGATTGAGTGTTATTTTATCTAGTTATTACATGGCTATGTATGTCATTTTATTTATGCCTAAAATGGCAATGTGTTAGTGAAATGGCTTGAACATTGTTTTGGGTATAGGGTTCAAACAGGGTTTTTGATGATCATTTTATTTAATGAGTTTTACTTAGCATGTTTATATATTAAAAATGATGTATCTTGGGCTATTGTTTTGGATTTATGGTTTCATTTCTATTAGGGATGTTTAAAGAAAAATTTTGTTGGAAATTAATTGGCTATGTATTCAATGTGTTTCTATTTTGAAGGGTTGAGAGTTATTGTTTTGTAACCACCTATGTATGGATATTGTTATGGGACAGCTAGTATATCTGACTTAGATTGTGTATCAACTAAGTTGATTGTATTTTGACTATATATAAATGTCTATGAGTTGATAGTATCAAAATTATTATTAATTAATTAAACTTGAATGAATATTTATGGACTATGAGTCAATTTTGTATAATATTGTATGGACAACTGAGTGTTATTAATTGATTTAACTATGTATACAAGTTATAGTTGTTTATGAATAGGTTATTTTGAGTCAACCATGTTTAAACCAATGTGAATTGACTATGTATAAACAAATGTGGGTCAACTGTGTATAAATTTTTTTAGGTTGACAGTGCAAAAATAATGATGCTTGGACTATGTTTAATAGGATATTTGCTGATTGCAAATTGTTTTAATCTTTTAACTTTTATTATTATTATTATTATTATTATTATTATTATTATTATTATTATTATTATTATTATTATATAGTAGTGTTATATTTGTGGGTTTGAAATACATGAAATGATTGAGTCAATATGTATATATATACTGCAGTTAGTTGTAAAAACTGATCGGGTTATTTTAAGTTCTTGGAATAAAATTATTTTAAAATTATGTGCTGAGTAACATAATTATTTATTCAAATGGATTGACTAAATAATATAATAATTATTATAAGTTTCATCATTTGAGTATGTATACGTAGACAGTTATGAACATAAGATTATACATTTTCATTTGAATTATTTTTTTAAGAGAATCGACTGTGTGTGACATGGAAAAATGAAAGATGTTTAATTGGGTGTTGAATATGTGTTGATGATTTCAATCAGTTAATGTACTATATGTTATGTAACAATATTTAGTTGTTTATGTTTGTATTTCAATACATTTAATTTGGGTTTTAAATATTGTGTGGTGTTAATGTGATGTATATTTTATTTAAATATGAATTTATATTTATTAAGTGGGTTACTTGGAATATGAACATATATAAATACATGTCTATGTAATTATAGATTATACACAAAAATGAACACACACACACACACACACACACACACACACACACACACAGAGAGCATGCCATTAGGAAATAAGTGACTAAGAGTTTTAAATGTATATAAATATAAGTGGGCATACTTGATATACATATGTATGTGGATAATTTGGTATGAAAGTAGATGTTTGTTTATAGTGGATAGATTTATCCATATGCAAATTGTTATTTAATCATTAATTTATAATACGTTGTTTCAATTATAAATTATGAGTAAAATTATTGATTGCTACTTATAACAAATAAATGTTATTTTTATCATTTGTGGATTAGTTTAGGATTTATTATGATATTCTTGAATTGTATTATTTTAATTATAATACTTATAAACAAAAGATGATTGCATGGGATTGGTAAATTCTTAAATATTATGAGTATTGTTAGAAAATAAAATATTTGTAATATAGCCTTAAGGGAAATGGACTTTAGATTGCACTGAAACTTAATAAATATTCAAGCTAAAATTAAATTGTTATTATTTAATATGTAATTATATTAAGTTATTTCTTGTATTAAATTATTGTGATAATTAATACTAGATTTGTATGAGAATTTTATGAAAATATTGTATATTGATTATTAGTAAATCTGGTATTAATGATATTAAATATTATTATCATGAGAAGGATTTCATGCATATTTTAGATTCATTAATGCTTAGATTAAATTAAATCCAATTGTGTATGTGATTATGATTGATCTACTGAATCATTAAACTATATGAAAACTTTGACCAAAATAATGTTCATAGTTAAATGTTATCATTTCATCTATTTGATTATATACATGTATACACGATGTCATGTTAAAATGGATTTTTTTATGATATGTTGCATGTAGTTAGAATCTTACAACACAGGTTCTAGTTGATTTCTAGATACATACACCAATATTATCTGTTCATTTGTGAAGGGAGTGTAATTCCCTAGTTGGGTATTGTACGAGGGATCTATAATCTGTGGTTGGTATGGAAAAGCACTCTAATGATGCTTTCCCTCTCCTCCAACAATCAGCAAATAGAGACTTTTACTCATGATTTCAGTTTGTATACATATAACGAGTTTATAGATACTCATTAATTTCGTGGAACATTGTATTTATTTATATTCACTCTGATGGAAAAATATTATATTATTGTACTTAATAAACAACAGATTAGCTAATCTTATTGTATAAAATTATTGTATAACTTTCAACAGTTCGTTGAGTTATTATTCAACATATATATTTATGTGACGGATTGAATTTGTAATTATATTAAATGTGATAAATTGATTTTTATCTAAATGAATTTTAATTGATTTATTATGCAAAACGCATTTAGTTAAAAATCAATTAACTTATTTTAATTAAAAATAATCTATTTTGATTAAGAAAGTAAACTTTTTAAAAAAAAATTACCATTTTTCGAATTAAATCCACTAGGATTCTAACAAAATGAACAAGAGTTTGAGATAAACATTATGAGAAAGTGTCGTATGAGATTCTTATGGCCTTTGACAAGAAGAAATGGGTTAGGAGGTAGAAAAACTTAAAAAGCTAAAAACAAAAAGGTAAAGTAGTAAAAAGTGGCGGGAACTTGGAAGGAGATGTGAGGATTATCAATGAGTATGAGGTGGAAACCATGAAGTAATCTCATCTAAAAAAATCCAATTCGAAAAGGGTGAGAGAAACTAGAACTAAGAATTGCAGACAAATAGAAGGAAAACATGCTCACCGCGACAAACACATATTCATTAAAAACACCATATTCTACACTAATTTATTCTGTGAAAACAAATCTAATAATCATAAACCTTTGACCTATCAAATACTATTTCACAAAGCAAGATCGAGAAAGAACAGAGGCAAGTGTCCTCAGGTTACAGCCTCTGCGTTGAATATGGCACACAAATATTTCATGTGGGAGTCGCAAAGGCAAGAGAACAAGCTCCAAGAACTTTTCTAAACCAACACAAATGGTGGAATATAGTGAAATTGGAGGTGAGGATCACTATATGGCCAAGAATGAGCTCCGATACATGTTTTTTCCGATCCTAGGGAGTGGCTAGCAAGGGTGTATTTATAGCAAAAAAAGGGAGAAAATGATTTTTGGGGTGAAGTTAGGACCTAGGAGTGCACTCAAAGTGGCAAGGTGGTTTTCATGTATGGATGGATGCGCATTCTGAAATTGTCGGTTGATGCAGTTCACAGATTTCACAACTGCCACATCGATTTCACTGTCAATGCATGCAAGCTAAGAGGATAACATCAAACGAGAAGCAAACGTGGTCGAGAAACTGAATAGAGGCACGCAAACACGGGTGTACATCAACTGAACTAGCACTAGGAAGAGAGACAAAGTGTGTTTTAAAGCTTAGAGGTGTTATGATCATCATTAAACTAAAATATTGCACCATGTCAAATTCGGGTGCTTACAAAACCCTCATGTTGATTTGGTTCAAGTGCACCATAAAGTTTATGAACATATACTTCTTTTATTCTTGACTGCCACAGTTAACTGTACATAATATCTGTTTGGGTTTAGAAGTCTAAAGTGTCAAGTTTTGTCATTTTCAGCAATTTGGGCTGCTTCAATTTATCAATTAAGGTTTGAAAAGGATCAAAAGGCATCTTCCATGTGGTAATTTCCTGTAAAAGCCTAGGTATTTTGCTCAAGAACAATTGATAAAGAAAATTCAAGACATTCATGGAACCGTTTTTGTGCATGTGGCAAGAAAAATCATATGGCTTCCTCAATAGAACTAGTTACTGAACTTCATAGTTTTTGAACCAAAACAATTAACCACGAATTCAAAGTAGGACCATGAGAGCTTAGAAGGACAATAGTCTCAAATACATCTTTGGAACTACCGTGTCAACTTTAGCTAAGACACTTTCTCCTCTACACTTTTAGGGCTTTCTTGATCTTCATTTTATGTCCATGGTCTTCATTGAAAGAAAATCTGAATTCTATTTCAACAAATCTTGCTATTGCTTCCTGAATGTCTGGTAAGTCTTGAATATGATGCGTGTTAATGAATATGATGCACAAGTAATTTGTCTGCGCGCGTTCATGATAAGTTAAAATGCCCGCAGAGACTTACAACAAGGTTGAAGTAGGAATTTCCCAAGGGTTAGTCGTCATACTCTTCAATACATCATACAAATTAGACTGAAATGGCAGGAAACTAGTAAGCCCAATATTCCCTGGCGGGGAAATACTGTTAAGTATATTGCTCGTGAAAAAATCCTGTGGTTGTTGTTGATGATAATCATTGCAGGCAATGTTAATCTCAGGCTGGTAACATGTCTCCAGGGCATCAATAGCAGGCATCTGCAACATGCAACTCTTTAGTACTGCTGCAGGATCGTCGTAGTGAGATTGATCACTTGTGTTTGATAATTCCAGATCCGGCAAAGAGCATGGAATTGATTTCACAAGCCCGTATTTGTATAAGTCCTCAGCGCAGCAGTAGATATTGTTGTGATCTACTGTTGGTGTTTGGATCTCTAGACTGCCTTCCTTGGACTGAGGGTGATCCATCATGTTGGTATAACTGTAGCTTGATGCACACGTTCTATCCTTCATTGATGCTGTCCACTCCCATATACGATGAGGAGCTCTTTGTGCCACCGTATTAGTGTTTTTCTTGAATATACGACATATAGCCCACGAATCCTGAATAAGCATATACACAAGGTTCAAGTCAAATATAAGAGCAGAATTGCCAAATGGGTAAAGGGAGATCATGACGCAAAGGGCTCCAATGAAATGATAAACCGCACAAAGTTTCATACAACATGAAAAAAGAAATTGCAGGGAGATTTCTGCTAATATTAGACATTAGAATGGCTTAAATTACTTCAACAAATTTTGTGGAAAGTGGAGTTTTAAACTTACATTAGGAGGCAGATCCTTGTGGATGGGTGTTTTACAGGGAGAGGGGAGAGAGAGCTGTGAGGGAAGACGGAACTCATGCATCATCCAGTCTGTTTTGATCCCTTTGGCGGCCCTCCCTTTGTAAAAGACGAGAGACTTCTTGAGGCCAATGCAGTTGGTGCCATCAGCAGAATAGATGGGCCTGTCAGTGCCTGTTGCCTTCCAGAATCCTGCACTCGTCACCCTGTTGGGTCTGTTGCTGTTGCGGTATTTCCTGTCGCGGGGACAGTAAAAATACCATTCTTTCTCTCCTAGGCTCGCCATCTCTTCTTGTACAATTGCAATCAAAACAGTTCAGATTCCTTGCAAACAAGTTAAAACCTACATACAGCTATAACACTATCGAAAGAGAAATTATTGACATACTTGGAAGGTCCCATGGATCAAATTTATATATATCGAGTTGCTTGATGAGCTCAATGGACAGAGGCCTCTTCTGCACTTTTCTACGTAGATAAAATGCAACAAGTTCCTCGTCAGTAGGATGGAATCTGAACCCTGGCAGCACTATCTCGTCTCCATGATCTAGCTCGTCATGTTTTTGCTCCATAATATGTTTGAACTGAATTGTATCTGTGCCCGATGCTCTACAGTAACTGGCTACAATGGTGGTGATGGAATTGCGCCAGTGCCCTAATTTATAGGGAGGGAGAGGGGTGAGAGGCGATGCTTAGGGCGGGCTTCAGGGATTGTTAATTGGTAGAAAAAGAGGGGGCGTCTGCGCAGGAAGGTCCTTCAGTATACAAAAATCGAATGATACGAACTTAGGGAACACATCCACCGCATCCTCTCCTTCCAAATTCCAAATATACTCTCCGAAACTTCTCTCTGCCATACCTCTGACCATTTCACCATTCCCAAAAACTCCTCTGATTATATCTTTAGTTTACTCTTCATTTATATATTCGTGTCATTGTACATTCGGATCGAGGGAGAAGTTACGAGTGCAGAATAGTATTAGGAATGGGACAGACCTTACGAAATCGGTATTTGTATATGCCTAATTTCCTCGCTTGTATGAGGGCTTCGTGTAATAAAATAAAAACTGGATGGCATAAGATAAAACTGGGTATCCGCCGGACCGCCAGTGCCACCATCAAATAAAGTACGACCCGCATAATTTCTATAATCGCCTACGGTCTCGTTACAAGGAAGTGTATGACACCCAAACCAGCTGCGAGACATTTATTAAACTGTTGTATATATATGAACATGAATGACAACGGTGTTTGAGTTGTGGTGTAGCTAGTAAAGTGGATGTATCGGTATAATGACAATTTAAGATTAAATTTTATTTGTAGTGTAATGATTAAAGTAGATGTATGAGTATAATAATAATTTAAAGTTAAATCTTATTAATTATTAAATCATTCACACTAAAAATATATATTGAAGGATTGATATAATAAAAATAAGGAGATTAGTTATATCTGTTTATATTCTAATATTAAAAATTAAATATTTTTTAATTGATAAATAAAAATATTTAAATATATTTAAAATAATCTATTACAAACATAAATTTGATATATTTAACATTTTAAAAATGTCTACATTTTTCATATAAAAAACAGAACAAAAATAACATCTAAATAATATTAAATGATATTAAATATCATCAAAAATTAGTAATTATATTTAATTTAAATAAAAAATTAATAAATATATTAATATTTTAAAAATATAAAATTTAAATTTAACAATAATTAAAAAATTATTTTTAAACATCTACACATTCATTTTATACTTTGTTTCCCTTAAAAACCATAAGGACTTTAACTTAATTATATTAAATTTAAATATCCCTTGATAATGGGGGTAAGGGGATTACAAATCTCAAGTCTACGTTATCATACTTCTATCATGAATGGGTTTTTTGATGGTACAATCAAAGAAAATTTTAGTCTAACTAAAGGTGGAGGTGTCATTTGGGATGAGCATGGTTAACTTAGGCTAATATTTTTAGTTGCGCAAGAATGAAAATTAAGTGAAAAGTATAACAGTGTTCAAAGAAATTAAGATTGTGGTTATCAAAAGATGGAAAAAAATGATAATGAAAGGGGATTCAAATATTTTGATTGCAGGGTTACGTAAGGAGACATTGGAATCTTGGAGATTAAATATGATTATTGAGGAAATTTTGATGGTACTAAAGGATTATTAACATGGGAGAAGGATGGAAATTAGGTAACGGAAAAAGTATTTAATTTGGAGGTCAAATTTCTCACAATCAAAAGAGTTTCAAATCAAATTTAAAACATTTTTTTTTAAATTAGTATTTAAAGATGTAATAAGTTACTTCTCTTTAATTTATGTTTAAATTTTTTGGAAAAATAATTATAAAAAAATCATAGTATTATTTATATGAGAGTGTAATTTTGGTTTAAAGGGTTTAAAGAAATATAATTATTTTGATGGGACATTATGATTGTTAATTTTTGTATGGAGAGAGATCATCATTAAGAGCAAAGGGAGGAAGATAATTAGAGTAACAAGGATTTAAAGTGATGAAATGTATCATTAGTGTGTCATGTAGCATTTCAAAATTTATCACCTTTTTTTTTATTGAGAATGGTATTTATAGTATGTGATAGGTTAATACGTTTTAAGGAGGGAATGATTAATGAGGGAAATTAAAAGCTCGCTACAGAGGTGATAGGTACCTCGTTCTCAAAGTTTCTAGATAATTAAATTATCTCCACATGCATCACTAACTTGAAAGAGTTTAAATTGTTATAAAATGTATGGATGATATTAATGTTAAGGAAATTAATAAGCACATAAAGCATAATTTTGGTGGATCTGATGTAATTTGTTGGGAGAATGAAAATAATACACATTCAATTGGAAATTTTCTCCTACATGAAGACCATAATGCAATAGAGAGAAAAATGATAGCTACCCATGAATAATCCTCTTTCCACTATCATATGGTCCTTGATGGCATAAGGGGAATTCTACAAGGTTAGAAGAAATTGGCCATGAACAATAGAATGCTTAGTATATTAAATTTTTTAATCTTATCCAAAATCATTTTAGATAAAATAAAATAAGCACACACAATATATTTAATATATAAATTTAATAAAATATTAAATAAATACATTGCATAGATATTTATTTCAAGTAGCATTACTATTATTTAGATTAATAGCTCTCACTTAAATTTGTCAATATAACACTAATAAATCTTCTTTACATCATATCTCACCTACTAATCCTTTATGTTCTTATATAAATAGGAAAGGAGGCTAAGATTAAAGTGAAGTTTTTAGAGAGTAATCATTTGTAAAACAATTTAAGTCTATTATTAATAAAAAATAATTAAATTAAACTTTTTTAATAACAAAATATGCATCAATTTATATTTATTAATAAATTATATTATAAATAAATATTACAAATATATATTAACCATATAAAAATATATAAATTATTAAATACATTAATAAAAATTGTAAAAAAAAAAAAAAAATCATTATAAAAATTTAGACAAAGTATCATCCATCCTCTAACATAAAAAGGGATACAACCCTATGGATGAAATCACCCACATTCTTTCGCTGTATATTCTCTTGATAAAATGAAAGGCAATGAATTAATTACCTTGGAAAAATCCCTATACACAATGTTTTGTGTTTAGTGTTAAAAAGGAAAAGAAAGAAAGTATTTATTAATATATAAAGCGGGTGGTCATGCCCTCTAATTTTCCATGACATCTTGGTTAAGACTCTTGAAGCTGAGAAGCTATGAAATATTGTGTGATATGTGACTTGGCATGAGTTATATATAAAAACCTATCATTTGGTTTAAATATATCTGTTCCTTGGCAGGGTGGTAATGGAAAACTAAATCTAATTATGACGAATATGTGCGCTTTTTTTAGGCTAATTAGTGGCGGTTCAATGCTCCTTTTTTGGTTGGATATTTTATGAGAAAATGATCGTGGCAGTTTTGTTGAGGATTAAATGGGAATGGATGAGTGTTGAATGCTTCTTTTTAAAGTCAGTCTATGATCTGAGAAATGAATTTGGTTTGAGAAGTATAGTTGATGATGTCAAATGATTGCATTCTTAAATATTATTTTGTAGTCTTTTGAGTCTATACATATTAAATGGTGTTGCAGGCTTTGTCAAACACGAATATTTATTCTGATTGATGCTAGATCTTGAGTCTAAAACGTGGGAACTTTTCCTTAACTTGAAAGAGGGTTATGAATTAGAAGGATTGTTTTTTTAGTTTTTTTCATAGATGATGGTTGAATGTTTGAAGAATCCATTTAGCAGTTGATCATTGGATTTATTTGGTAAGTTAGTTTTTTGTTTTTTTTTTTTTTTTTTAATAATAAAAAGGGGTGTTGGATTGATCTTTAATTAAATAAAAACATAATCATATTTAACATAGGATAGGAGTTCACTTGATTCCTCTTCCAAAAGTGGGTGGGAACTCTATATTGAGGAAAGCTGATATAATGGTGAAGTGGTTTGAAAGAGAAGCTCTTCTTTCATTCTGCATATGTGATAATAAGGGCTTTTGTTTCTTTTGCACGAAGTCAATAGTAATATTTAGAGAAGATGGCAAAGACTTTGTTATAATATTTTTTTAATTTTGATTGATTTAGTTTTATTTGTATGATAATGTGTCATTCACTTGTGAAATTATTAAGCCCTCTAATAATAATTTTTTACACTTTCATACCTTTTTTTCTAGAACCCTTTCCCTAAATAATTTAGGAGAAAAAAAAAAAAACCTTTTAATTGAAACACTTTCCTTTCTTAATCTAATAAATGATCAACTACGAAAATCAACAATCAAATTAGTCCTTCGTATTAAGTTATAGCAAGTGATTCAAAAAAAATATGATAGGTGGTTGTAGGTAAGTGTTGTAAAAGATAGTCATTTGAATTACTCTTTGGTTGTGGTTCCTTTTACGGGAATGTTCTCTCAATGGCTCTTAGGGACTAAATTTGACAGTTAACCTTATATGTCATGATTTTTTTTGAATTTTTCAATACTATCTTTCAAATATATATGGTGCATCCAAAATTTTACATTATATATAATACAATCTCCTAATAAAATTGATTATATTTTATAACTTTAAAAAAGTAAATACGATATTACTTGCTTAAGAGAACCACCAAAAATTATAAATGTTTCATTTTGTGATGAAAAGGTATTTAGTTTTCAATGTCTTAGGGTAAGGAGAAAAAGTAGTGAAATAAAGTTAACTAAATTGAACTTAGTCTTAATAAAATATTAATAAAAAGCATAGAAAGCAAGTGAAAAGCTAATGGAGGAATTATCTATGCAAGAATCTATGTTCTGATAAATTTTAACAATCCCCTTCTTAAAAAGATTAATTTTTAATTTGGGGATGGGATCTGGGAATAAGAAGTTGATTATGAGAACATTCCTTTTAGGTGCAGACTCTACCATGAGTGTGGGCATTTAGTAAATGATTTAAAACTCTATGTGCATGAAAACCCTAAGGAAACACTCGATAAGGAAGGTTTTTAGGATCCAAATAAAATCATATCATTAAATTTCAAAGAATCCCAATTTAGGGTCTTCTGTATCTAAGAATCATTTCACTTCATTGCCTATTGATTAGCCTCTATAAGAGGATGATTTTATTATATAAATTGCAATACTTGAAACACAGTTTCCAAAAGATCCTCAATCTGCTGCACTAGATCAAGGAAAACATATCAAGGGTCAAAAAATAATAGTGTGTCTCACTTTTTGGCATAGAGACCACATACACTTCCAATTTATCCTTAAAATATATTGAGTTTAGTTCATTCATATTAATCAAGCAAATGTATTTTATATTTTATATACAAAGATGTATAATGCATATACACTTTTCCATTGTTTGAAAAAATTATTAAGTGTTTTTTAGGATTTATTTTTGAATTGGTTTTTTTTTTGTTCATCTAATGGGACACAATATTCTTCTTTGACACCTTTTTTTATAACTCCAACTCTCCAATGGATTAGACTTTGGTCATAATAGCTTAGAAAGATATCAGTCTTGTTAGAAAACATAAATTGGACAAAAGTGAGAAAATATGCATAGATTTGGGTGACAATTTAGATGACCCTCCCCTTTGAGCATTAGTACTCTAATCTTATTCCATGGATATCCCTTCCATTCCAAATCTAAATGGAATCAGTCAAGCATCAAATAGAAAATGAAAATGGACACTAATAAAAAGTCAGTAGAAAATATATTACCAAAGTCTCCAATAGCAGCATGAACTCTCTAGCTTAGAAGCTTTGGCCAATGGCTAATGTTTTGTTCAATGATTCTTAGGGAGATTCTGGGGGCATTGCTCATTTTTGGAACCCCAAGTAAATTTTTGTGGTTAATTCTCTGGCCATGCAAGGTAACATAGCGATCCTTTCCCAATTAGACATTAAAACTAGTACATTTTCTTCATCAACATTTACTTTTATTCTGCTTTAGGGGGGGCAGAATTAGTGGAAAATCTAGAATATATTATTCAGCTCTTTATAAGAGTTTGGGCCCTAATTAGAGGAGATTTTAATGGAATTACTTCCTTAGAATTAAAAAATGGTTGCAATAACAAGCTTGATGCTAATTCAATTCTCATGTTGGAATACATTTCTTCTCTTAATATTACTGACATCAAGCCTGTAATGGGTAACTGATGTGGACCAACTAGAGATCAGGGAATGCTTGCATTGTAAAGAGGTTGGATAGATTCTTGTTGACTAAGGATTTTATTGTTAATGGGAAAATCCTCAAGTCTTTAATTCTTAATAATGCTAGATTATATCATTAGCTTGTTATGATAGAAGTCTGGAATTATCAACACCCAAAATATCCTTTCTATTTCTAACTGATGTGGCTTCAACATGCTGATCTCAGAAACAAAATTTAGCATTGATGGATGAAAGTTAAGCCTCATCATAAAATAAATATGTTTATTTTGTATAGAATCTTAGATATGTCAAATCCCAACCCATGAAATGGAATTGGGATGAATTTGGGACATCACTTAGTTAAAAGGCAAGAGGTATTTGATAGATTGGAAAGGGTCATTAAAGTCATTTATTTGAGCACTATTAATCAGAAGCTTAAGCAAGAGTAACTCAATTTAATCACTCACCTGGATGAATGGAATCTTAGAGAGAAAATTATGAGGAAACAATAATAAATAATCAAAGGGATTCAAGAGGGGGATAAAAACTCAGTGTTTTTTCACAAATTCATGTTGATGCATAGGTATTTCAATCATATTTCTTCTCTTGAATCGGATAATGGAACTTTGGATTTCTCTTTGCAGGATATTTCTAACATTGTGCTTAATTTCTTTTTTCATCTCTTTGTTGTTGTTCGTTTGGATATGGTGGGATAGTAATAGATTCTCCATGACATTCCCACTTTTATTTTTATGGACAACAATTGTTCTCTTATTAATAGAATTCTTTATTAAAATTAAGACATGTTGTCTTCAGCATGAGTAAAGGGAAATCCTTCAAGCTAGATGGGCTTCTTATTGAATTTTATCAGGAGTTTTGGGATATTATTTAGGAAGACACTTTAAAGGTTGTGTAAGAAGCCATAATTTCTAAATTTATTCTTAAACAAATCAACAAAACCTTCGTTGCTTTGGTTCCAAAGGCACAAAAGGTAATTAATATTTATGGCTTTCATCCCATTTCTCTATATAATGCTTTGTACAAAATCATTTCTATAACTTTGGTTAATAGATTGTATCCCCTCCTCCATAAAAATATTCCCCCTGAGCAAGGTGGGTATGTGACTGGTAGACAAATACTTGATGATATTATGTTAGCTCAGGAAGCCATCCATTCTATGCAACACCAAAAGATCCTGAATATGCTTATAAGGTTGGATATCTCCAAAGCTTATGATAGAGTTAATTGGGCCTCCCTCTTAAGAATGCTCAAAAATTTCAATTTCTTTGAGGAATGGATTCTTTTGTTGAAACATTGTATTTCCTTTGTTTCTTTCTCAATTTTGGTTAATGGTTGTCCCACCATGCCTTTTGGAGCCTCCAAAGATATTTAGAAAGGAGACCCTCTTTTCCTTATTTGTTTATCATTATGGTATAAAGTTTAGGTAGAATTATTGCTAAATCTAGAGAAGAAACAATTATTGAAGGTGTTACTCTTGTTAGGGGTCTTAAGGCAATGATGCATCTATAGCTTGTAGATGTTTCTTCCCTAATGGGAAACACTATGACTCAAGAGGATTCAAACTTTAATAAAATGTTGTAACTATTCATGGTAGCAATTGGTCAAATTATCAATGAAGATAAGTCAAAAATTTATTTCTTTCACACCTCTCCCAGACATGAAGCTATGATTCTTGACAAACTTCACTTTTGAAAATCTTATTTTCCAATTATCTACCTCGATGTTCCCTTTAGGGAAAACAAACTTTCTAATTGAAGCTGGTTAGTGGATATGATGAAAATTAAAATTTCCAAGTGGACCAATAAATGGCTCTCTAGGGTAGGATGAATCACCTTGATCAAGAATGTTATGCAAGCTATTCCCATTTAATTCTCTTCCATCTTGCATCCCAAAGCCATCTTCAAAAAAATTGATCAAACATGCCATAAGTTTTTATGGAAGGGGGCTCAGCTTATTAAAAATGGTCTTTGGTGAAATGGACTATTCTTTCTCTTCAAAAGTAAGAAGAAGGTTTGGATTTTTGTTAGGCTCAATTAAATGGTCAATATTTAGCTACTAATATTTATTAGTGTCCTCTTCAGTCTCCATCACGACTTTCATCACAAACCTTAAGAGCCAAATATGTTGAAAATAAACTTTTTGATCAAATTATCTGGTTCTCATTTCCCAAAAAAAGTTGTAATGTGTTGGCTATTCTGAAAATTAGTGTATCTTTGATTAAAAACAAGTTGGTTTGGATCATAAAGAATGATAAAAAGGCCCACTTCTGGACTGATTCTTGGGATGGTACCCCCCTCTTATTAAACAACATCCCCATTTTCATGGGCTCTTGGAATAGATGCATCATGAAGATTAGATTACAGTTTCCAAGTACTCAAATGGGCCTAGTAGAGAATGGGCAATTGAAAGGATGTGAATTTCCCCTAAAGATTAGCCAATTCAAATTTCATTAGACTTTGAAATCCAACTTTTTCATATTCTTAAAGACAAAGATCTTTCTTGCTCAAATGAGGAAGACTTATTGGCTTGGGGATAACAATGTAATGGAATCTTCATTGTGGCAGATGGTATCAATCTCTTTGTCATCCTTTAACTCAACCTCTCAAAATGATTTTTAAGCAACTTTGGAGTCACTATTGGTGGCCTAAAGTTAGGTTTTTCATTTACCTTCTCCATGGTAGAGCTCTTACAGGAGATCAACTTATGAAAAGCTGATTTAATGGCCCCTTTAGATGTGTCCTATGTAGGAATCATGAGGGAAATTTTTCTCATATGTTATTTTCGTGTCCCTTCATTACTAAGCAATGACAGTTCTTGGTGAGTCTTTTGGGCATCTTATGGATAGGTATTTTATCCCTGATTCAACCCCTTTAGGATTAGAGCCCCATTTTTCAATTTGATATATTTTTTAATCAGATTCTTTGGGCTGGGGTTTCTTTCATCTTATGAAACATGTGGAAGGAATGAAATGATAGAATTTTCAAGCACGGGGATAATAATAATGTTTGGATTTGATGGAACACTCTTAATAATATCAAAGAACTGGTCATGCACTTGATGAAACACCCTATGATACATTCTCGGCGTGGGACACTCATTCTTCAGGCTCTTCACATTTTTCATTTCCCCCCTCCCTCCTAGGTAGATAGGATCATTCTTTTATTCCAATCCCAGGATTCAACATAATCCATACGAATATCACTTCGAGGGGAAATCTTGGTTATGCGAGCATTGGAGGCATTGGTTGGAATTTGGATAATTCTATTATTTTCTTTTTTTTCTACCAAAATTGGTGTTACCACTAATAATTCAATTGCAGGGCAAGCTGTTTTGGAAGGTTTTAAGACTGCTTGACAAGTTGGGTGGAAGAACATGCAGTTGATTGTTGATTCTAAGTTTTGGATTAAGTTACTTTTTTATCCCAATTCTAACAGTTCCAAGGATTGGAGAATTTATAGAATTCTCCACAAAATTCAATTGCTTCAAGATAAATTTGATAGGTTTATTTATTTGCACACTCCTCTAAGTTTCAATAAAATGTAGATGGACTTGGTAATTGGGCTCTTGACCAATCGGAAGTTAAAGTCTTTGGTTCTCCTCTCTTATAGTGGCTGACAAGGCTAAGGAATGAACTCTTACGTATGTTAGCTCTAAAAAATAACAAAACTGATTGCTAGAATCTTTGGAAAGTTGTCCTATCCTCCTCAGTTGGTTGATGTTGTTATTTTTGGTTCTCCTTAGTTGGTGCTTGGCCTCCTCTCCATTGTTTTTAATGGTTGTAATACGTGCTTCCAATTTTGGGCTTGATTATAATTATGTTGGATCTTTTTTACATCATTTTTTGCATGAGTGATAAAGTTTCAATCTTGTTAGTTTTCTTGATCGGTACATGCATGGCTTAATGACTGTTTATCTTTTGGTTAGATGTACTCTTTAAACATGTCAAAAAGCACAAGACAAATGCGAACTTTGAACGATTTTGACGGAAAAGATACCCCTTCCTCCTTTAATCATACCCAAATATAACATCTTTCTTAAAATATTTTCTAAAAATAAATAAATAAATACGATCATACGCCATCAAATTTGGTCCATGGTCCATCAGGGCACTTTTCTCATGGGTATATAATTTAGCAATAGAATGGAAGCGCTGTTAATGTGACTGAGGGGCATAACATCTTCCACCCATGGTCGTTTAGTCACAAATACATGTAGAAAAACATTTTTTTTCCCTCTTATTATCATTGGACACTAAGACCGAGGGAGAAGCCAGAATTCGGCAGACCCTGCAAAATCGGCATTTCTACATGCCCAAATACCTCCCTTGTGTCACGGCTGTACGCAATCAAAACAGGATGGCACTGAAGGAAAATATGAATAGAAAATAAACAAGAAAACAAGAACTATTAACTCAGAACTCAGAAAGCTACAGCAATCTTGAGAAAAACAATTCTATTCATCTTCTAATTTCCCTTGATTACAATGTGCGCCCATAGGGTCTTTAAATAGAATTAAAAACTAAACAATAACTGAAAATAGACTCATCTATTATTAGCTTCAACTACTTAACTAACTACTTGTTCAAACAAACTCATATCTAACTGATTGTTAACTAACTCAATCCTAACTGTCAGTTTACTAACTGATGCTTAACAGCTTGCATGATAAAGGAGGGAGGTGGGAGAAATTATCTCCAATTAATCTTGACTTTCTAACACTCCCCCTTAATTTCTACCACTTACAATTTTAGCATTTACAATGCCTAAATTTTGTCTCAAATAATCAAAGGTCTCTTTTGGTAATGCCTTTGTAAATATATCTGCTAGTTGATCTTCAGATCTACAAAAATCCAGATGGATTTCTCCATTATTCACTAATTCTCTGATAAAGTGAAATCTTGTATCTATGTGCTTGCTCCTCTTGTGAAACACATGATTTTTTGATAAAGTGATTGCTGATTTGTTATCACAGAAGATTGGTGTTGACTCCTTCTGTGCCTGTAATAAATCTTTCAATATTATTCTCATCCATGTTGCTTGACATGCTGCTGATGTGGCTGCAACATACTCTGCTTCAGCTGATGAAAGTGTAACTATAGGCTGCTTTTTGGATGCCCATGTGACCACACCTGTGCCTAATATAAAGGCATGTCCAGAAGTACTCTTCATATCATCAACGCTACCTGCAAAATCACTATCTGTAAAACCAATCAAACTAAAATCGTTAGTTGTGGAATATAAAATTCCATAATCTGTAGTTCCTGCCACATATCTTAATATCCTTTTTCCAACTTGCCAATGTGAGTCTTTTGGTGACTCCATGAATCTTGAGATTAAGCTAACCCCATAACTGATATCTGGTCTAGTAGCTGTAAGATACATCAAACTACCAACTAGCCTTTTGAATATTGTAGAATCAACATTGGATCCTTTGTCTTCTTTGCTAAGTTTAGTCCCTGTAGCAACTGGTGTAGGTGTTGGTTTACAATTCAGCATCTTAAATCTTTTTAACACATCCTTTGCATACTTTTTTTGACAGATAAATATTCCTTTCTCTGATTGTTCAACTTCTATTCCCAAAAAATACTTCATTAATCCCAAATCTGTCATTTCAAATTCATTCTTCATTGCTGATTTAAAAGTGTCTACAGACAAATTTCCAGTAAAAATCAAATCATCAACATATAAACATACAATTAAAATTTGACCTTCTTTGCTGATTTTTGTGTACAAAGTAGGCTCACTATCGCTTCTGTTGAATCCTTTGCTTATCATATAAGAATCTATCCTGCTATACCATGCTCTTGGTGCTTGTTTGAGACCATAAAGAGCTTTCTTCAATCTATAAACTTTTTCTTCATGTCCTTGAACTTCATAACCTGTGGGCTGTTTCACATATACTTCTTCATCTAGAAATCCATTCAAAAAAGCTGATTTCACATCCATTTGATATACATACCAATTATTTTGAGAAGCTATGGATAATACCATTCTTACAGTATCCAATCTAGCAACTGGTGCAAATGTTTCATTATAGTCCACTCCATGTTCTTGTGCAAAACCTTTTGCAACTAACCTTGCCTTGTGCTTTTCAACATTTCCATCTGCATCAAATTTAGTCTTATAAACACATTTAACTCCAATACAATCCTTACCTTCAGGTAGAGTAGTTAGATCCCATGTCTGATTTCTTTCAATAGCATTCAACTCTTCATCCATTGCTTTTAGCCAATGTTCCTCATTAACTGCTTCTTCATAAGACATAGGGTCATGAGTGAAAAGAGCAAAATTTGAAACCAAATCTAATTTTTCTTCTTCTTGATTGTAAATCTCATTTAAACTTCTCATCTTCTTACCTTTAAATCTTGCTCTTAAAGTAGCAAGAGTTGGATCTGATTCATTACTTACTTGTGAATTTGGAGTAGGGTGACATGCATGACTAGATTCACCTTGTTCAAACCTTCTTGGTGTTCTTACTGGAGTGTTTGTGCCTGTTTGTGTAGAGGATTGTCCACCTTGCAAATTTTGTTCTTCAGAAACTTCTTCATCCTGTGGAATTGGTGCCCCAACAATGATGGTGCTACCATCCCATGCTTCTGCTTCCTTAAATTCAACATCCCTGCTAATAATCACTTGCTTTGAAACTGGGTTATATAACTTATATGCCTTTGATTCTTCAGAATATCCAATAAAAATGCATTTCTCACCTCTATCATCAAGTTTCTTTCTCAATTTAGATGGTATAAGAGAATATGCTACACAACCAAAAATTCTGAAATGATATACACTATATTTCTTACCATTCCATGCTTCTTGTGGAATTCGATCTCTGACACTCTTTGTTGGGCTTCTGTTCAGAATATACACTGCACAAGCTACTACTTCTGCCCAATATTCATTTGACAAGTGTTTAGCTTTCAACATGCTTCTTGCCATTTCCATGATTGTTCTGTTCTTTCTTTCTGCTACACCATTCTGCTGTGGTGTGTACCTTGTAGTTAACTGTCTTTTGATTCCATGATATCTGCAAAAATCTTGAAATTGATTAGACATATATTCACCACCTCTATCAGATCTGAGTACCTTGATATATCGGCCACTCTGCTTTTCAACCATTGCCTTGAATTCTTTAAACTTTCCAAATGCTTCAGATTTGTTTTTGAGAAAGTAGATCCAAGTCTTTCTGCTAAAGTCATCAATGAATGTTAGAAAATAAGTACTACCTCCAAATGATGGAGTTTGCATTGGTCCACATAAATCACTATGGACTAACTCCATTATTACCTTAGCTCTATATGAGCCTCCTACTGGAAAACTCTCTCTATGCTGTTTTGCCAGAATACAACTGTCACATGAACTTCCTGGCTGTTCTATTGGTGGTAAACCCTTCACCATATTTTTCTTCTGTAACAAATTTAAAGCTCCAAAATGTAAGTGTTCGTACCTTAAGTGCCATAACCATGATTGATCTAGCTGTATGGATTTGTAGTGAGCTTCTTCTTCTCCTTGGATGCACTGAATATGAAGAGGGAACATGCGATTCTTGGTCATCTCCACTTTTCCTATCAACCTGTCACTTGGAACCTTGTCCAATATTGTGCAAACATTATCCATAAAAGATACTCTGTAACCTTTCTGCACTAACTGACCAACACTCAAAAGATTATGTTTTAATCTAGGTACAAAATAAACATCAGGTATAAATCTTCTTTCACCATTCTTGGCCAAAACATTTATGACACCTTTACCCATGACATCTACAGTGATATCATTTCCTAGTTTCACTTCTGATCTTACAGAATCATCAAGACTAGCAAAAAATTCTTTATTTCCTGTCATATGATTACTGCATCCACTGTCTAAAAACCAAATATCTTTAGCTTTTTCTTGAGTAACATTACAAGTAAGAAACATGCTTCCGGAATTAGAACTAGATTCATCTGTGTAATTAGCATTCTGATTGTACACATATCCTGGTTTATTTCTGCAGTCACTAGCATAATGACCATATTTCTTGCAATAATAACATTGAACATTAGATTTATCAAACCTTTGAGAACCTTGCTGTGAGTGGTTGTGACCACGTCCTCTGTTGTTGTAGTTTCCTCTACTACTGTAGTTTTTATTATTTTTCTCATCTTCCTCTGAATTGTTCTTTCCATATCTGCCTCTGCCTCTTCCTCTGAAGCTTGACCTGGCTCTTCCTCTTCCTCTGCCAACTGATACCTGTGACTTGAATGCATTCTCAAGCGAAGAGTTATTTCTATTCATTCTGGATTCATGTGTTAACAAAGAACCCATTAATTCATCTACAGATAATTGTTCCAAATCTTTAGTTTCTTCAATAGCTACAACTATAGCATCAAATTTACTGGGTAAACATCTGAGTACTTTCTCTATAATCTTCTGATCTGTCATCGTTTCTCCATTAGATCTAATCTGATTCACTATATTCAAAACTTGACCCATAAACTGATCTATTGATTCTGATTCATTCATTTGCAAATTTTCAAAAGTTCTTCTTAGAGATTGCAATTTAGCAATTTTTACCTTCGTATTACCTCTATAAGTGGTCTCCAAGATTTTCCATGCCTCTCTGGATCGCGTTGCTGCTGCAACTCTGGAAAATATCGATTCATCCAATCCCTGTTGGATTATAAATAAGGCTTTTGCATCTTTCTTTCTGTTCTCTTTAAGGTGGTCTTTTTGTGCTTGATTTAACGCCAGATGGGCTGCCTCGTCCTGCGGTTCTACAAAACCACTTTCTACCAAATCCCATACATCTTGTGAGCAAAATAAAGTTCGCATCTTAATTGCCCAAAAATCGTAATTCTTACCATCAAAAACGGGAATTTGAGGCTGTGAAATACTGTTAGATGCTGCCATTTCTTAAGCTTGAATGACTTTCTGGTCACTGTTTCTGACACACAGTCACCGCCATCGGTTACACTGCCGAGGTCGGTCGCTGATATTGCCGACGTCGGTTCTTTCTGCCGTCGTCGGTAACTTGTTGGTCTGGGGTCGGCCGATGTCGGTCTACAACTGCCGATGTCGGTCTCTACGCTGCCTGCTGGCAATACCTGCGCTTTTCCTTCACCCGACTGCTTCGCTCCCCTTGCTGGCTGCTTTTCTAACCAGGGTTTTCTCTTTCTAACTAGCACTCTTCTGCCACAACCTGTGCTCTGATACCAATTTGAAGGAAAATATGAATAGAAAATAAACAAGAAAACAAGAACTATTAACTCAGAACTCAGAAAGCTACAGCAATCTTGAGAAAAACAATTCTATTCATCTTCTAATTTCCCTTGATTACAATGTGCGCCCATAGGGTCTTTAAATAGAATTAAAAACTAAACAATAACTGAAAATAGACTCATCTATTATTAGCTTCAACTACTTAACTAACTGCTTGTTCAAACAAACTCATATCTAACTGATTGTTAACTAACTCAATCCTAACTGTCAGTTTACTAACTGATGCTTAACAGCTTGCATGATAAAGGAGGGAGGTGGGAGAAATTATCTCCAATTAATCTTGACTTTCTAACAGGCACCATCTTTTAATTGACTCGCACAATCTAGCTGCACATGGTTGAAAATTGCTGAGACTATGTTGAAGAGTTCAACGTCGGAGGGGATAGCAGTAGCCATGACCCAAAAAGTTATAAAGTAGTCGCCTTGCCAATGCCAAATCTAAAGTTTTGAACCAAAAAATTAAATATTAATACTTTTGTAATTTAAAAAAAATTGGGAAAAAATAATTGTATTAATATTTATCGTACATATTTTGTAATATGTAAAGTCAACAAATGTTAAAGTTTTGATAGATTCTCAATGATTTTTTTATAAATTAAACAATTTCGATCCTGGTAAAACACTTGTTTCAGTGACTACAACCCTACATAAAAAAAATACTAGACGAGTAAAATTTGTATTTATAGACAAAGTCTGTTGGAAATTGGATTTGGAAAATCGTTTCTATAAATCTGCGTCGCGGAATATAAAATGCCTTGGACATTTATGGTTTACGAAACTCAATTTGACCATCAATCAAAATCTTGAAAAATACACGAGGAAAGCTTTGTTGATTGATGAATTTACCAATTGACCATCTGCGTCAAAAGATTTTTCTTCAATTACGTTGCCATATTGTTCCAAGTTCCAAGTTCGAATTCCAATTCCAATTTCAATCAATGTCTTTGAAGAAAGCATTTCATACGGGGAATCGAGCATTACATCCGTCCATTGTGGAACTCATGCCCTCAATTGCTTACAGTGTCTGCGCAAGGGAGAACAGTGGGTTAATGCATAGCATGGTGGAGAAAAATGTGTGTTGCACAAGCACAATAGCCGGTTGTGGCCTCGTTAACAGAGGAATTTAGTTGACTTTCTTCCTGCTGCTGCATTGTTAACTATTTTAGGCATCGGTTTTCTACCATGGATGATGTAAACATTGGGAGAGAAAAACGATTGAAAGAACTCTTATCTATTTGCTTGAAATGCACTCCATGACTCTCTATGGGCTGCCTGTACCTCGATTCTCGATATCATCATGGAAGTGGGTTTGCAAATTTCAAGGCACCATTTATCTTGGCGTTTTGCCCTTGGAAGTTCAAGCCACTTTCCTCATTTCCATTTCCCCTTGCGAGACGATCACTAATGAAAAAAGCTCTACAAAATCACAACTTTGGTCTATGTTTCCACCTGCACTTTCGTCCATGCTCATGGAGCCATCTTGTGCCTTCATATAGAAAGCACACCCGTAATTTGTGTATTGAGGTGCCACTCGGGGGTGGTGATGATGATTATTATATATAAATAATTAATATAATTATTAAATTAAAAAAATAGTACATGTTGGATCAAAAGGAGGATGGTGTTGGTCATTTTTGGCTTACATAACAAAATTTTGTCAATTTGAAGAAAATGGACATGACTCAAGAAGAAAAATGGCAAACTATTCAGAGTTCGAGTTTTTAGAGGAGCACTACTTTAGAAACTTTATATGTAATCCGTAGTCGAAACCCCGAATCAAGTAAGAAGGCTTGGAAAGCCCAATTTGGTCTACGTAGTATATCTCAAGTTCTCCAAGGAGCACCATTTAATTACTTCATAAGTTGTGAGCAGACAGAAACCCGAAATAAGTAATGAGACATCAAAAGCTCGATTTGGTTTTAGAAGTGCCTCTTGGGTTTTCAAAAAGACAAGTCCTCTCAAAGCGTAAATCGAAAGGGCCAATCAGTCAAGGAAAAGTGGCACAAGTACATACAACTCACTTCCAAAACATGCAAAGTGGTCAAATAAGGATTGGATGCATCCAAGTGGAGCAACGAACATGCAAGGACCGATTGAGATAGTCCAATTTTCAATAAAAAACTCACCAAGCTTAAATGCAAAGATCAAAACACTTGGACTTGGCAACGACATCTAGCTACCTGCGACATGGCTTCTCAAATGTGCCAAAGGGAGACTTGAATGTAGGAATGGCTCAAGGAGATTGGGATGATCTTGGGTGGTGCATTTCATGGTCAACGCAGTGGCGACAACAGTGGTCCTAGTTCAACGACTTCCCCTCTCTCCTTTCTATCATGCAACTCTCTCTCTCCCCCCATTCTCTATAAATATCACATGACTTGCCATTGTAAGGGTTCCTAGTTTTTAGACCTTTTTATATTTTTGGGAGATGGGACACTCTTTGAGATATTACGAAAATATGCTCAGCTTGATTAGGCTCGACCCTGTCAAGCACTTGTAAGAACTACTTCTTGATGAAATAAAAGGATTTTATTTGCCTATCTCTTGCCTTGGATTCATGTCTGTTGAGTTGTGCACTATGGCAATTTGTGAAGGAGAGTCTTCCTCATCCATGGTCCTCCTTTTTGACCTTGTTTAGGGAGTTTTTCAATGTTGTTTGCAGGTCTAGTTTAGTGTTCTTTCTGCCATTGATGTGAGCTTTTAGTGAGTCTTAGAACTCCTCTCTATTTGCATTCCTTGCTTCTGGAACCTACTCCATGAAATACTAATTCAACCAGCTCGATCTTGAGATTATACAACTTGGTATTGTCCTCTGTAGAATTAGTGTGGGTTCAAGCTGGTGAGATTTTTCCATTTATCTTTGGTGTATCACCTGGTTAGCCTTCCTAAGAGCACTTTTACCCCCTTCTAACCTTTTTTCCCATGAAAGTTTTATTTCAGTAGTAGTTTAGGTGATCCACTGAGAGGAACTAACCTGTTTCAAAATCCTAGAGGCTCAACCTCACCATAGGACACCCACATCCTGAGGTTGTTCCCATGCTTATGGCTGGAAGTGGAAGAACTTGAAAAACTCTTCCATAAGGGTGCAATTCCCTACTATAACAAGTGGTATAAAAATATATCTGAATAAAAGTACTCTATCAATTAAGGTTTAAAATTAAATAATATATAACTATTAAATTTAAGAATAAAAAAAGATATTATTTTTTTAAGGAATCTGTAAATCACTTAGCTCAGTTTTCTAGCCTTGCCTTTGAGTTGAGTTGCTACTGTTTTAACATGTTGGGATCAATCATTCGATTTAAAAATGCATACCAATGTTTCTAATCACTACTAGCATACCAAATTTTCTAATTAGTAACAAAAATAACATGTTTCTCTAAAGAAACCTTGCTCAAACACCTCAATCCAATTTTGGTTGGATTGTCATTTGCCAAAGTACCATCATCTAATCTCTAGTCCAAAACCCCCTGATTAACACAAGTAGCATCCTCAAAAGGGAAATTCATGGGCTACTAAATTTTGATGAAGCCATTAATTTAGGACCTTCATCATTTGATTTGGTACCTAAAGTTACAAAAGGGTTAAGATGTAACCTAGCTTGAGCTTTATCCTTCCCTTTCATGTTGAGTTTAGGATCTTTCTTCCCCTTCTTGCCAACTAGATGAAATTTCTCTTTTTCAATTTATTTGTTATCCATTATGTTTAGAGAAAAATTGTATGCCTAATGTCCATGAGTAATGCACAACAAACAACAAAAATACATGTTTTCATAGTCCATGGGTTGGTCAAACATATCCCCTTTTGGGATTTTCATCGAACCATTTTGGGTCATGGTTTGTTCACATACATTTGAACATAGAACTTATCATAAGAAATATGTTTCTTGTTACAACTCTTAAAATAAATACAATTAAAAAAATTTCAAAAATGGAATCTACCCAAAAAAATGAGGAAATTGAAGTAATTATTAGGGTTTCATGGCCTCATGAAAATCCCTAATCTAACAAAAAATTACAATCCATTCTCAAACACCTTAGTTCAATCTTCTTCGGTGGTGAAGATAACAATGAAGAAAACCCTTGCCTATAGAGAATATCCACCTATTTGTTTACTTTATATTGACCTAATACCCAAGTCTGTAACTTTTGTTCATGTGGCCCTTGACCTAAAAACTAATAAATCAACCTAAGTTTATTCATGGCAATCATCTCTTGTTCTATTTCATTATGTTCAAATGTGATAATAGGTTCTTCCTCAACTGCATGAATACATCCAAAATTCATCCACAAGTTCCCTTTTCTTACATTTTTGGCATGAATCCATAAATATGTAATGAGATTACATATTTTTGGCAAAACTTATGATTTGGATTTAAAATCCATGGCAAAGATACAAAAGAAAGCTTAGGCATAACACTACCAAGTACAAATGAATAATAAAAGTTACTGCTAAAACCCCAATCATCATTGTCTTCCTTTGAACATTTCTTCCTCCTTTCCTAATACCATTTTTCCACTAAGATTTTTAATAACTTAGGTGAAAATTAGAAAATGCTCATTTTTGTAAATAGTGTGAATATGAAAATAAGATCCACACAACCTTTACTCAATTATGTAGAAGTTCAATTTACTTATTTAAATGCCATTTATAATTATTTATAAAAAATTAGACTAAAAAAATGTTTTTGAAAACATTTTCAAGTAAAAAACTCTAATATGTGTATACACTTCAAATTGGTCACATGTACTTGATAATGTTAATTCTTGGCACATCTTGAACCACTTGAATTGCACCTAAATAAATAATTCTTATTTACCATTCCTCAAAACTATTTTTCTATATGTGGACTTAACCCCCTATTTTCTATAAGTGGTATACAAAAATATCCAAATCAAATGCTTAAACCTCTGTATATCATTGTTAGAATGCTCTCAACATTAGGACAACTATCCATAATTTTTTAGGACATGTATGCTTTAGGTAGATAGGTCCGCTACCACAAATTTGTTCACCTAGTACAACCTTGTCCTCATGCCAACTAATGGCTAGTTTCTAAATTTAAAATATTCATATAGGTATTTATGTATGTTTCTCAAGGTTAGCTAAATGAAATTGTCAAAAGATTTCATTATAAATACAAATCAAAAGTCATTCATTATTCCTAACTTAGCACTATTTATTGAGCATTTATACACTACTGCACATTGAGAACATTTGTCATACTCTTCCCAAATTTAAGATCATTCACTGGGAGCAATCATTTGCTAAGGCTGAATAATTTCAAATCAAGTCAAGAGCTAACATTGTTAAGTATCAAAATCAAATTTATAATTATATACATATAGTCAAGGAACACAATTTCATAATCACTCTAGGTGAGAGAAATATGTGTGGCTTGATTCCCTCCTTCAAGTATATAGATATGTAGGTAGTGGTCAATAATCAAAGGGTGTGATTGGGATAATCTCAATTACTCCCACTTCCCTTCTATTTTTGCAAGTTTCTAGCTCTCACAAATACCCCTAGGGTTTTCAAGGAAAGTAAAAGGAAAATAATGATTTATGTGCAACATCTAAGTTTTTTAAATATCTCAGCTCACTCAATAGACACAAGGACAAAGCATGAAATAGTCACCACTTCATCACAATCAATGTGGATAATTATACAATCAACATACATGACTGGCTTCTAATGTTGTCTAAGAGTGCAGACCAATCTAGACATAGTCAAAAACTCTACCTTTGATCCTAAGTTGTCATAGTCTAGTTTCATTTTTTTTCTCATTGTTAGGTATCAGTTATAGTCAACTAGAGATCATAAGAGCTAAGTATATTTTATTTGGTTGTACTTACTATTTTTAGCATATGCCACTTATCAAGTTCAATCAATCAATTCTTCTTTACATTTAGATTTATATTTAAATGTCATGCATTACAATATAAATAGATCGATTAAGTTTTATACCTATTAAACAATATTATCTTATTAAATAAAACATATTGGTGAACACATACATTTTTTTAGAATTACATTTTGTTTTATTTTAGGGTTTTAACTGAATTATTGATTTCCTTACACTAAAGAGAAATTTGATCGCCCTTTATTGCATTTGTGTTTAACACTAGTCTAAGCCTTCTATTTGAGTTAGGGGTTTCAAATTGACTCTCTAATTTCCATCCACAAAAATATTCCCTTATATTTACTTTCAATTTATTTTTCTTTCTTTCTAAAGCTATGTTGTGATAGTTGTAAAACTCATAGGAGTTATTGTTCTAGGCAAAGTGGTATTTAGTTTTACCTAAGTTGTTGTGTGAGGGGTACTAATACAATTATCAATCCATTAAATAGAACTATATAGAGACTTTATTTTCCATGTACATCATGGTATATCAGAAATAAATAGGGTTTTTCTCTTACAACCATAGGAAGCCTCTTGGCCATTTATTTTTATAGTGCACTTGTAAGGAGTTATTCTCAAAGTATCTTAGAAACAAGATAATGAAGTTATGGGATAGTTGAATCCTATATAGTTAGTTTCCCTTTGGGCCTTGTTCACTATTTATGCCTAAGATTAGTATATCTAATTACCTACAAATCAAACACACCTTATCTAGTTGCACCCATTCTCTCTTTTATTTTACACATTTATATGATTCCATATTATGCCACCCAAGAAGATTAATTCCATTATTAATCTAAGGCATAATGTTAGATTAAGTGGCTTCAATGTAGAGCATATTCAAATTCCTTTGGTCTCTTCTAAAATAGATAATACAAATATTTTTTCTCAATTTGATAATGTGGCTATTCAAGGTTATGTAAAAATAAAAAATGATGAACATGATAATCAAGATAATGAAACTAAACATAATAATCAAGATAATCCTAAAGAATCTAATATAATTCATCCTAATGAGCTTAATGGAGTAGATTGTAAGTCAACTAATTGTCCAATTTCCATCAAGGACTATGTCAATGTCCCAAACATTTGGATAGTGTTTTAAAATTGATGTTAGCATTTAAGATTACAAATGAAGATAATATAACAAAAACTCAAAAAAAAAACAAGAGGTTCCTTTTAGATTTGATCATACTCTCATTTCAAGTGTTACAGTTATTACTATTAATTTTATTCACATCTCAACACCTCTAGTTACATATGAGATATCATCCCTAAGTACGGAGGCATAACAAGGTTTCCAATAAATTAATATGCCTATCTACACACAGGCTTCATGCACACCTCATTTGATTACTGTGCATGGTCCATCACCAACCTTGCCTAATGCACACTCTCTTAAACATATTATTACGGAAATGCATTCTAAAGTATTGCATTTAGATAAAGGTGTCTCTAGATGTAGTCATTTAATAGATTGCCATAATTTTATTCATAATCATTTGGAACTTGAAATATCATCTTTCCTATTACCAATAAGCTTTGTAGCTCATAAGCTACAACTCTATGAAGGTAAAGGTGATTTTGAATAACATCTTCATTCATTTCATGCAACTGTTTAACCCCTTTTGGAAATAAGGATTTGTATGAATGAGAGTATCCTAATAAAATAAGGAGTAAGTTACTATAAAAAGTAGGCCACTTAATGAATTTAGATTTTCCTAATATTTTAATAAGAAATATTGAATCTAAATATATGCTAAATGTATACATTACAACACTAAATATTTTGATAATAGAAATATGAAAGAGAAATTGTACTTAACTTATACATGGATGTGTTGGAAAATATGAATAATGTAGGTGTAAAAAAAGAGTGTATGATGATTATGATCTAGATGTCAAATTATGTAAATTACCTTTCTACTAGCACGAACACTTGCCTCAATGTTATTATCCATGCTTCAATGCATTTATCCTATATGGAATATTGACTACTGAATTAAACTTCAACCTCGGTCCTTTTGGGTTTTCTATCACCTTTAAAATTATGTGTTCAAATTACATGCATAGGATTTCTATATCAGAATATAGTTTGAACCCTAGATCCTCCTCTTAGGTCTTGTCACCTTACCAAAAATGGGTTACTAGGCTCATGAAGTCAAGTTGACCTCAAAGACCCCTCCATCAATGAGAATTGCCTACATAGTTGATACTCTGAAGAGGGCCTTATAAATATGTAGTTATCCCCTATGTGTTGGCTTGTGTGTGAACAATAGTGTACTATGCTATATTCAAGTTCATGTAGTGATCTAACTTAAAAATTGATAAATAATGTGCATAATTTGTTTTTGAATGCTTCAAAACTATAATATGACTACTCTTATGACTGATATAAAAATAGGGAAGAATAGGGAAATATAAATAAGTTGTGAAATTGATTGAATGATCTTGAATAGGTGTTTGATTATTATTTTTCAAATGAATAATGAGTTAAATCTAACTTGTATTTATACCACCTATTTTGAAAATTTCCTCATGGAAGGGTTAATGAAACATAATAGGCTAACCTATACATTTCAAAACATTTGCAAATTTGAGTGTTTAGAAGGTATGGAAATTTTCATTGGAGAATGGACAATAACATCAATGATATTATCCAAGTCTGAAACACAACTATCTAGGATCATGGAAGGTTGATGGAAATCAATAGCTGATAGTGAATGATATATATCAAAATTTAAGCATAATGTGAACTACAAGTGATCTAGATGATTAAAATAATAGGGTCAGACTACAATATAAACATTTTGGCCTAATGAGGTGGTGAATGTGAATCTAGAGGATGCCAAGGAGGTCAATAACTAAAGGGTAGAGCATTGAGAGATATTTGTTAAGTGTATAAGACTAGTTTAACATATAAATCCATATTTAAGCATCTACATTCCCCCTTTTAATCTAGTAATGCATAAGGATGAAAATACTAGTTTAAAGGAAATAAATATGTACATGGCGTGTAAAACACACATTACTTTGTTTAATCCCTATTTGAATTTAATATATGTGTATGACCTACAACTAATAACATGTTACAGGTGTAATAAGTGTGTATAATCTAAAATGAGTAATAAAAATTTGATTGAAAGAAAGAGACAACAAAAGGAGTACACATGTGTTAATGCAACTATATTTCTCCTTGATAGTTTGCTTTGGTAATGATGATTCCTAACTAAAGAATTGGAGGAAGGATCATAATTAAACCTTGTATATGTGAATAAGATAATTAGAAGGTGATATGCCTGCAATCAAATATAAAGGTGAGTTATGCTAATTCCATCAAGAGCTTTAAATCTCAATCACAAAACTCTAGTGTATCATAATATATCCAATATCCCCTGAGTCAAATAGTATAACCATATAGACTCAAAATAATATAAAATAGTGCCAATTCCATCAAGAGTCCATAATATCTATCACACTAATCAAAGAAGCCAATTGTTTTAGTAAATAAAATCTCAAACAATGTAGCTTGGTAGATTCGATGCATGAATATTGATATAATGTGAATAATGTATTTGTAATTTGGTGTATTTACATGGAATATTCACCTCAAATGTGTCTCAAGATAAAATATCTGTCAGAATGTAACTTTTGATCTATATAATATATATCACAAATCTATAAAATTATGTGCCAAATTTATAGAATTTTATCCCATGCGTATATTTGAATCATGTAAATTAAATCAAATTCTACAAAAAATTTCAACTACATGTAAGTGGAATCATGTCTTTATGACATTCCCCTACTAATATTCACCCCCTTTTGAGGTGATGGGAATGAAAAAGTGATAGTCACCTTATCTCAAAAGGATAAGATAACTATGTTATATTTATGTGAATCATGTCATAAAGAAGCGTATAGTAATATCATGGAAAAGTTGATATATCAATAAAGCTCATAATATGCATACATAAAAATATCGAAGATGTTGATGTGTATAATATCAACGTCTATAAGATAACATGCTCAATAAATAATCAAGCACACACACAAGAGTACTCAAATGTCATGAAAATAGGGGTCTAAGGAGACTAAAAACAAGGGGCATGTTCAAATTTTGTACACTCAAGGGGAAGAAAAGTGTAAATTTACACACACCAAAGAAACAAGTAAGATTCAAGGCATTATGACCAAAAATCAAGGAACATGTTTGAATGTTCCACAAGAAATATAAAGAATCAAACAAGAATTACACTCAAGTAATTCATATGAAGAGATGAAGTAAATTAAGTAAAAGCAACTAGCATAAACATGTCATACTAGTCCCTACATACATATGTTGGTAAAATGTCATATCAAGTACACTATGTAAGATATAAACATGAATATAGTAATGTGTAAATTTCAATATATAAGCTCAATGTGATAATGTAAATGTTCATAAAAAAATATAACATGTGTCAATAATAATCACATAGAAGTAAGATGCCCCCAATGTAGTGTGTCACATGGGAAAAGGAAAGGTCCAACATCTGAATGCTCATGTATCATGGTCTCATGTATTCCTGTATCACACTCAAGTACCAATGAAACATATGTTTGTATATAAATAATATGTTATTTACTAACATAAAGTAAACAACATATTCTAAATCAATTAAAAATGTGACATGCCAAATCCTTTTGCATTTTTTTTTATTTCAATATTTTTGTATTTTCTTGAATATATATATTTTTTTAGGAATGATTGAAAATAAAGTGATAGCCAATGATCCCATATAAGGTATGGTCACAGTGTGTTATATATTATTTATATGGTTTATTAAATGGATCATGTTGCCAAGGATCATGTGTATGTACCGAATCTAAAATGAGAGAATTTGTAATACTCTTTGTATACTTCATAGTACTGTGTGGTCATGAGGTAGGAGTAAAAGGTGTACAAATTCTTGGAACCCATTTTTTAATGATTTGTGATTTTTTTGGTGTAATATTGAGTCTTTTTACCCTTTCTAAAACATGGTGCTCTACTATCAATAATTGGCTAGGCCATGGAGGTGTAAATGAGGATATCGAAGTGTTCACTATAGATCTCTGATGCAATGGTCTTTCAAGTATTGGTCACCTAGGAAATGGGATTTCCTATTTATTACCATTTTGCACATGATTAACCTTAGTAGGTTGCATAATTATCTATCATGGAACACATTTTCCCTATTACAAAGGATATTCATATTGAATCCCTGAAACTATAATTACCTTGTTGGCATGAATATATTTAAGAACTCTATGTACCATGGAAGTTATTGCATGGAAATTATGAATCCAAGGTGTTGAGGTCAACATACCCCCATTACTAAAAGTGGGGACCCTTATGGAAAAATGTATAAGTTTTTACCTTAAAATTGAAAATTCACTTGATTAGAGTGTCACCAACATGTTTTTCACATTATTTATATTTGAAGATCATCCACATCTGGTATGGTTAGCATATTCATGCATAATTATGGTTTGACCTTGTCTAAGATTTGATAACTTTGGATCTCTATGTTTTCTAGATATAGGTCCAATGAGGTCTACTTAGAATGAATAATGCTTGGGTTTCATGATTTTAATGTTAACTTGACTCTTTACTAGCCTTTGATCTATTAGAAATCAATTCAAATTGTTAATTCCTTGGTTTAAAGTTGGTCTAAGTGGTTCTTCTAAACGAGAATTGATTTAAATTTCATGTGAGAACATTGTTAATTGGTTATGGACTTAGTTTAATTTGTTTATCCTAGAGATTAGTCATGTCTTATCTATTAGGCATTTTGGTTTGGCAAATTCTTTCAAACTTTGTATTTATTACCCTTTGAACTCTTTGAAATAACCCTTCTATTTTTTTTGAATTATCCTTTAGAACTTTTACTTCCCAATTAATTGTCCTTCAGAAGTTTTGTTCCACAAGAAATTTCCCTTCAAAAATTTTTTTTTGCAAGAATTGGTCCTTTAGACATTTTGTCTAAAAAAATTTGGTGTTTGTGGGAAATGTGTGAGACATTTTATCTAGGTCAATTTCCTTGAAAGAATGCCCATCACCAATTTCCCTAAAAGAATCCCCTCTAGATTTTGAAATTACCCTTCAGGGTTTTTGTTAAAGGCACTTTATCTTCCAAACATACCCTTCAAGATTTTTGAAAATGACCCTTCAAACTTTTGTTGTCAGACATTTTGTCTGATGCAAAAAGCCTAAAATAATTCCTTGTAGCAATCTTGCCAATGCAATTTTATTGAAACAAAGGCCAAAAGGCACATACCCTTCAAAAAATTTGTCAAGGACACTTGCCCTACAAAATTGCCTTTTGGCCTTTTCAAAATGGCCCTTTTCCCTTCGAGATTACCCTTCATGCTTTCTAAAAGTGCCCTTTAGAACTTTTGAATGTGCCCTTTGGAATTTTTGAAAGTTCCCTTTAGATTTTTGAAAGTACACTTCAGGGTTTTGTTAAAGGCACTTTATATTCCAAATTACCCTTGAATCTTTTCTAAAAGAATCCCCTCTGAATTTTGAAAGTACCCCTCAAGATTTTTGTTAAGGTCACTTTAGCTTCCAGACATACCCTCAGGGTTTTTAAAAATGACCCTTCAGACTTTTATTGTCAAACATTTTGTCCAATGCAAAGAGCTCAAAATAATTCACCCAAGATAATTTCCTTAAGATATTGATTTCATCATACTCTTTTCAGCCATGGTCATTTTAATATGTGTCTAAAATTAGCTTAAGACTTTGGATTGAAGCTTTATTTGTTAATGTGAATAATAGCATTGACCTAAGACTCTAATTTAAGCTTTTAAGGTTCCCCAAGCCCTAACTTCAATATTTCCTATTGTCTACAGGGACTGATCTCACTTGGATTAATGAGCATGTTGTTGGGTTGTTGGGATGATCATGGCTTCACCCCCTTCCAACATTGCCAAAATTGGTTGCTTGTATTACATGATCAATGGATCTTGTTTATAAATATACATGCTTAGGGTTTGGTGCTTCAAATGTTAAAATTGACCTTTTATTAACCTTTGGTTTGAAATTAACTAGATCCATTTTAAACCATGATTAAAACCCAAGTCTAATGTTTTGACCTAGTTTCCTTTGATTTAAATTCATATTTGCATGGGAACAATTGTAAGTGCCATAGACTTAGCCTAATTTTTAGCCTAAGGTTTAAGTCATGTTTTTCAACATGACTAAACCTTAGTATAAAATCTTATGCTTGGTCCCTTAATATCCCATGAATATGTGGTCCCTTTTACTATGTTCTAACTTAGCCTAAGGCCTTACCCTAAAGTTTCATTGTATTTATTTATACAATGAAACCTTACATTAAAAACTTATGCTAGGTCCTTTTATTAATCACAGGGTACCCTTTTATTATGCTCTAAACTTAACATATAATCTGAATCCTAAGGTTCATATTCATGTTTATTTACATTAAAAAAGAGACCTTAATCTTAGGATTTTATCCTAATACCTATGTATTTTACCGAGCTTGACTTAAATAGTTTGCATCTTTTCAAGATCAATGACACACATCATCTCGGGTAAGATTGATCTAATGGAGCATGACCAGTCAAAATTTCAATGACATCCCTGAGATTGGGGGAAGGTGATAACTGTCATGATTGCATCTAAGGAACAATGAATAGTTAATGATGGCCCACCCCTTAAATTAAGATCTAATGATCCACATTCACTCAAATGATGATGATGATGATCAATGGTGTATACCAAGTCAAGGTTTCAACAAAACATGAGTAAATGTGAGACTTCTAAGTAACACACATAGGAATCAGAGCAAACCTAAAAGTGACAAGTGGCAAGCCTAGTAAATAATCCCACAATGTTTAAATATGACAATAGCACATATGTCAAAAAAAATCACAAAGATGTCAAATGGTAGTCACACAACCATCAAACTTAATCTCAATAAAAAAATCCCAATTACAATGCTTAAATTTGATAGCTACATAGATGTCAAAAATGTTCATATACATGCCAAATGATAGTCATGCAACCATCAAAATTAATCTCGGTAAAAGTCCTAAAGAAATATCTTAAAATTGATGGTTGTATGAATACCAAATGTGTTTATATGGATTTCAAATGATAGGCATGCAGACATTAATTTTAGGATAGCCATTTGGATCCAAATAATAAAAAAATCAACAGATCACATTGATTCATGCAAATGAATCAGATGGTGTGAGATCAAAGATGTATTTTCAAAGGTAATAGTCATTTTTGTACAGAGATGAGTAGGATTCCACAAGGATGCCATGGAGATGCTACATCAGAGCCATGAGGATGTGATGCACAAAATTGGAGACTTTACAGACCTAGTAATGCAAAGGAGAGCCTAAAGTATTGTCTCTCTAAAGATAATTTGATCCAGGGTTCACTAGTGAGCAGTCTAATATGCCATGATAGCTCCAAGGAGTGTTTTTTAAGGGAACATCTAATTCTATTTTGACCTTGGAAGTAGATAAGGGGATTACTTTGGGCCAAGAATATCAAATAACCATAAATATCTTGCAGTTGCACATGGGTCCTAAAGGTTAAGAGGCTTAGGAATATTCTTCCTATAGCTAAATATTTTCCATTTTGAAAGTGGAATATTTTTTTTTATAAAGTAATGTGTTATTTATAAAACACACTACCTATAGATCAATCCATTAGGAAGGTCTAATGTATTTCTAAAACATTTGTGGAAAGGATAGATGTCCCTACACCTGCACTTTTTTAATTGGTTAGGACTAACTAACATGTTTCTTTGCATATTATAAAAGGAGTATTGTCATTTGTAAAGATGAGGGAGTTTTAAATCCAAAAACTTGTGTAAAATTTTGAGTAATTAATGCAAATGAGGAATTTTTCAAAGATTATCCATATTCATTTGTGTCATTTATTCTTATGGTTTCTCTCTCACTTGTTTATTCTAGATTCCAAATTTGAATAGTTCTTGTAGATTCTTGGTGTGAGTCTTTTGATTTTATAATTTTTAACTTATGCCAATTCTAGGTTGATTTAAAGTTCTTTGGTTCATTTTTTTTTCCTTTGCTCTTATTGCATTTGGACTAATGTTGTTTGCTTGCAGGGTAAATCTTTGAAGTGAACTTAGTTATTATTTATAATTTTATCATTCCTTAGATGTTTGAATAATGTGTAGTAAGATATTATCTCATTATATTCACATTATACATTATTTTATTATATGCTTGGAAGAAATTTGAACTTTTTCATGACGTTTGGGATAAAGATCAACAATATCTCTTTTTTGTCTTACTTTTCTTTTTGCTTTTTTTTAACCAAATCACTCTAGCTTAACTTTCATTGTAAATATCCATATTATATTAGTTCTTGATCATAATTCACCATTTTCCTCATAGCATAATTCATAATTTTCATATATCATTTATTTGGTCATGGTGGCTCCCAACCACCAAACATTATAAATATTGTGAAATAGTCACTTGTTTTGCCTCTATTTCATCGATAGATAACAGGATTATCACAACCTAAAATTCATGTATTTAATTCTTTGAATTATAAAATGATAATTGTTATTTAAACACTTTGAGCACCTATGATACATATCAAGGCATCAACACAAGGCCATCCCAATAATTTATCAAATAATCTTATATGTGGTATAACTAAAATTGTTTTGGTCACATGTGTTGGACCAACTTGTAAAGGTAATTAATCTCACCAAAAACCTATTTCATCTTTCCATCAAATGATCTTATCATTTTCAGGAAATAAATCATCATGTGTGTATCCTAAATGTGTGAGTAGTGTCATGGTACATAGATTATCACCAGAACTATAATTAACCATAACACTATGTATGGGATGATGATCAATATGTACCTTGATAAATAAAGAATGAATATATAATTCATCATCCACAATCTCATTATCATAATAATATGAAACCATGCCATCTCATTTTTCTAAACTTACCACTAAAGGAAGCTCAAATGGTTGAATCTCTTGTGGTGTAAAAATATTTGCTTATATACCATTTTCACTTCTAGTATGTACTTATAATGATTTTTTAATGTATTGTTGTATATATTTTGATTTTTATGATAATTGGGTTATGATCTTGAATCTATTGGAGAATACTCAAAGGTGAGTAGATCACTATCAATAAGATATTATATCTTGTGCTTCAATTTAAAACATATATTCATAGAATACCCTGCACATTGGTGATAATCACAATAAGCATTAACATCATATCCTTTTGGTATAGGTTGACTCATATCAACCACCATAGGAGGAGGGAGAAATATGAGATGACATTCCACTTTCTTTGAAAGTAGCAAAGTTGGAGACTCAAGTAACCATGAAAATTGTCTCTTAGATGTATTGGATAAAATTATTCAGGGTGGTCAATCCTTATTTGTATATAAAATGTTACACTCTATCCATTTGATAAATTTTATCACAAAGGCCACATATGGTGATTCTACATTACTTGTTAAGGTTATCATGTATAACATGTTCAAGAGAGTATATTTGTATTGGGGAGAGTTATGTAAACCTTCCACCAATGAAATCTTATTACTCACCTTATTGGATCAGTTTATACTATTATATGCCAATGATAATGGTCTCATGTACTTTGTTTTGATTCATTTACTACTAATATTTACTTGTATGAATAAATATAAATCTTGATTAATGATATCTTTTGAGGGTAACCCTTTTTGGTGAAAAGTGATGAGATTTGCATTATTTTTTATTTCTTTCAGAATAGCCAAAAAATAATTTAGTGCCATGTCACTTGGTATTTGGATTTTTTCATAAGTTTGCATAGAAAATATCCTTATATATAGTTGATTCTTTCATAATATAAAGAATTGAGATTTTATTATGCATATTTATAAACTCAAGGACACAAGGTTTAGAGCATGCACTTTGGTGCCTAGTGAAGTGAGATAAGGGTTCAATGGTATTGTGGTAATAATTATAAATATGGCTTATATTTTTATCTTATGTTAAATAATTCTCTTTATTTATGCCACTTTTTTGATTCAATTTGAGCATAGTATTGATTAATGTAACAATGTATGAAATACAAGAAGCAATGATTATCATGATAATTTTAACAAATGAAAAACTATGATATGTATTCCATTTTAGGAAAATAAATTATAAATCTATAATTTGAAATAAATATGACTTTAAAAATATAATTTAACAATTTAGAATCATAATATTAGAAAACCCTAAGATACACTAGGATTGAAATTAGAAAGACTCAGAGGTTGGGTTGACCAAATTTTTAACCCTTTTTGGAAATAAGGATTAATAGGAAGGATATTAGCCTAATAAAATAAGGATAAAGATAATCTAAAATGTAGGATAATTTATGAATTTATATTCTATTGATATTCCAATAAGAAATATTGAATCTAAGCATATGTCAAATGTAGAAAGTACAACATTCAATATTTTGGTAATATCCATACGAAGGATAAAGTATACTTAGCTTATAAATGAATGTGTAGGTAAATTTGAATAATTTATATGAAAAAATAGAGTCTATGATGATTTTGATTTAGTCATCAGATTCTGAAAATCAGCTTTTTATCAACATAGACACTTGCATCATCCTATGGAAACTTATGTCAATGATATTATTAATGCTTCAATGTAGCTATCCTATATGGAATATTTAATGTTGACTAAACTTCCACTTGGTTATTTATAGGTTTTATTTCACCTTTTTACTATGTTTTTTAGATCGTGCTCATAGGTCTTTAATAGTAGAATATAACTCAAACCCTAGATTCTCCTCTTAGGTCTTGTTACCTTGCCAAAAATGGATTAATGGGCTCATGAATTTGAGTTGAACTCAAGGACACCTATATCAATTAGTGTTTATTACATATATAATAAACTAAATAGGGCGTCAGACATATGTAGTTATCCCCTATGTGCTGGCTTGTGTGTGAACAATGGTGTAGAATGCTATATGAAATTACAGGTAGTGGTCTAGCTTGTAACTTTAAAAATAATACTCATGGTTTGTTATTTTAATTTTTTAGACATTTAATATGATGGATCCTATGATTTATATATAAATATGGAATAAAATGGAATTACAAATATATTGTAAAATTAATTGAATGAGTTTGAATAGGTGCTTACTTGGTATTTTATAGATGAAGGGTTAATGAAACATAATAGGATGACCCATAAATTTATAAATATTTTCAAATTTGAGTGTTTAAAAGGCATGGACACTTATGTTTGAGAATGGATATTACATTTGATATTATTGTCCAAGTCTAAAATATAAATGTACATGAACATGAAAGGTTTTTGGCAATTTATAACTGACAATGAAGGGTATATATGAAAATTAAAGTGTATTATGGGCTACAAGTGATCTAGATTATCATAATAATAGGGTTAGACTAAAAGATAAGAATTTTTTCCTAATGAGGTGATGAATGAGATCCTATCAAATACTGTAAAGGTCAAGAAATCAAGGGTAGAGCCTTGAGTGATATTTGTCAAGTGTATAAGACTAATTTAACATATAGATCCAAATTTTAGAATATACAACAACATGATTATATTATGCCTATAATGAAAAATTATCAACCAATATCTTTCCAAAAAGCCTCAAAGATTATGATTTATGATGGTTATATGATCTTCCACTTAAATTAGTTAAATCATTCAAACCTTTCACAAATCATTTTTTAGTACACTTCTCTATTAAAATCATGAAAAACTATCTTATGCACATTTTGATGAAATCTAGCAAGGGTCCAATGGGATAATAAATAAATATATTATTTGATATAAAACTATGCTAAATAAGATGAAAAATTTTGTGCCAAATAATGAGTTACAGGATATATTTACACAAAGTTTGATAGTACCACTCCGTGAGTCTATCATGTTTGAAATTCAAATATTTTGATGAGTTATGTTGTATAGTCAAATAAATAGAAGTCAAGATCACAAATTTAATCAAACTCAAGTACGCACCAAATGATCCAACTAATTCAAATACTAAGTTTCAAATCAAACTAAGCTACAAGGCCAAATCTAATGAAATTAATAACGAAGTAAAAGTAGCAATAAATGTATTATCACAACTAGTAAATAATATTCAATTGATAGTTCCACCGAGTAAATTTTCAAGGTTACCATCACCTCATCATGTAGCATTATAAAAATTACCTGATTGTAATATAATATATCTCCATCCACAATTAGAGTTTAAAATGAATAATATTTAACATAAGGGTATAGATATTAACACTTATTGTGACTATCACAGATGTATCAAACATTCTAAAAACAAGTTGTTACAAGAGAATGCAAAAGATACAAGATATTATCAATGATGATAATATTAAGTGCACCCACAAATGAGGATATACCATAAAAAATTTATGTAAATTTGAAAATATTTAGTAATCTATTTCCAAATCATACCACAACATAAAATACATGTAATTTTGAGGTACACCATGCTTATAATGTGCATCCTCATCCTCATACATATAGACATATAATAGATCATATTATCAATATGTTTATAGGCATAATAATACCATGTTATATGATCAAATTTCTTGACATTTATTTTGTTAATGATGATTCAGATAGACATGCACTCTTTGTTTGAGATTATATCAACAAAAAACCCATACATAATGTCATGATCAAAAATGGCTCATGTGAAAACACATTTACAATGACATTTATTCATATCCTTGGATATATAATTTAATATTTAAAATATACATAAAATTTAGTCAAAAAATTCGATGGACATGCACATAACACTCTTGGACATATAATGTTACTTCTTCATCTTGGTTCAACAACATTGACTATTCCATTCATAGTCTTACTAGGAACATGGGTTTTTTACATGTTAATATGATGACCTTGGATATAAAATATCTATATAGTACCTTCCAAAGTGCATCAATGTCTCAAATATATTCATTATAATCAAGTGGTCAAAGTTTTAGGCATTCTATATGAGTACCATCTATAGTTAGTGGTGTCTCCTCCTCCTCCCCTACCACCATCATAGTTGATTGTTTCATTTATTCAAGAGAGAAATATAGAGACATTTATGGGACCTATTCAAGGACATATTACAAAAAAAATTGTTGCATCTATATGAAATATATCTATGTAGTTAGTTCAAAGGAGAGTGGTACACCTTCCTAGACAACAAGCTTCACATTAGAGAGTTATTCAAATTTCAAATAGATCTTCATAGTCTAAATTAAATCATAAGGCAATACCTCAAACAATTCAAAATGTTCCAAAGATAACATAGGCAATGAAACCTCCTCCTATTATATAATATACTCCACCAAGACTAGTAACTTATAGAGCTTCACATCCTACAAAATATGCTTTGAGCAGTGATCAAGATATTTATGTTATAATACCTAATGTTTTTTTAGATTTGGATTCATCCATATGTATCACATTTTGTTTGTGTAAATTCACTCTTTTATTATATGATACAAACATGCATTATGATCCTTCCATTGATGGGATATTAGGGTAGGTTTCTTTCAAATATTTCAAAAATACAAAAACATTCAAATATTTTTAAAAATAAATAAACATTCAAAAATTTAAGTTATACAAAAATCATTCCAATATGTCAAAAATACAAAAATATTCAAAATAGTCTCAAAAAATAAAAAATAAAGTATCTACGCATGACACAAGTTGCTAACTTACTTTTTTTCATATGTTATTTATCACATGTTTGGTAGATAGCATATTATTTTCCATGCACACATGTATTTCACAAGGTATATGAATGTATCGAGGACATATATATCATACATGGAATTTTAGATGTTATATTCCTTTATACCCAATGGTCATGCCTATGCTAGGGGCATCTTATTCTACATGTTACATTATAATAGGTTATAACTATCGATGACCTCTCTACCGTGCTTAGTTACATATCCTAAAAGTGTCTTGTTAGTTACTTATATCAGTGCCACATGGATATGCTACTTTTTTATGATGTGAAATTGATATCTATGGATAGTGTAGACTATTTTTCACTTGTTCTAATTTTTGTACTTTATTGTATGATAGGCTATACATTGATTTATTAATATGTATATCCATTTATCCTTTTGTGTTAACATATTTATGTTCATTATTTATGATATTATTAATGTTCTTTGCATGTGTGGCCCTTGGTGTTTTTTGTTATGATATGTTCATGTCCATTGTTTATATCCCTTGGCCTTATGTGTGACTTTGTGTGACATTATGTCTTGTGCTTGTTGAGCTTAATTAAATGGTACCATGATTCATGTCATGCACTTTTAATCCATATTCTTATTCACAAATAATTACTTCAAGGGTAAGTGCATAAAGTTGGGTGATAAAAAAAGGTCTATCTATGGACAAGATTTTCCTAAAAATTCAAAAATATCAAATTCTATAGGTAATTTGAGATGGCTACACTCAAAATTTGAAGATGGTATAAGAACATAAATTGTATAATTTTGAGTGTAATTTCCAAAACACTAAGTTTTTTTTTTTAATGGTTAATCATAACTATGTCAAACATCTAAAATTTGAAGAGAAACTTAGTTTAAAAGGAAAAAAATTGAGTAGATAAATGTTCATACGGCCCACCATTTTTTAGAATCATTTAATATTGTTTGAATCATTTTGGTGAATATTTAGATAAGATCTTTGAGATTTTGAACTATATTTTTTTCAATGAATATATTTTTTTAATTATTTTTTCAAGTAAATAGATCTTGAAAACAAATAAAAAAATGGGTAGCATGCTGTGCAACCTCCCTAACTACTTTAAAAATATGATTTTTTCTTGAATGTGTGTATAATTAGTCCTATTTTGTGACCATATCATTTTTTTTTCACTTGGATCAATGAAAAAAATTACATAGACATAAACAGGCATGTATATTTGTGGCATGTGGTGGCCTAAAAAAGGTATAATTAAAAATCAACATAGTTTAAACCCTTTAAAATGTCTAAAAAATATAAAAAACATATATTTGGAAAGAGGAGAGCATGCTCATTATCATGGTAATAATTTTTTGAATTTTATTATTAAAATCTATAGTGAATTTGGTGATGGAATTTGAAATTTGTTGTAAACTATCAAAACTCTCATACTCGATTTTAGATTGACATGTCCAAGCCATTTTTGAGCCAAAATTCTTGGTTTTTTGAATCAAATTTAAATAAAATTTATTTTTATAATGCATACACATTTCTATGGAATTGTATAAAAAACTTGAAAAATATAGTATATGTTATAACGCATACACATTCTTATGGCATTATATAAAAAAGGCACAAAATATATATATTTGGTAGTTGAAGATGGTCTTGTAGTATATGGTTTACTAAAATAAATGTTAAGTATAAGTTTACATTTATATTTTTAATATAAATGTAAAATTATACTTTAATTTTATTTTAGTAAATATAATAAATTAGGGTCACTCTATATCTGATAGAGTTGGTATCAAATCTACACACATTACGATGTGAAAGATAGTTTTTCAAAATATAATCTGGTTAGTACTTAAACATTTTCAAGGTCTTAGTATTGAACCTAAGGATTTCAAGGTATAAATTTTACAACTGATGTCCATTTTTGGTAAACATATAGTCATTTTTAAGGTTTTTATGCCTTCCAAATTACTTCTTGGCATTTTTAGGAGTCTTAGGTTTGTCAAAGTTGAAGTTTACAAATCACTCACTTTTAACTTGATCCAAAGTGGTGTTATTGGGGTAACATAGGTCATATTGATGACCTCCACACATAAAATGACCACTTTGTGTTAATTTAACTTCCTCATCATCCCTTCCCCATCCCTAATCACTTCCTACATATCCCTTCACCCCTTATCATTCTCTCCTAATTCCTCATTGTCTCTAACCACTCCCTTATTTACCTTCACTTCCCTAGTCATCTCTAATCACTCCTTTATCATAACTAATCACTCCTCCATTTACCTTCACCATCCCTCATCATCCCTAATCATTCCCTCCTCATCCCTTATAATCCATAATCACTCTTTTCTCATCCCTCATCATACCTAATCACTTCCTCCTCGTCAGTCATCATCCATAATCAATCCCTCATTAACCTTCATTATCCTTCATCATATCAAATCACTCCCTTATCATCCTTAATTGACCCTCACCATCCCTCATCATCATTAATCACTCCATCCTCATCCCTAATAATCCCTAATAATTATTTCATCATCCATAATCATCTCTAATCACTCCATCATTGATCCTCACCATCCCTCATCACTTCATCAATGACCCTCATAATCCCTCATCATCCCTAATCACTCCCTCATCATCTAAGGTAAGTGGGCCTCTTATAGGTTTACTCATCTAGGTCTTCTAAGTATCTTTTAGGATTTTTAGCCTTTTTTTATTATTTCATGCCACATATTTAACTCTATAACACTAACACTAGGTTATTATACTTTGAATTTTGTTACTCACTCAATAAATAGGGTTTATTCTTTTGAGGTACACTATCTTTTCATGACACAACAAACATGATCTTATCTCAAGTATTTTACCTTTTTTTTTTAAATCTTAACCTTTATTTGTATCCTCTTTACTATAATTTAGTCCCCTTTTATTACTATTGCATTCTTGAACACCTATTTTAACCTAGTTTCACTTCTTTACCTTCCTACAATCTCCATCAAAACACTAATCCATGTCCATAGAAACTTAATTAGTATAGACAACACAAATTCTTGTCATATTAGACCTTATTCATTAGGTTTGTCACCCTTTATATAAAATATCACTCAATACTAACTCCTAAAGTCCCTAATAGTTTTCTTGTATTTGATTTAACACTATATAAGCTAGCACATAAGCTCCTTCCATTCTTTATACTTAATTCTCACCAAAATGCAACAAAACAGGCTTTCTACCCCTCTCACTTAGGTAGGATATGTTTTTTAAGGTGTTATGGATATAAAATCATGTTAAAGGTCATCAAAAAAACTTAATGAATTAATTTACATATTACACGTGACAAGGAACACATTTTATAGTCTACTACAACATTGATGTTTAATAGACTTTGAAAGACTACACCTTTAGCCCCTTTTTAGACATATTTGAGGTTTGTTAAAAAAACATAGTCATGAATATATGGTATTATTGGGACTTTAAAGTTATGAAACCACTTGTATTAATTTAAAAATATCCTTATACAACTATTTAAAAACTTTCAAAGTGATTAAGTGATGTAAGAGCATTAATCAAAAGATGTAAATTTATACATAGTAGTCTAAGTGATTCAAATAAGTCACGTGTTGGGAAATAAGAAACAAATTCATGTTTATTTGTACCCTTAAAATGGTCTATGTATGTCTTGTTTTCAATCAGACTCACACCCTTGTGAAGGTAGATTTAGGCCTTCATAGTCTGTTGAAACATGGAAACAATCCTAGGCTGTGGGTGGCCTAATCAATGGATTGAATCTCTAGATTATAAGGGCTAGATCCCTTTAGGATCTCTACTCTACACTAAAAACTATCAAGAAAAAGGTAATAAATAAAATTTAAAGGAAATCCTATCTAATGATGGTGAACACCTATATTTTGGTTCATCCACTCAATTTGAGCTACTAAAAACACTGATTAGATAAGAAAAAGATTGAACTTTCAACTCCAATTGACTCCTATGCATCATCATTTCATGAAAAGGTTTTTATCTGATGATCAAAAATTAAGGGAAATGATGGAATATCCTCAATTCAAGGCACTAACCAACCACTTATATCCATTGTGAACTTAGCCAAAAGACATCAAACACAGAACATGACTTGCATAATTTGATCAACTATACTATTAGGTAAGAATTAGGACTTGGAAAGGAAGGAAATTTTATCACATATGAAAATCACTAACATAAATACACTATACCAACATCTTAGAATATGAAATTAGTCCTTCTATTTATCTGAAAAAAGGTTACAAAAACTCAAATTTTGGTAGAGTTTGGTCTTGCAAAAAGAGGGATCATGATTTGGCTAAAAAATCCAACTTATATAGAAAAAGAATACATAAGCCAAGAGATTATCACTGAAAATAGAGAAAGGATAAACTCCCACATCACCCCAAGTCCAACTCTAACTATGCCAAGATAACCAAGCCTTTAAATAATATCTTTTTGTCTTATGCCTTGCATGAAAAGCTCTTTGGCATTGAAAATGATGGTGAACCCATTTCATAATCCTTATTTAGAATAAAGATTAAATTATTCAAACATGCATGGATCTTTGGTGATTCAATTCTCTTCATGTATGATGCTATGCCAATCTTCAAAGAGAAAACTCCACTTGAAGCTGAGTTGGAAGCATTTGAAAAGGATTTGATTAACAAGATAAAAAAGAGTGCATGCATGAAATTATATGTTAAGATCTCCTTGAACAACCATACAATGTTAAACTCTTAAAGCCCTCCATACATTCAATTCTCCCTTTTGGAACTAAGAGAGTCATGATTGAAGGTAGCTGCATGTCTATGAATAATTTGATTATTATATTCATTATTTGGCGTGCTATTTACTATAGTCTAATCTTTCCTGGGCCACTTTGCATGCTTTGAATGTGAGTTGTGAACCACATTATAGGATTCAAAATGAGAATTCTTCATTATCTTCTACTGATTGGTTGTTGAAATCCAATTATTTGAATGTGCTTATGCCACCTATCCCTAACTAATTGGTCCTTTAAATTTTCACTGGGTAACTTTATATTTCCTTTACCCTTCTTTGTTTTGGCCAATTAATGTGGGATTTTTGTTTAGTCTTTTTGTATTCAGACCTTCTATTTCTATCTATTCCTATGGAATTCCCTCTTGGATAATTTCATGTCTATTTCTTGTAGATAATTTGTTTGAGACTAATTTCCTTATGCACTTTTCTTTCTAAATTTTCCTTTGTTCTTTTCCTTCGGGTATTTTCATTGAAGGAATTGTCTCAGATTTTTGGCCTTCAAATTTTTTTTTAGTCCTCCCCTTTAGGATTTTGTATATAGCTTATCTCCTTGTTTATTTCCTTTAGACAAAAAGTCTAAAGGAATTCTTTTAGAATTTTCTCTCTTCATTTCCTTTAGACAAAAAGTTTGAAGGAATTATTTCAAGCTTCTCTTCTAATTGATAATTCCTTCGGACAAATTTTTTGAAGGAATTCATGTCCTCAAAACTTTTGTAAATTACCCTTTGAGTTTTCAAAAACTTCCCTTAAGGATTTTTGACAAGCCCTTCAGGACTTTTAATATGAACCTTCAGGTTTTTGGCTTGATTCCTTCAGACAAAATCTTTGAAGGAATTCATGATATGTACTTTAGTAAATCGCCCTTTAGATTCATGAAAAATCCCTTTTGAAAAAATGTAATGGACCCTCAAAACAATTGAAATGGTCCTTTCAAAATTTTGAAAAGAACCCTTCATCTTTTTTGAAATGGTCTTTCATCCAAGAAAATACCCTTCAAATTTTTGACAAGTAACCCTTTGAGAAATTTGCAAAGGTCCTCTTTCCCTTCAAAAGAATTGAAATGGACCATTTGTCAAAATAAATGACCCTTTGTCAAAATTTTAATGGTCTGCTTGCCCTTCAAAAAAATTGAAATGGTCCACTTGCCCTTTAAAAAAGTTGAAATGGTCCATTTGCCCTTTGAAAAAGTTGTTAAGTCCCTTTAGCTTTTTTATTTAACACTTCTTTCAGACAATTTTTTTGAAGGAATTCTTGTCTTTGGATTTATTGAAAAGGAATTTCTTGAAAGAATTGTTTCCCTCAGACTTATTTTAGATGACCCTTAGGAACCTTTTGAAGATGGACCTTTTTAGAATGAATAGAACCCCTTGAACTTTATGAAAATGCCCCTTTTTAGACCCAAAGAAGTCTCCATAATGCTTTTCTAAAAAAAACTCTAAAAACCAAAGTGAATACATTAAAAAGGCTTGTTAATCATGGATTATTTCAAGGACTTTTTAGGAGCAATAACTGACTCACAAGACAAACTAGCATGATATGCAAATTTTTTGAATAACAAGGGTGGCAATTTGACTTGTAAGGTCAAAATTGTCAACATTTTGGTGACTCAACTAGGAAGCATACCTACTAATATTGAGAACTAGACCATTGACATGACTCTTGGACTCATAAATAAATGATAAATTTGATCCATGACTACAAATTCTCTCTTTTGACCTAGTATAAGACAACCTTCATTCTCCAAAATAAGAAGGGAAACACACAAAATAGGAAAACTAACTAAACAAAGCAAATGTGCAAACAATCACTTATTTGGGATAAAATATAATAAATTAATGTGCTTTAATATCACTTGAAGTAAAACTAACTAACTAACTAACTAACCATGATAAAACATGATCCACCTAGATCAAAAGGGAAATTCATAAAACTCACTCACTCCAAAAGATGGTACAAGCTGCAAGGCAGGATGTTTATTATTAATAACCTTTGATGATTCATTTTTATTGCTCAACAACTCTCTTAAAATCTCCTCAAATGAGTTTTCAATAACAAACCAATCACCAACTAAGATAAACTCATCTAGTACTTCTGGATCTTTTTCATATTGCTTGTCATCTACAACCTTGTCAAGTGATATCTCATCTATGCATTGTCCTTGAGTGATCTCATCCTTCTTATCAACTGCTACAAGTTCATCAATATTTTCAAAGAGCTTTTAATAGGAAACCCAACCTATATTATGATCTTGAATAGGTGATTCTTGATCAAATTTCTCATAAACATGCTCTTCAATATGCAACATATCCCTATAGAGTTCTTCAATTTTTTATAGAGATTCAAGGTATAGCTACCAATCATATTTTTGTTCCTCATTTTGATAAATTTGAATAGGATTATCTTGAAATTTATCTTAATCCTTCTCAATAGGATATATCTCTAACTCATTTATGACTTCAATTTGTACCAACTCCGCTTAGAGTTCTTTCACATCAAGATCAGCCTTCTCATTCTCAACTACAACCTCAAGTGAAGTATCGATGAGAAACTCTTCCTCATACACACTTGAAGCATCCTCTTCACACTCTACAAGAATTTGACTTGTAGATGCAACCCATTTCTTAATCCTTTAGAGAACATGCTCCTCCTGAAGAAGGGAGATAGTGGGAGGGTGATGAAATTCATTTATTTGAGAGGGAAAATAAAGCATGGGAGGTTGATCATGATCAGATTTTAGGATCTAGAGGGAAATGAAATTATTTAGGGAATTTTGGAGATAGGTAAAGATAAAATCTTAAAGACCTCTACATTTTGTTCCTTCCACTTAGCCATTACCTCATCAAAGTCTAAAACCTCCTCGTCTTCATGGACAACTTGAACTTAAGGGATGATTAGTGAATAAAGGGGACTACAAGAAGGTTTAGTCTCTTGAATATGCTCTTAAATATGCATATGATTTTTCTCTTAAATCCAACTAAGAAGTTCCATTGGCACACACTAAGCATGGTTAAGAATTTATTGAGAATAAGGAAGACAAGAACTCTCTTGAGAAAACTGGTTCAACTCAATTCATTCCTCTCCCAAGACTCAATCCTCTCTAATACAAAAATACATAACTCATTTATCTTTTCTATATCATTAGGCCCATTTTGAAAAAAACATTCACTTCCTTGTATTGGAAACTTGAACAAACTTTTCTTGCATATGCTAGTATTTTGAGCTCTATCTCATCCATTATTTCTTGGAGATAAGGCTTCTATGATTCATCATAGGGATGATAAGGAAACATAGCATAGTAATTATCTTCATATACAACCATCAAAACTCATTCATGGTAATGTAATAAAAATAAACCTGCATGGAAACTATGTTTGGATCATTAGAAGCAATGGCTTGAGCTTGGAATCACCAAATACCATCTCAAATGTGTCTCACCAAGCATGCCAAAAATTATTTTCAATCAGACTCGCACCCTTGTGAGGGTAGTTTCAGGCCTTCACAGTCTATTGAAACATGGAAAAAATCCTAAGCTGTGGGTGGCCTAATCAATGGATTGAATCTCTAGATTCTAAGGTATAGCTCCCTTTGTTGTATCAATTAGGATCTCTACTCTATGATAAAAACTATCAAAAAAAAGGTAAAAAAGGAAATTGAAAGGAAATCCTATCTAATAATGGTGATGCACCTGTATTTTGGTTTATCCACTCAATTTGAGCTTCTAAAACACTGATTAGATAAGAAAAAGATTAGACTTTTAACTTCAATTGACTCTTATGAATCAATATTTCATGAAAAGGTTTTTATTTTATGATCAAAAATTGAGGGAAATGGTGGAATAGGCCTGATTCAAGGCACTAACCAGCCACTTATATCCACTATGAACTCAGCCAAAAGATATCAAACACAGAACATGACCTGCATAATCTGATCAACTATACTACTAGGTAAGAATCAAGACTTGACAAGGAAGGAAATTTTATCACATATGAAAATCACTAACATAAATACACTATACCATCATCTTGGAATCTAAAATCAATCCTTCTATTTATATAAAAAAGGCTACAAAAACTCAAATTTTGGCTGAGTCTAGTCTTGCCAAAAGAGGGATCATGATTTGGCTAAAAAATCCAAATTATATAGAAAAATCATACATAAGCCAAGAGATTGGTGCTAAAAATAGAGAGGAGATCAACTCCCACATCACCCAAAGTCCAATTCTAGCTATGCCAAGATGACTAAGCCTTTGAATAATATCTTTTTGTCTTATGCCTTGCATGAAAAGCTCTTTAGCATTGAAAATGATGGTGAGCCCATTTCATAATCCTTATTTAGAATAAAGATTAAATTCTTCAAATGTGCATGGATATTTGGTAATTTAATTCTCTTCATGTATGATGCTACACCAATCTTTAAAGAGAAAACTCCACTTGAAGCTGAGTTGAAAGCATTTGAAAAGGCTTTGATTAATAAGATAAACAAGAGTGCATGTATGAAATTATATGTTAAGCTCTCCTTGAACAACCATCCAATGTTAAAATCTTTGATCCCTTCATACATTTCAGTCTTCTTTTTAGAACTGAGAGAGCCATGCTTGAAAGCATCTACATGTTTATGAATAATTTGATTATTGCATTTATTATTTGGCATGCTCTTTACTATAGTCTAATCTTGCTTGGGCCACTTTTCATACTCTGAATGTGAGTAATGAACCACGTCATGGGAGTCAAAAGGAGAAGTCCTCATTGTCTTCTATTGATTGGCTATTGAAATCCCACTAGTTGAATGTGCTTATGCCACATGTCCCTAACTAATTGGCCCTTTAGATTTGCACTGGGTAACTTTATATTTCATTTACCCTTCTTTGTTTTGGCCAATTACTATGGGATTTTTTTTAGGCTCTTTATCTTCAGACATTCTATTTTTGTCTATTCCCATAGACTTTCCTCTCAAACAATTTCCTATCTATTTCTTACAAATAATTTATCTGAGACTAATTTCCTTATGCACTTTTCTTTTTGACTTTTCCTTTGCTCTTTTCCTTCAGGTATTTTCCTTGAAGTAATTGTCTTAGATTTTTGGCCTTCTGATTTTGTTTTGATCCTCCCCTTTAGAATTTTGTTTGCAACTTATTTCCTTGTTTAGTTCCTTCAGAAAAAAAAGTCTGAAGGAATTCTTTTTGTTTATTTTTCATACAAAAGTATGAAGGAATTCTTTCAGATTTTCCTCTCTTCATTTCCTTTAGAAAAAATTCCAAAGGAATTATTTTGGGATTATATTTTAATGTACAATTATTTTGGACAAAAATCTTGAAGGAATTCATGTCCTCAAAACTTTTGCAAATTTCCCTTTGAGTTTTCAAAAATTGCCCTTCAGGACTTTTAATCTAGACCTTTGGGTTTTCAACTTGATTCCTTTGGACAAAAAGTCTAAAGGAATTCATGATATGGACTTTAGTAAATTTTCCTTTGAATTCATGAAAATGCCCTTTTGGAAAAATGTAATGGACCCTCAGATCAATTGAAATGGTCCTTTTAGTGTTTCAAAAAGAACCCTTCAATTTTTTTGAAATGGTCTTTCGTTCAAGAAAAGACCCTTCAGATTTTGGACAAGTGACCCTTCAAGAAAATTTCTAAGGTCCTCTTTCCCTTTGGAATAATTGAAATGGACCATTTTATGAAATAAATGACCCTTCAACAAAATTTTAATGGTGCACTTGCCCTTCAAAAAAATTGAAATAGTCCACTTGCCCTTCAAAAAAGTTGAAATGTTTCATTTGCCCATTGGAAAAGTTGTTAAGTCCCTTCCTTCAAATTTTTTTTTGACATCTTCCTTTGAACAATTTGTCCAAAGGAATTCTTGTCTTCAGATTTATTGAAAAGGACTTTCCTGAAAGAATTGTTTCCTTTAGACTTATTGCAGATGACCCTCGAGAACCTTTCGAAGATGGACTTTTTCCAAAGGAAAAGAATCCATTTAACTTTATGAAAATGACCATTTTTGGACCCAAATAAGCCTCCATAATTATTTTCTCAAAAAATCCTCTAAAAACCAAAGTGAATGCCTTAAAAAGGCTTGTTAATCATGGATTATTCAAGGACTTTTCAGGACCAATAACTGAATCACAAGATAAACTAGCATGATATGCAAAATTTTTGAATAGCAAGGGTGGAAATTTGACTTGTAGGGTCAAAATAGTCAAAAAGTCTTCATTATCATAAGGATTATTTTTATAATTATGTAAAAGTACACAATTAGTTAGATTCTCATATTTGGAACTTTCCCACCAAAACCTCATGTTTGAAAATTCAAATTATCAAAGAAGGCTTATAAGCCCTTGTGGCTAGTTGTAAATGGTATAAAAATATTTTTATGGTCCCAAAGTATTATCACCATTATTTAAATTCCCTTTTACTCATGTAAAGGTAAAAAAAAACCTTAGCTCTATCTAGAAAGATGACTCAACAATTGGAAAAAGGTAGAAGTTAGTATATGCTATATTAAGGAGTAAGTAATTGAGAAAACCTTGGTCTTATTCAAATATAAAAGATATGTTTAGAGAATTATTTTTTAAGATAAGGATAATATTAATAAATTCATCCATATGTGAAAAATAATATGAGGAGATGAGAAGAGAAGAGTAAGGTTTGAAGTCAAGGTCTATAGTAAATGGTTGTAGTAAGGTTTGTATCTTGTTTTAAGATTTTGATCAATAAAATAAGGTGTTTATTTTTATGGTGGATATTTTTTTGTGTTCCAATAATTATAATCATGTGATTTTAGATGATTATGAGGCTAAAATGTATCTTCAAGCCTTTATAAACATGATTGTGTAAGAGAACAACGTAAAACTATGTGCAGATAGGTCTAAAATAAGGGAGTTGGATGTGATTTCTAATGAATATAAGATAATTAATCATTTAAAGGTAGGATATGATTATTTTTCACCTTTATAATGCATAATATTTGATTTATCAGTTGGAAAGAATCAATTTAATTCAATTATAGTCCTTTTAGGATAGGAACAGGACATAGTCTATACAATTCATAGTAATTAGTATTGTTTGATGTAATTTTATAAGAATTTTAAAGTTTTATTAATTTTTGATGGTGATATAAGGTGAATTACACATGTTACAAGTGGAAGTAATTTTTTAAACTCTACAATGTTATTAAATTCTTTTTAGAATGCTCTTGAGTTGCCCTAAAACCTTAAATTTTAAGACATGATAACGACAATAAAAAGAGATCTAGATTGAAAACAAGCTAATAAAAAAGTGTGAAATTTTTTATGTAGTTTATTTTAGACATTATTTAAATGTTTAAATTTTTATCCTTATATAAAATTTCCCTAAGTTCCTGATATGAAGGACTATGTTTAAACATAACTATGTATAAGAGGAAAATTAGGGTTTTATCATATGCAAAGGTTTTTAACCTCCATTAGGATATTCTAAATGTATTTAAATATATAAAAAGATGTATTTAATGGTTAATAATGGTTTGCTAATGATTATTAATCTTTAAATTCATTACAATAATAGTTTTTATAAGGTGTGTCTAAACAATCTTATAACTATTTGTGAGGGTAAAGATTAAGAGTCTTAAAAGAGGCTCTAAAACCTTTGGTGAGTTGTTACAAGTGAAAATACTTTGGAATGGATTAAAAAAAATTATGTGAGAAGTTTAAAAGTATAAGGAACCTATACATCAATCTATTATCCATTGACTTTAGTATAAACCTAGGTTCAAATCTTAGGGAAACAAGATCATCATTATTATGTAAAAAGATCAAAATTTATCTTGAGTAAGGAGATCAGAGGCCTTAAAGATAATTAAGAATATATTGAATGGAGATTGTGAAACCATATGAGGAGTATAATATAATTGGTATTACAAGACCAATATAAGAGGATAAGAATATTGATAAGGTCTAGAGTGAGAACAGATCTAGGAGAGAGTGATTGCAAACCTATAAAGGACAATTGTAATTGTTTAGACCAATAGTGAATAGGATTGTGAATCGAACCTAAAATAAAGAAAAATAATAAGGTTTAAGTGGATCAAGATTTGATCATAAAAATTTGGCATAGATATTCAAAGGTAAAAAGGACCTTAAGGTTAGATAAGAACAAGTAAAAGTGTGAACAACTATGGGTATGGGCCTAAAAATCATCAAATTAGGATAATGGTATTGAGCATTGGAATCATTAAGGATGAGGAATATTGAATAGAGATGATGAGGGATTCACTAGGGATGGTGAGTATCAATGAGGGATTGATTAGGGAGGATGAGGGAGTGATTAGGGATTATTAAGGATGGTGAGAGTTAATGAGGGAGTAATTAGGTGTGATGAGGGAAGAGGAAGGGGTGATTATGGATGATGAAGTAATGGTTAAGGATGATGAGGTATGGTGATGGTCAATGAGGGAGTAATTAGGGATGATTGAAAAGAAATTATAAGTGATGAAGAATGGTGAGGGTCAATAAGGGAGTGATTAGGAATGATGAAGCAATGATTTGGGAAAATGAGGGAGTGATTAGGGATGATGAGGGATGGTGAGAGTAAATGAGGGAGTGATTACGGATAATTAGAGATAGTAAATATGATGAGGGATGATGAGGGTCAATGATGGAGTGATTAGGGATGATGAGGGATGAGGAAAGAGTGATTAGGGATGTTGAAGGATAGTGAGGGTCAATTAGGGAGTAATTAGGGATGATGATGGAGTGATTAGAGATGATGAGGGATAGTCAAGGTCAATGATAGAGTTATTATGGATAATTAGGAATGAGGAGAGATTTATTAGGGGTGATGATGGATGAGTAAGAAGTGATTAGAGATGAGGGAAGGATGATGAATAAATAAAATTAACACAAATTGGTCATTTAATTTATGTAGGTCATCAATGTGACATATGATACCTCAATCACACCACTTTGGATCAAGTTCAAAGTGAGTGGTTTTAAAACTTCAATTTTGACAAACTTAAGACTCCTATAAATATTAAGAAGTAATCTAGAAGGCATAAAAACCTTAAAAAATGACTATATATTTACCAAAAATGGACATCAATTGCAAAAGTTATGCCCTAAAATCCCTAGGTTCAATATTGAGACCTTGAAAATGCCTAAGTACTCACTAGATTGGATTTTGAAAAACTATCTCCCATATTATAAGCCATGCAGCTATGAGACCAACTCTATTAAATTTAGAGTGACACTAATTTATTATATTTACTAAAATAAATTTAAAGTATAAGGAATATAAATGTAAAATTTATATTCCTTATACTTAACATTTATTTTAGTAAACCATCTAATACAAGACCATATTTAACTACCAAATATGTATTTTGTGCCTTTTTCATGCAATTCCATAGGAATACGTACACATAACATAACAAATACACAAATCATAATTTTATGGTTATAATGTCATAGGAATGCATACATGCTATAACACATATGAATTATATCATGTACATGTTTAGGTTCAGTGGTTTCAGAGCCTAAATTTAAATAATGCATATGTATTGTGGTCATAATGCATATTCATTATGGGAAATTTCCATAGAATTGTCCCTCAACTCCATGCACATACCATCAATGCATGCCTCATTGTTATATTTATCTAGACATGACACTTTTATGTCTCACATTACATATGTTTGATACATGCTTTAAAAATTAAATTAATATGATGACATACTCTCCACATGATGACATGATTCTACATGATTATATTTTTATCACATAAAACAGTTAACTCTTCATTTTAGATGAGTGACTTGTAGGCTACATCCCTCATTTATAAAAGGAGGAATTACAATGGGCTTGTCTTAGAGATATAAGACTCAATGAGTAGAAAAAATTATATTATATTATAGAATACAAGATTCAAAAATTTAAAACAAATTATAAATAATATTCTATAATTTTAGACACATAAAATTGATCATTAAGTACTTGACAATGTTTATTCTTGACATCCTTACCTTGCTTGAATTATTTGCCATTTAACCAACTCAAAATATATAAGAGATTCTTAAATATATTTAAAACATATACAATATTATACAAACATCCATATCTCAACCCCATTCATTCCTATTTAGCCCACATGAACCTGTTAGGGATTTTCTAGTAATCTCTCTCTTTTTAGGATAGGACTATGCTAGTTCAAATAGGATTGCACTATGATCTTGTCACCTAGAGTAGCCTTGTCCCCCATGTTGCACCAATCACTTTTTCAAATTGGGACGTTTCAAAATGGATATCTAGTGCATTTTTATGTCAATTATCAAAAATATTGCAAATATTCCCCTATAAAACACACATCAAGGCATTCACTTAAAACCTTATATCAATATAACTTCAAATTAGTATGCACTGAGAAAAATAACACTATTTATTCCAATTTAAATTTAGTTAATTTATAGCATTCATAGGCTAAGTCTAAATATAATTGATTTTAGGTTAAGGGCATTTGTTGTCAAGAATTTAAATCAATTTTATAGATACTTGCATATAGTTTCATAATCATGTATAATATAATCACCTTAGGAGGGAGAACTACATCAACCTAAGGCTGATTTGGGTTATGTAGACAATAGCCAGATTATGCATGATATTTTAAAGATAGCTCAGCTATTTCCCTTACCTATTTCCCACTTAAAATTTGATCACTATCTTGTTTATTATGTAGAAATAAGGGTTTTTGATTTATAGGTCTTCCACAAAATATTTGTCTCCCACACATAATCAGGAAGCACTCATTGATATGAAAATAAACTCATATTGATAAATTAAGTGCATAATCAATCAATACATGATTTCAATCATCAAACAAGGCCACACTCTAACCCCATCCTTTTTCCATGGCCTTGTCCCTACATTATTTATAATTTTATTTTCATATGTGAAACTATTTGTAAATATTTTAAATAATTTTCACTTCTATTCAACCAACATATTCAGCATTAAAGTTGTTCTAGGGATATCTGCACATTCTTTGGATCATTTTATATATTTAACAAATTCTAAATTCTATAACATGTTGTATTGTAATATCAGATCTATATATTATATCATTTCCATTTCAATATTTTAATATCTATTAATTTGATTAATTTAAACTAAAAATAGATTAAACATTTTGGTGAACTAACTATTTTTATAAAAATGCTTGCTTGTTGTTTACTTAATTTTATCCTAGGATTTTAACAAACTTATATAAATTCCTGACACTAAAATAAAATAACCTTAAACCTTGGATACAATCTAACACATAATGATTCAACTTCTTTGACCTTGGATTTAATTTGAAAATAAATTTTATCTTTTCACCATGGATAAATATGACATTGAAGCTATTTATTTCAACTTCAAATTGAAATTTACTGATATCTATACACAAAAATCTTTTAATTTTCTTTTTCTTTATTTTTTTATTTATTTTTTCTTGTTTTATAAACTGTGTTATGAAAATTTTAATAATATTTAGTAGTTTTTGTGAATGGCTACATGTTATTCTATTTACATACATCATGGCATGATGGGTTCACCCTAATACTCATAACCATTATACAACACTAAACATGGACTTTAGTTTTCATGTACTTCTTAATATAATAAAAATTCTTAGGATCCCTTCTTTATACCATAATAAACCTCTTTTATCCATTTTATTTGTGGTTCACATGAGAGGATCATATTTACCAAAGAATTTACTCTCACTGTACCCTTAGAAACAAGGTTATTGGGATACATGCATAGTTCTACCTTAGTAGTCAGTACTCTAAAACCTTGGTATGACACTAATCAATGAAATATTAAGTATATTTGATATCCCATACAATTATTTAAACCCTTACTTATAGCACTCTTATACATTGATTTTTTTCTTGTATTATATTCATAGTCATTAGAATTACTTGATTCATATTGTATTATATGTCTATAAGGCATAGTGCTAGATTAAGTGGTATTTCTATTTCACATATGCAACTTTATTTGGTTTTTTATAGAATGAAAATTCAAGATATTTTCTCTCAAAATAATAATTCTACTATTTAAATTCCTTGGTATCCAAAAAATGATGTTCACATTAAAACTAATAAATAAAGTCATGAAGAGGAATCTAATGAACATGAAACTCATATTAATCCACATGAGCTTAATGGAGTAGATCAACATCAAGTGCAATAATTATTTGAATTTCATCAATGTCTTCAAGAGGACCCCCATAATATGAATAAGATCATTAGGATAATTGTAACATCAAAATATAATCATCAAGATAAATTAGCCACATCTCCACCATAACAATTCCATTTTTGGATTGTCAAATCCCATATTTGCAATGTTTCTACTTTTACTATTGCATCCATTGTTATTTCTACACCTATAACATTATCCCTTAGTTTAATAACATCACTTGGTATATAAAATATATTTATTCCTATGCTTAATTATACAACTTATACTCTTCCCATTACCTCTCCAAATTCTCATCTTGAGCATTCACATCTTATCTTACAAGCTAATCTAGATAACATTGATCAAATTATTTATCATGCTAGCCCCTTTATGGACTCATGTTATTTTTTTCATAACCATTTAGTACCTAAAATTTCATCTTATCCATTACCAATTGGATTTGTGGCTTTTAAGCTTCCTCTATATGAAGGTAAAGGTGATCCTAAACAACATTTAAATGCATTCCATATAGCTTCCTAGACTATGTAGATAATGACAATTTTTTAACAAGGATCTTTCCAAGAAGCCTAAAATAATATGATTTTATATAGTTCTATGATCTTTTTTTTTAATCATTAAATGATTTAAACCCTTTTTAAAATTAGTTTTTAACACACTTTTCCATCAACACTGGTGAAAATTTATCATATTCTCAAATTTCAAAGCTCAAACCAATGTCTGATGAATATGTTATATGATATAATATTATTCTATTAAAAATAAAATGGATGATAATGAGCTCCAAGATATCTTTACTCAAATTTTTATATCTCCACTTCAAAATTCAATTATATTTGATAAGTTCAAATATTTTGATGAACTATGCCATACAATCAAAGAATGTGAGGTCAAGTTCCTTACTTTGAAAAGGCTTAAGTATACTTCAAATGCTTATTATACCTCAAAATTCAATTTTACAAGTAATCCAAATCATAAGTTAAAACCAAATGAAATCAAGAATGAAGGTAAGGCTACAAATAATGTTATCTCACAACATACAAAAAAGATTCATTCACAAGCTCCACCAAGAAGAAAATTTCCAAGGCTACCTTCACCTCCTCATGTATTATTATAAAGACTAATTTAATGAAATTTAAACACTCTTCCTCCACTAATAAAAGTGGATATGTATAGATCAAAATGTATAACTTTTTATGGTAATGCATATTGTGACTATAGATGTATTGGGCATTCTACAAACATATATTTCAATCTCAAACATAAGATTCAAGATATCATCGATGAGAATATTATTGATCTTGGTACACCTACCAAAGAGTCTAAATAGTAAAAAAATAGTCATGAAAATATAAAATTTACAAATATCCTACTGGCCAAATTTGGCCCACATATAGAGCTTTTGCATGGTTTGATGGAATAAGTGGACCAAAGGCTTGAAGTAGGTATAGAGTTAAAAATAAGAGGATCCAAGTAGGTTTCATGGTGTTTGAGTAGTTTAAGGTTATAGACAAGTTTTAAAAGCCTCAAGGGATTCATTAAAGCTTCCAAATATCAAACAACAACTCCTAGCACAAGTCTAAATGAACCATACCATCATCAAGACATCATGCAAAAATGGACCAATCAGCTCATTTATGCATTTTATAAGTTCACTTAGAATATTTTAGGCTAAAATAAATGCATGGACAAGATTTCATTCATGTCTTGATATTCCTCTATAAATTTCATGTCTTGATGATTTCTCTATCTCAAGATATAAGTCTTCAAAGTTTAGTTTGCAGAATGAAACATTCATGTGGATGTCAAAATTAAGCCATAACAAATAACCATTAGGGTTCAAAATGGATACAAGAATGTAGACATCAATGATAGTCATATAAACATCAAATGATGGGTGTATAGATGTCAAATTTAATCTTTATAAAATAACCTTTGGGGTTCAAAACTCCTATGATGTTTGCTAAATGTCAAAGACATTCACACAAACATAAAAGACATTCATGAAAACATAAAATACATGTATACAGACATCAAACTTGGGCCTCATGAATTATCCATTTGAGTTCAAATGATGGGTCCCAATAAAATCAAGGGCTTGTATTCAATCATGCATTGAACATCTATGACACATGAGTAGGTAAATGAGTCAAAAGGGTCCCTAAAGTAGATCAAATGGCATGAGTTTGATCATAAAAAAGGGAATAAACAATGTGAGATGGGTCAAAAGGTCAATAAACTAATTCAATAATTGATAACTACTGAGCAAAGACAAGCCTAAGACATTTTTGATGAAGGTCAATGAACTAGTTTCAAACTTAAGCAAAGAAAATATATAAAAACCAAGGTCAAATATGATATAGGTGGATCCAAATGAATATTTAAAGTCCAAGGATACCATTAAAGCACAGTCAAGCTCTTGGTTTGAGGAATTTGAACCTAAAGAACTAGTTTTATAAGGTTGTAATATCTTTTATGATTGTGTTCACCATTATTCAAAAGAGAGCCATGTATATTAAAAAAAATTGGTCTCCATGATGCATAGAGATAGAATAGGTCTTTTGAGCCTAATATCGATCAAGGTGGGATACTAGTTGTTCAAATGATATAGATATATCTAGGTGGATGTATTGACTATCTAAAAACAAATAAAAGAGAATGGTTTTTAATCTATAGTAGATCCATGTTCATGATTTGTATTAAAGATCATGCCAAGGTATAAATATGATAGTCAAATCATCCACAATTTAGTAGGAACATACAACCACTAAGAGCAAACTTGGGCATAGCTCTGTCAAGTACATGTGTATAAGGACCTTTCCCTTATAATGAAGCAAGTGGAGATGGTATGGAAGATCATAGTAAAGACATATAGGGATTGGAGTAGCATAGTGGAGCATTTAATTTTGTTCAAAAGCTTTGAGTATCTTCCCTCCTAGCAAGGATCATAATTCATCATGTAAAACCGATTCTTATCTTCTAGTAGATCTCTCAACCAATAAGAAGAACTTGAAGACTATTGGAGCTAATGCAAGTTAACTTTTTGATGGTGGACTAATATTGATTAGACCAAAATATGGTGGGGCATTCATCCAAAGGTGGAAGCTCATTTAATGATCTCATTTAATGTGATACTCTCTCTCCCCCTTGTCTTATATATCCCATTATTTTCTCTATTGTAAGGGCTCTTAGATTTTTAGAATTTTTATCTTTATAGGAGACAAGGATACTCATTGAGACTCTTTCAAAAGGGAGATCATTTGATAAGGCTAAAACCTATTAAAATATTGTAATAACTACCTCTTGGATCAATAATATTAACTCTTTTTCTCTATCTTACCTTATATTAGTGTTTAGTATGTTTGTGCATGATGAATTTATGAAGGATAATCTTCCTAGTTCATTATCCTTATACTTGCCTCTTTAAAGGTGTTTTCAAGCTATTGTAGGTCTATATTAGTGTTCTGTCTGAACCTCTTCTATGAAATTAATAAGATTATGATTTTATGTGATCTATAGTTGTCTTATGATAATATAGTGTGGGTTCAAGCTCATGTGAGTGTCCATATTTTTTGGTGCATCACCTTTTAGCCTTCTTAGGATCCCTTTTTCCCATTGCAAACATTAGTCTAGGTGATCCATCAAGAGGAAGCTGACTTTATCTAGAAGTTCAACCCCACCATAGGTGACCCATAGCCTAGGGTTGTTCCCATTCTATAGCTCAATTGGAGAGAGCTTGAAGAAACCTCTCTAAGGGTGCAAATTGATGCTAAAATAATTTATTACATGCCTAGTAAGACTTACTACGTTGTTCACTGGTGAAGATTTTTGGTGTTTTATTCATCCAATTAGCATTTGGAGGTATGTGTGCAAACATAAATGATGATTTTCAGTATCTATCAATTGATTTAAATAGCATAACTAATTTCCTAATCATTGTAACCCTGTATATAAAATCAACCATCTTTTAATCTATATGCGTATTCTCTACCTCAACATCACACTTATCAAGTAAATAATGTTTATGTGTTACCCCTAAGTGGCCCTCAAATAGCCTATCATCCCTATCATAGCCTTTGACCTCCTTATACACTTGTATATTATCAAGGTCAGCCTCCTTTGCATTTAAATCAATCCTCTAGTTCTCCTTATCAAGACCAGGCTATCATGTTACATCCTTGTCAGGAGTCAAGCAAACATTATTAGTTTATATTGAGTTGATAAGAGAGATTGGTAAGGGTTTGTATTTTTCTCCAATCATCCCTATCCATGTTTTATAAGAGGCAAGGAGTGCTCTTCAATTGGTCAAAGAATAGATGGTCAATTTGTGAGGGTGAATAATGGTCATCTTATGAGAATGAGGACATAGTAATGATAAGAATCATGATCTAAAATGTAGATAACATGTTAATATCTTATGAAGAGTAGAAGGCTCATTTGGATCAGTCATATGTGCCCTCTCCCCTCTAAGATCCTCAAGTTCAACCTTCAAGAGTTCTTGATTAACCCCCTAGTCAACCTTGTCAAAGTCCATCCTTATCAAAACTTAGAGGGGTAATATTGGACCAAATAAGAACAATAATGAAAATCAATGAGGGGGTCAAGTTGGAATAAGAATTCCCTTTTCATGCCATGGAGGAGATAAGGATCTTCTTGAAAGAGTTTTGGAATGTATGGGCATCCATTAAAGAAGTTGAATATCCACATGTTGAGAAGCAAGAGATGAAAGGATGGGTATTATCCATTAAAAAAGTGTTTGAGTAATGGAAGAAAGAGTATGTCAAGCCTGAGATAATCAATTTTCCCTCTCATACCCCTACACCCATTCCCACTTAGGAACATGAGGCCATCACATCATGCATCTTTTTCAACACATTTGACCCTAGCTATGTCATTCTCTCACTTATGAGTCCACCCTCTCCTATAAGAATTTAAAAGGAGGACAAAGTGTTTATTCCATACTCATTTCCATCATGGAATTTAGTTTTAAAGGTCATAAAGAAGGAGGCATTGGCTGTGTGATTCCAAGCACCAATTCAAGAGCCACCAAAGAAGCCATTCAAAGTCCCTAGCTAGAGGTAGACTCTCCTAAGCTATAAGCAATGTGAAATTATTCACCCTCCCACCATATCCCTCTTGGAGAAATAACCTATTATACAAAGGCTAGAGGAGGATCTTGTAGTCATAAGTGATCCATAGGAGAATAATGAAAGTGTCTATGAAGAGGAAATCATAATAGGCATCCCACTTCATGGGGAGGAGAATGTTTCAACTTTAAAGTTACAAAAGCTTGATGATAAGAAAGAATACAACCTTCATGAACCTATTATGGATTTCAAGACCAGCTCAAGTGAGTTAAAATATCAATGACAAAATTTTTTCTTGTATTTATTGAGTGAAATGGAGCAGATTAGTGTTGAAAACTTGCCTAAAGAGGACAATCTTCAAGTTGAAAATAGAGTAGATTTTGAATGGAATACTGAAAGTCCATTTTACATAGATCAAGAAGAGGATCAAAAATAGGTGTCTAAAGTGGGTCCACTTCAAGATGAGGTTAAAAATGAAGACAAACCTGATAGTTTTCAACAATAGGAAATTAGATCAGAGCTTGAGCAAGACAGTGTAATGTTTTGGACCTTGGATGGTCAAATCAACCCTCATTTGTAGTTAAAGAATGAGGTGGAACCTTGAGTGAGGTTGATGAAGAAGACATCTCAAGATCTGACAATATCTTCCAAAGATCAGACAATATCTCCTAGCATAAGTATAAATGAACCAGACCATCATCAAGACATCATGTAGAAATAAACTAGTTAGCTCATTTGTGCTTTTTATAAGTTCACTTAGAAAGCCTCTTAGGCCAAAATAAATGCATGTACATGATACCTTTTATGCCTTGATTTTATCTACAAATTGCATGTCTTGATGAGTTTTCTATCTTGAGATATAAGTCTTAAAAGTTTAGCTTGCATAAAAGAATGTTCACATGGATGTCAAAATTAAGCCACAATAAATAAATGTTAGGGTTAAAAATGGAGAAGGGCATGCAAACATCAATGATGGTCATATGGATGCAAAACAATGGGCATGAAGATGTAAAATTTAAGCCACAACAAATAACCATTAGGATTCAAAAATCCTAATATGTTTATGCATACATCAAAGACATTCACATAGACATCAAATACAAGCATGTAGACATCAAATTTGGGCCTCATAAATTAGCCATTTGATTTTAAATGGTGGGTCCTAGTATGATCAAGGGATCGCATTCAATCATGCATCAAAGTTATATGACATGTGAGTAGGTTAATGAGTCAAAAGGGTCCCTAAATCAAATCCAATGACACATGTTTGATTTTATCAAAGGGGATCAACAATACGAGATGGGTCAAAAGTTCAATAATCTAAGTTGATAATTAATAACCAGTGAGCAAAGGTGAGCCTAGGACATTTTGGATGAAGGTTAATGAATAAATTTCCAACTCGGAAAAACATATATATAAGAATTGAGCTTGAATATGATCTAGATGGAGATAAATGAATATTTCACTCCCAAGGCCACCATTAAAGCTCAATCAAGCTCCTGATTTGAGAAATTTGAACCTACAAAATTGGTTTTATAATGTTATAATATCTTTTATGACTATGTTCACCATTCTTCAGAGGAGAGCCATGTATATAATGATTTCTTGGTTTCCATGATACATAAAGACATAATAGGTATTTTGAGCCTAATATGGATTAGGGTGGGCTACTAAATATTCAAATAATATAGATATGTCCAAGTGGATAAATTAACTATCTAAAAACTAATAAAGGAGACTAGTTTTCAGTCTATAGTATATCCATGTTCATGATTTGTAGTAAATAACATGCTAAGGTATAAATATGATATTCAAATCATTCACAATTTATTAGGAACATACAGTCACTAAGAGTAGACTTGGGCATGGCTCTATCGAGTACATAGATATAAGGATCTTGCCCTCATAATGAAGTAAGTAGAGATGGCATGGAATATCTTAGCAGAGAGATATAGGGATTGGAGTAGCATATTGGAGAATTTAATGCTATTCATAAGCTAAGGATATTCCCTCCTACCAAGGATCATGACTCATCATGCAAAATTGATTCTTGTCTTCTATTGGATCTCTCAGCTAATAAGAACTTGAAGACTACTGGAGCTAATGAAAGTTAACTTGTTGATGATGGACTAATCCTAATTAGATAAAATATGGTGGGGTATTCATCCAAACATGGAAGCTCATTTAATGATCTTAGTTAACGTGTTCCTCTCTCTCTCCCTCCTATATATCCCACTTTTATCCATTATAAGGGCCCTCAAACTTATAAAAAAATTATTTTTCTTAGAGACAATGATACTTATTGAGACTCTTGCAAAAGGTTGATCATTTGATAAGGTTAAACCCTATCAAAATATTGTAAAAACTACTTCTTGAAGCAATAATAATAACTCTTTCTCTCTCTTATATTTAATTAGTGTTTGGTTTGCTTGTGCATGATGAATTCATAAAAGAGAATATTCTTATTTCATTGTCCTTCTACTTGCCTCTTTCAAGGTGTTTTCAAGCTATTGTAGGTCTAGATTAGTGTTCTATCTGAACCTATTCTATGAAATACTTATGTAGTTAGTAATATTGTGAGGTTGTGTGAGCTATAGTTATCTTATGTTGATCTAGTGTGGGTTCAAGCTCATGTGAGTGTCCATCATTTTTGGTGCATCACCTTTTAACCTTATTAGGATCCCTTTTACCCCCTTCTAACCCTTTTTCATATGAAAACATTAGTCTAGGTGATCCATCAAGAGGAATCCATCCTTCTCTAGAGGTTCAATCCCACCATAGGTGACCCACAACATGGGGTTGTTCCCATTTTGTGGCTCAATTGGAGAGATCCTGAAGAACCCTATCCAAGGGTGTAAATTGATGCTATAACAAATCCTTTTTCAAATAATGAATCAAATAACAAGGATAATTATGAAGTACATTATGCATATAATGTTCATCCTCCTCTTTCTACATATGAACATCCACTTGATAACATCCTTGGTATAACTAAAAGTAAACAAGCATCACATCCTATGATCACATTTGATGATAGTGTAATTATTGATGATGAGTTATATAGAAATGCACTCTTTATTTGAGCATATTTTGATAATAAATCCATACATAGTGTTATGATAGACAACTAATCAAGTGAAAATGTGTGTACTATAACACTCCTTTACTCACTTGGTTATACAAAAAAATTATTACAAGATAATTCTAGAGTTATCAAAGAATTTTATGGAAATACAAAATATACTCTTGGGCATATAGTGCTAACTTTGAAATATGGGCCTCTCATAGTACCCACTCCATTCACATTTATACCAAGAACATGGGTATTTGACATACTATTAGGATCCCATTGGATACAAAAGATTAAATCAATACCTTATACAGTTCATAAATATCTCAAATATATTCACAATAATCAAGTGGCCAAAATGATAAGAATCCAATATGAATATTTTTTAGATCAAATGATGTTTACTTCTTCTATATAAAATCATCTTGACATAATCATTGAGCAACATGGTAATGATGTAGTTTAAAAAATTATTCTGGAGCATGATCTACATAGTCCAAATCATATTACAAGAGTAGTTTCTCCATCTATTCATGAGCATGGGCATATTATAAAACTAGTCTTCTCCATCCACTTAAGAGCATGAACATAATAAAAAATCAATTTTTCTATCTACTTATGAGCATGATTAGTTATAAATGACCATATTTAATTAGTTCCAAAGAGCATGGCACATTATCATAAACATAAAGTGGCATCCTAAAATAGGTCTTCATCTCCTAAGGCCTAAAACATTATTCAAAAAAATTCATCACATATATAGGTTATCACATCTTCTCCTATTTCACATGAAGATATATGTTTATACAAGCATAATCATAATGCCCATATAAACCTAGGTTTATAGTTATTTAGAGGGTTATATTAAAACACATGATTATAATGTAGATTGAAATGCATCTATAGTTATCACTCATTTTTAACAAGAAGTTTCTCCTTACTTCAATGTAATTAGGTAATTTATGTACATCCTCTTGATAATATCCTTGGTTGGACATAAATTCCTAATTCCTCCCAATCCACTAGTTGGGTTTCATCTCTTGATTAGTTATACTTGTATATTCCTTTTGTATATAGCCTCATGGATTCTACTTCCTTTATAATTATTTTATTATTTATCCAAACATTATTCTAGCCCTTTGATTTATTTTTCACTTTGGGCACTTTCCCTCTTCATTTTCAAACCAATTCAAATAATCCAAAGCAAAATATTTCAAACAATTTTCAAATGCTCATTCTTGCTCATTATTTCATAACTTATGATGTTATACATTTCATTTCACCTATTTAATAATATATTTAAATTATCCATGAATATCATGCACATTATTATATATCTTAATAATCCAATCTATATTATTATGACTCATTTGCACATACATTGGGGGCACATGACTTGCCTTCCTTCTTATCATATAATGCTTTATAACCTTGTTAAGGATTGTTTGAATCCTTTCCTCTTCCTCTATTTTTGAATCCTTACCACTTAAGAAATTTTAAATTATAAATATTTAAAAATAAAATAAAATATGGGAAAAAATAAAATATATGCAAATAATTAAAAAATTAAAAAAATCAGATATGGTAAACATTCAAAAACATCAGAACATTTTCAAAAATTTAAAATCAGGGCCTAAAAACTATTTTTAAATTATTGTTACCTTACTTATTTCCATATTTTATTTATTATATGTTAGGAAGGTAGAATATTTAAATTTTTAAATACACATTACTTCTTAGGAGGTATTTTAGTGTAATACAACACATAATTTTACATGGTTTTGATGTTGGGATTCCCTCATTACCCAACAACCTTGCTATATTGGGGAAATCTATTCGTTATTTGCAAATGATTTAATAGGTTGTATTAAACCATAACCTTTATACCATTTTGAGATACATATATTTTTTTTCTATACACTCATACTATACATGTGTTATATGAACTATGTTATTTGCTAACAATGGCATGGATCCATATGGGGGATGTAGACTAGATTCATTTACTTTACGTGTCTATATTAATTTATTACATGATAGATTAGAACTTGATTGTTTATTATGTGTGGACCATAGACTTGTATGATTAATTTATTATTGGTATGGGATAATTTTATCATATTTGCACATGGCCCTTGGACTTATGTATTTATGTGGCATTCACATATCCATTGTATTTGCATTTGGGCCTTATGTGTGACATCATATGAAAATTATTTGACATTATATGACATTTCTTTCATGAATTACTTATATATTCTCTTAGTTTAGTGTCATGATGCATATCATGCACATAATGATGGAAGAAAAATGAATGAGAGGTGGGGGGGGGGGGGGGTGATCTTCAAAAATAACTTTCTTATCAGTTCCACTTAAGCAATCATCAACATATAAATCAAGCAATGTATAAGCAATCAACTATATAAGTATAAAACAATATTACACAAGTCAACACACCATATATATGTGAAACCCTTAAGGGGAAGAAAACCACTAATAGATAAAAATGAACTATAGTCCTATTAAAAAAACATCAAATTTAGTGAAGCACCCACTTCACATGGATCACCAACCCTAATTAGCTAAGCACCAACTCAGTTAGGCTTTAGCAAGTACCAACTTACAAAGAGGCACTGACCCCTTAGATGAATTAGCACAAACCCAGACACCTAAAATATTTTATCACCTTCATAAAACCTTGTTTCTCACATAAAATATGATAATCTCCTTATTCAACTCTTCACACACTTCTATCCCTCTTAAACTACCTTCTAGCTTTTTTACTCAACTAGGTCTCTTCAAGATTGATTAGGTCATATGACCTTGATTTCCACACATAAAACCTATGTCAAATATTCATCACAAATCATATACACTCATATAATGGTATACAATATTCCCTTCTACTCTAATTTTTTTTATTTTATTCACTTATTTTCTACACACTCTAATAGGCCTAAAATTGCCTTGTATTTATACAAGTCTCTTGTTCATATCCTTCTTGGTCAGCCAAACACCCTTACCCTATTAGTTTTGACATGGAATAGATATTAATAAATCTCATAAACATGGATCAAACATTAGTTTAGTTCCTTTAGTTCTTCCATATCTCATTTAGGCCTCATTTCATCTTTAGGTCTCATGGAGACCTAATCCCATTAAGTCTACTTTAGGATACATTACACTTTACCTTTCTTGGAACACATTAAAATAACTCAAATGGTATGAAAATATTATATTCCACTCAAAAATACCCTGTATAATCTCATATAATCTCCATAGCACATTTTATCTCTAATCACCACCTGAAGCACACCATTAATACTATTCACAATTAGGTCTATGCATACCTAGAAAGTCCATCTTGAACTATTAAAGCATAAACACAATTTAAAAAAAAACCATGGAAAAAATCACATATATAAAATATTAATGACCTTATAATCATCAAAATATTATTTATACTCCACAACTTAGGGCAAAAGGATTCAAACTCTTATCTGCAAAGAGACCACTCAAAATTATTAACTAGCCTCAAAACACAGTTGTGGAAACTTGAAATTATAACACCTAAAGGAATACAATAATAATTTAAAATTAATTAATTTGATCCTAAAATATCATTATAATAACCTCAAATAAAAATATAATAATCTCTAATGTTAATTATTGATCTTATAGACCAATTTGTTGACCTTCTCTCTCACAGACCTTACCCTGCCTGACAAGCCATTTTGGCTTCAACATTTTCAATAATTTTAATTAGTAACAAACCTTATAATAAGAATGGATAGGAAATAATATTAAAAAATATAAACACCATGTACATTGTATCCTTTAACTCAGAGCATAGAGCCTCAAACTCATCATTGCAACTTGCTAACCCAAAACTATCAATTTTCTTTAGAGCACAGTCATGGTGAAAATGACCTTAAACATTGTATGACCACTTTAAGAGACTTAAATTTAATTTTTATGATCTTATTATATCATTATATAATTATTATATACAAAGATAACATGTTCAAATGACAATATTGGTCTTACAGACTAATCTCATAACCTTACACCTTCACTATCTCATCTATACTAGACAGGTTAACTAATGAGCAACATTTTCATCATATTAATTTACCTCAAAAAATTATATCCAACATGAAAATTTGTTAAAATTCTATAAAAAATTCTCCATTCACTTGGACTCATCCCTATACCATGATAACATATTCCTAATCACTTTCTCACTTCTTGGATTTCTCACTGTTTCCACCATTAGGCCTGTTAACAACTGGTCAAATTGGATGAATATTTTATCACAAATAAGTTATATAACATGATAATAAAAAACCATGGACACCAAATAAAATTTTAAATATTTTTCTTCCATCCACTTAGCAACTTTGACTTGGTCAACTTTGATTGCTACAACAAATCTCCAAGAAATAAGGCCTTTCTTGTAAGGTCCACTCACTCACCTGACAAACCAATCACACCTAGAGGTTATTTGGAGAGTATATTAAAACCTAAAATATCTTTAATATACATAATAATCCATTCTATGTTGTTTTGAATAAGATCTTCTACATCAGGTCATTGTTAGGGTTTTAGAGAGGGTTAACACTATTTTTAGTGTTAATGATTATTCATAAAATATTTCCCCTTATTGCAAAAAGTAATGGATAGATATATTATATATTACACTTAACCATATATTATTAATATATAAAGTTCCCATGTAGAGGTTACATGTGTCAATGAACACTTGAAAGTCCTTCTCAGGTTGAGAACTCTTCTTCTATGCACTTGAAAGACCTCAAAACCACTTTTCATGCCTTTTATTGCAAACCATGACTTAAAAATTTGTGATCATGATTTAAAAAACATATCATACCTTTTAAAATACTCAAATATCCATAATTTACTTGTAAATATATCCTCATAGCCCATTAGGCCATACTCTCTCTCTCTCTTTAATTGCTTGGATCTTGACCTGTAAACCAGATTAGGCCTAAAAACTAACCTTCATGATTATTTCCATGAACTCTCCACTTGACTCATATACTAAAAAAACATATATAATTATTATAAATCACCATACATCCTTAATATACCTTGGAAATACCTCATAATACCTCATTAGGTTAGGCAAGGTCTAAAACTAGTCTAGTTACAAACTTAGACTTAAGGTCTTACCTCTGTAGGCTCACCTTGAACCTCTCATGAGTGATATAATGCCTAATATTTATGATCAAGAAACCTTATACATCCTCTTATTACTTTTTTCATCCATCTCACCAAGTTACCATGCTCACACCTTATCACAAGGTCTCTTCATGCTATGACTAGTGTCATGACTAGGCTTCTCAAGCATTTTAAACTTGACAACTAACCTTGAAATAGTTATTTATGATATTATAACTTGATCACATGACTTAAATGTTACTCAAAAAAATTCATAAATATGCACATACCTCTTCATTCTTACCATGCATATGCTCATGATATGACTATGCTTGTTATGATTAGGCTTCTCAAGACACCTTGTTCTCAAGGACTAGTACTCAACCATGCTTAACTTAATGATGATATCAAATATAATTATCACAAAACTATACCCACCTTGAAAACAATCAATTATAATAATCATTAGGTTGCTTTCAAATTCTCTCTTGACACATCAAACACACAAGCTTATACCTCATAGACCACTCACCATGCATCTTCACCAAATACACCTTGACATCAATGAAATCAACCTTGACATAAATGAAAAAACTTATCAAAATAATCCCCATTTTTCATTAATGGAAAAATATTATTCAATCTGATCACTCTCAACTCCCTTCTTGAACTTTCTTCCCCTTTGACATTAATCATAAATGTCTTTCACAGCTATCATCTGGAACCATACCTTCTTTGCAAAAAAATTTCAACACATATAATATGAAGTATTAAGGTAACATGATCCCCATTAATCCATGCATACTCCTTAAAATGAGCTCAGATTATAATACCACTTCTCAACATAGACCAAACTCAATCAACAACCTAAATAACTCACCCTCAAACCAAGCATATGTCATGCTTCTACTACCTGAAGTGTGTCTCCATAAATTATAATAGAGTCACCCATTTCCATATTTAACTAAAACAACAAAATATTAGGAGATTCCTATATATCCATGTTCTCACAAGATTGAATATCCTTCAATATCCTTTTAGGCTTGATTGGAAATATAGTCTTGACATCTTTATAAATTATTTAATCATCACTGTGACCTAAAAATAGACATTCCTAACTTGATTTCATATCTAAAGTATGATCTATCATATAAAATAGTCCACTTGATCTTGTAGACTGATCATGACTCATATTTACTATCTGTAGTTTCTATATATTCATTTTCCTTCTTTCTTACACTCTAGGAGCTTTAAACCTCTTGTTTTGACTTGACATTCTAATTTTGTTAGGATAGAATATTTCAATGTGTCCTACGTTATGAAAATTATATCAAACCACCTTATGCATAAAATTTAATTTATGTCAACTATGAATTTTTCCATATTTCCATGAGTATTCATTCTTAGAGGGTATTCTACACTCTCTTACTCTATGACCAAACTGGCTACATACAAAATAGTAACCATTGAATGAACTAGCATACCTCATAGCATTAGAATTTTTGATACGTCTTTTCATATTGACCTTCTTGTCTTAAATAGCCTTCTCCTTGACTTTAGTTGCCTCATTTTGGTCTTCTTTAAAACCAAGACTTGTATTATCACTTACAGACTTCTGACTACTCAAGATGTCATCTAGAACCACAATTCTCTTTTTTAACTTTACAAAGGTCTTTACCTTGTCAGATGCTTGATCCAACTCAGTTTTCAAGGTTTATACTTCAATTTCATACCTGGTGCATTCTTCCTCTTATCTTTTAGGTTTACATTGACTATCTCCATTTATTCTTCAATTTGATTGATGATCTCATCATACTCCTTGGAAGTGTTACTTGATCTCTCCTTAAAGAAGCTAATCTGCTCCTCATAATCCTTAACTAATAATATTAGTTAAGGATTATTTATTCTTTGTAACTTTAACTCCTCTAGGGTACTTACCAATTCTACCTCAAGGTTCACTTCAGCTTCTACTTCATTTGATTCTTCATCAATCATAAGTCCTTTCTCATTTGAGTAACCCTTATTATCTGCTTCAATGGCCTTGAGTAAGTTTTTATTATTGTCATGTTTAGGTTCATTACTACCATCATCACTATTAGATGTGATTGTATCACTTACATTATATGATTTATCTTCTTTGGTATAAAAACTTTTCTTATTTTTAAATGACCCTTTCTTACCTTCATTCTTCTTAAAGTCTCTCTTATTCTTATTAGGATTATAGGCCTTCCTATCATCTCCATGATGTTCATCCTATTATTCATTATGATCAATCGTATCCTTGTTAACACACTTGGATGAAAAGTGACCAATCTTACCATAATTGAAACACTTGAATGGTAACTTACTCTTGTACTTACCAGATCTAAACCTCAACTTCCTTGTAAACATGGATATTAGTTGATCATCATCAACATCTAAACATTCCTCATCCTTAATCTTCTTGGTTTTTGACTTATTCTCAACTTTTAAAGTTTATTTCTTCTTGGGAGGCCTTTCTTCATTTGTTCTCATCTCATATGCAATCAATATTCCATGAATTCCATCCATTTCAAGCTTGTCCAAATATTGCATCTCTTCTACTATAGACACCTTATAATCAAACTTAGGAGTTAGTGATCTCAATACCTTTAGAATAAATGTATATTCTTTCACTTCTTCTCCTAATCCTCTAATGATATTGATAACTCCATCAACCTTCAATAGGTAAGATGTAATTATTTCTTCTTCATTCATCTTCAAACTTTCAAACTATCTTTAGTGGGTCTACAAATTGGTCATCTTCACCTTGGTGTATCCTTCATAGATAGTATTCAATTTATCCCATATCTATTTAAATTATATATATATATAGTATCACCTCCATAAGATCTACCTTTGATAGGTCATAAAGAATAGCATTTATTGCTTTGGAGTTATTTTCACTAGCCTTCTTACGTGTTGCATCAGCTGGTGGAATAAGAGGATCACTAAAACCATCCTAAAATAACTACAAAATAGCATGACCATGAGAAATCAAATATATCCTCTTATTTATGTTTCAAAATTCATAATTATATCTATTTAATAATGGAGCCTTACTAGTAGATAAACCACCTTAAGCTTGTTGACTAGCCATCCTTGCTTCTAGGATCTCTTTTAGGATTTTAGACCTACTTCAAAGAACCAGGTTCTAATAAAAAAATGTTGGAATTAAAATTATTGAGAGGGGGTGAATTATTCTTAAAAAAAAAACTTTATTATCAATTCCACTTAAGCAATAATCAACATATAGATCAAGCAATGTATAACCAATCAACTATACAAACATGAAATAAGATTGCACAAGTCAACATATAATATATATATATGGGAAACCCTCAATGGGAATAAAACCCAATTATATATTAAAATTGAATATATTCATATAAAAAAAACATCAAATTTAGTGAAGCACCCACTTCACATGGAGCACCAACCCCAACTAGCTAAGCACCAACTCAGCTAGGCTTTAACAAGCACAAACTTACAAGGAAGCATCATCCCCCTAGATGACTCAATAAAAACCCATCCACCTAAAACATTTTATCAAATTTATAACACATTTTTTCTCATATAATATATGATGATTTCCTTTTTCATCTCTTCATACACTTTTATCCCTCTCAAACTACCTTCTAGCTTTTTCACTCAGCTAGGTCTCTTCAAGACTGATTAGGTCATATGAAATTGATTATTACACATATAACCTATATAAAATATTCATCACATATCCTATAAAATCCTTTTATGGCCTAAAATACCTCTTTTTTCTCTACAATATGTTATTTTATTCACATGCTTTCTACACACTCTAATAGGCCTAAATTTGCCTTGTATTTATACAAGTCTCTTGTTCATATCTTTTTTAGTCAGATAAACACCATTAAAATATTATTTAGGACATAAAATATATATTATTAAATCTCATAAACATGGATTAAACATGATTTGATTCCCTTTAGGTTTTCCATATCTCATTTAGGCCTTTTTTCATCTTTAGGTCTCATGGAGACCTAATCCCATTAGGTCTACTTTAGGACACATTACACTTTGCCTTGGAACACATTAAAACACCTCACATATCATTAACATATCATAGGACACCAAATTATACCCATTATAATCTCATTTAGTCTCCATAACACATTTTAGCTCCAATCACCACTTGAAGCATGCCATTAGTACTATTCATAATTAGGTTTGTGCATATCCAAAAAGTCTATCTTGAACTATTTAAGCATAAACATAATTTTGAAAAAAAAACACGAAAAAAATAACATATAAAAAATATTCATGACCTTATTATAATCACAATGTGATTTATACTCCACAACTTAGATAAAAAAGACTCAAACCCTTTTCTACAAAGAGCCCACTCAGAACTGTCAACTAGCCTCAAAACATAGTCATGGAAACTTGAATTTCTAAAACCTGAAGGAACATACTCAAGAAATTTAAAATTCATGAATATTATCCTAAAACATCTTTATATAAACCTCAAAAAAATATCATAATCTCTAATGTCAAATATTAGTCTTGCAGACCCATTTGTTGACCTTCTTTCTCACAAACCTTAATCTACTAGGCAAGCTATTTTGGCTTCAACATTTTTGATACTTTTATTGAGTAAAAAAAATTTTAAAAATAATTTATAGGACATATAATTCCAAAATATAAATACCATGTACATTATATTCTTTAACTTAGAGCATAGAGCCTTAAACTCATCACTACAACTTGCTTACCTAAAACCGTCAGTTTGCCTTAAAGCATAGTCATGGTGTGACCTTCAACACCTATATGCACACTTTCAGATAATTTAAATGATTTTTTTATGATCTTATTATATAATTATACAATTATAAGTTACAAATATAACATGTTAAAATTATAATATTGGTTTTGCATACTAATATCATAACCTTACACCTTCACTGCCTCATTTGTACTAGATAGGTCAACTAGTGAGCAACATTTTCATCATATTCACTAACCTCCAAAACCTATATACAACACTAAAATTTATTAAAATTCTTTAAAAACTTATCCATGTACTTGGATTCATCCCTATTCCATGATAACACATCCCTAATCACTTTCTCACTTTTGCCTAGATTTCTAGTTATTTCTACCATTAGACCTGTTAACAACTGGTCAACTTGGATGACCAATTTAGCACAACTTATGGATATAAAATATTAAAAAACAAACATGTAAATAAAATAAAATTCTAAATATTTTTTCTTCATCCATTTATCAAATTTTAATTGGTCAACTCTGAATGCTACAACAAATCTCTGAGAAACAAGGCCTTTCTTGTAGGGTCCACTCGCTCACCTGACAAAAAAATCACACATGAAGGTGCCTAGGAGATTTTAATAAAACCTAAAATCACTTATATATAAATTCCAATCCATTATTTTATATTTTGAATAAGATCTTCCACATTGGGTCATTGTTAGGTTCTTAGAGAGGGTAACATTATTTTTGGTGTTAACGATTGTTCATAAAGGACTGGCCCTTATTTACAAAAATAATGATTGGATATATTATCTGATAAAATTAACCATATATAATTAAAATATTATGTTCCCATGAAAATGTTACACATTTCAATGAACACTTTAAAGTCCTCGGGTTGAGAACCCTTCATTTTGTGCACTTGGGAGACCTCAAACCCACTTTTCATGCCTTTTCTTGTAAACCATAACTTAAAACTTTGGAAAATTCTTAATAAAAAATTTAATACCTATTAAAATACTCATATATCCATAATTTACTTGGAAACATAACCCCATACCCCATTAGGCCCTATTGCCTCTCTTTGCTTGCTTAGACCTTAACTTGCAAACCATATTAGGCCTAAGAGTTGACATTCATGATTATATACATGCACTCTCCACTTCACTCACATATTAAAAAAAACTCTCTCATTCTTTTAAAATACCATACATCCTTCATATACCTTGACAAAATCTCATAATACCTCATTAGGTCAAGAAGGGTTTAGAACTAGTCTAGTTGTAGACTTGAACTTAAGGTCTTAGCCCTATAGGCTCACCTTGAAACTATCCTAAGTAATTCAATTCCTCATATGAATTATTAATAAACCTTATAATACCCATTATGCCTTAATTCATCCATCTCACTGAGTTACCATACTCACACCTTCTCATAAGGTCTCTTCATGTTATGACTAGTGTCATGACTAGGCTTCTCAAGCATTTAAAACTTGACAACTGACATTGAAACACTTATTTATGCTCTTATACCTTACATTAATTATATTTTCCTAAAAAAATTTCATACCACTGGACATACCCCTTCATTCTTACCATGCACATGCTCATGATATGACTATGCTTGTTATGACTAGGCTTCTCAAGACACCTTGCTTTCAAGGACTAGTACTCAACCATGCTTACCTTAATGATGCTATAAAATATAATTCTCACACCATTATACCAATCTTGAAAATAAATCATCATAATAATCATTGTGATTCCTTTAAATTCTCTCTTTACACATCAAGCACACAAGCTCATACCTCACAAACCACTCACCATGCATATTCACTAGATATACTTTGACATTAATGACATCAACTTTGACATCAATGACAATACTTATCAACACATCCTACTTCAATGCCTTGATACATCTTTCTAATACATTTAAAAATAAAAATTACATAATATATTCAAAACTATGATGCAAATATAATAAAAGAATAAAAAATCTACTATATGATTACATATTTCACATATTACATAACTCTTTTATTAAGCTAAGTGACTTAAAAATTATGCCTCTCATCTCAAAATGGGAGCATCACAATGGGCTTGTCTTGCGAATTCAAGACTTCTTAAGCAAAATTTTAGATTTATGTCATTATATAGTTTCAAAATTAAAGAATCATTTAGAATATTTTAGATTATGGGGGCATGTGACATGCATGTGTACTCATTCCTACAATCACAAGAATAAAAAATAGTTACAACTTTCAATTGTTAAAAAATTAAAAAATGGTAGTAAATATCAATTCATTATAGTATATGGGTCATGATACTCATTCATGTTCAAGTTATTAAATGGCAATTTCAAATGTCTCAAATTCAAAAGTTTTAAAGTTTTGAAGTTTCAAATAGAATCTAGATCTGTCTGTAGCGGTGTAATTCATATTCATGTTACAATTGGGCCATGTTAGAGTCTAGTGACACTCAACATCTATGGTTTTAGTTTTTTAATGTTTAGTAAGCTAAAATTTTTAATTCCACCCATTAAATTTATAATGTACTTTACATAGTAAAACTAGAGTTAGAGCATACAATCTTTCCAACTCAAGAGCATTCAAAGGTTTTAAAATTGGTACTTGATGATTCTTAATTATCCACAAGTTTAATATTTTTCCAAAATGCCTCAACAAGGTGGAAATCACTTCTTATATTTGAAGCTATAGGGAAATTAGATTGCATAATATTTCAAGCATGTACTTTTCTTACTCTCCTTGTAAATTTCAAATTTTTAATCTTTAAATATGGACAATAACTAATTTTAGTGGCATTGTTGCAAGTTTTGCATCAAAGATTCTTGCACAATCAATTTTTGTATCTAAATAAAAAGATTGTATGTAAACTTAGTTTCACATCTACTTTACTCTAGTAATTTCAATTTGTTTCAAAAATAAATTAAAATAGAGGAAAATGTAGACACATTTAAGTGATTGACAATATTTATTCATGACATCCTCACCCTACTTGGTTTATTCTCTATTTGGATAACTCACAATATATAAGAGAGCATTCACTATCTTAAAAACATAAAAAAATATCATACATAAAATCCTATTTCAACCCCATTCATTCTTATTCATAACACAAGCACTTATCAGTCATTGTCTATTAGTCTCTATCTTTCTCGAATAAGACCATACTAGGTCAGATAGGGCTGGACTATAACCTTATATCCTAGTATGACCTTGTCCCTTGCACTTCAAGGATCACTTTTTTAATTGATACATTTCAAAATGGATATCTCATGCATTTTTTAAAGTTGTTTATCAAAAATTATTTTAAATATCCCCTTAAAAAATCACATGAAGGCATTCCATTAAAATCCCCTATCAAGCTAATTTAAAATTACTACACATTGAGCAAAAGATACCTATTTCTTCCAATTTCAATTCTTCTACTTTATAATAGTCATAGGCAAAGATTAAATATCATTTATTGTAGGCCAATGACATATATTGTCAAACATTTAAATCAACCTTCTAGCTACTTGCATATAGTTTCACAATCACATATCACATAATCCCCCTAAAAAAGAGAACTACATCAGCTTGAGGCCCATTTGTGCTATATAAGTAACACTTAGATTACAATGGGTTTTATAAGTATAGATAGACTATTACCCTTACCCATTTACCTCCTTTTTCATTTGATCTTTATCTTATTTATTATTCAATAAAAAAGGGTTTATGTTTTGCATGTCTTCCACATATCTATTTAACTCCCACATAGAATCATGAAACCCTGATTTATAGGCTCATAAACATAGATTGATAAATTAGGTACATAGTCAACTAGGAAATAACTAAAGTCATCAAACAAGGCCATAGGTAGACCTATCCTCCTATTTTTATGTTTTTAGAGTTCATAATATAACACACAAGAAATAAAATTTATTTGAATGCAATAATTTAATAATCAGAATTCAATGATATATAGTAGAGTTAAGACAATTTACCCACTTATGTATATTGATTTAATAGTTTTGGAAATATTGGAGTATTATTCCTAATTTAGTTAAGGGTCTAAGTAAATTAAACTAGTAAATAAATATATAATAATTGAGCTACTGATTTGTAAAATTTGATTGTAATTTTAACCTTTCTAAAAATAGTAATAAGGGAGAGAAAATAAGACTTAGCTAGAAATGGACTAATATGACTGAGACAAAGTCTAAAATTCACTATGTAGGACTAGGAAACTATTACAAATTAGGATCTAGATTTTATTTTATGATTAGATAGGAGTGTCAAAATAGGACATTCTAGGGTCTGACACTATAGTCCTCTTCTATTTCTATTGTCTATGAGATTTGAGCTTTCTGGGTTTTGTTCATTGTATTTGTGTGAGCCTGCCTATGAAATTTTGATTGTTGGATGTCCATAGAACTCCTTGTAGAGCTGATTTTGTCTTCAAATGTTAGATTCCATTATGCTTTAAAAAAATTGGGAAGGGGGGGGGGTGGTTAGTGTGTGTAATACACTAAACATGTATCCACACCCCTTGTATGGGCATGCTACCTACATACCAATACTCTGAAGAGGGATCAAGCCATATGTAGTTCTCCCACTTGATATGTTTTGTCAAATAGTGTGTATAAAGATGCAAAATGCTAAATTGGGTGTGTTTGAGGTGACTAGGGACTAGTGTAAATATTTGTATGATCTTGTAATTGTAATCTTGTTTGTATTCTTGCTTGCTTTGTAATAATTAGCAACCCCTTCTAAATGAACTTTGAATGGGATTTTAGGGATTTGTTAGTCATGGTTTGAATTTATTCACGTTAGGCCAACAATAGAGAGGATAGGAATTAGAAGAAAATGAACGTTAAAGGTAAAAATGCACTTGGATAAGAGCACCAAAAATGGACACCCTAGGGTTTGATGCTACAGTCCAATTTGGGCACTATTATCCTAAGGGTACAGGACCTAGGAGGATAGATTTATGATGGAAAAAGGATCCTGGGTCATCTATAATTATATCTATAAGGTTATAGATGATTAAGAATCAGTGAAAAGATGCCTATGAGGGTCATGAGAGCAAGAAAGAGGGACTTATGGTTTGGGTGTCACAAGTCACACTCAAGTTGCCAAATTTCACATTTTATATAACACATACATATAATAAATATAGTAAGTACAAAATAACTAAGGGATAAAATATCATATCTTATTCTATATTATTTTCTAAGGTATGACGATGATCAGGAGTCATTAGAGGACTATATTGGAGGTTTGAGTCTTTTTCATTCTATGATTTGACTAATTTTGTCCACTAGATGTTTCATCAACATAGGCATTTTCCTCTTATGCATGTGTCCAATCCAAGATACACACAAGAATGGATCTAAATTTATACCAAACCCATGCTATCACCTATATACCTATTTAGTTCCTCATAATATGTTGGTCTATCCATGAGATCTATCAAATAAATAAAATCCTATTTCCTTTGCCTTGGACTTCCTATAACTTGGTAAAAATGGGTTAACATGCGAGTAAATATAACCATAAAAACATTAATTATTGTTAAGTGCTACTTACATATCCAATACTCTAAAGAGGGCATCAAATTCACATGTATCTTTCCCTCATAAGCATGTGTTTGTAATTGTAACTATGCAAATATATGTTCTTTCTCCTACAGTAACCCTTGGTACAAATAATGCAAGAATATGGTGATTTTTTGAGTGATTTAAATATTCAATTTAGTACTATATTGTAGCTTGATATTTGTTAATGTAAGATATTTTCTAATTAGAACTTGATTTTATCAAATTTTCTAGGTGGTATAATAAGACTATAACCTTTGTATATATATGGATCTCTTGATTTTAAATTAAGACTAGTGGAATACAAAAATCTAATAATATGATGAATAAATGGGACTAAAAATGAAAGATACAGAAAAGGATAAAAGTATGAGACTGGACACTTGTGTTGAGGTTGGACACTTACATCGACACAAGTGTCTAACATGGATGCATGTGTTATGAGATTACAAACATAAAGATGAAAAAATAAAAGGTAGGGATCCCTAAAGCATGGGGAATAAAAGGTATCACCATAACATAAATCCTAAAGTGGTAGGGTAAAATAATTAAAATAGAATGGAAGCAAATATTTCTATACAATATCATGCCCCTAGATTTATAATTATTAGTCAAGAGATCTACTCATATAAAATCTATTACAACTTGTTATGAACTGTGTCTATACCAAATATGGGTATCTACATCCCTGCCATTTAATCTAGTAATTCAATAAACTAAAATTAATCATTTAAAGAAAAAAACACATACCCTAGTGTGTACAACACACCTTGTCTTTGCTTAAATTTTATTTGAGTCATTTTATTTGAATATTACCTATAATCAAAGAGCCAATCACATAAAGTAATCAACACATATATCTATATATGATAAATCATAAGAAAATAGCATAAATAAAAAGCATGGATAAAATACATCTATGTATATGGTGCCTAGTGATGGATCTAAAGCATTGGATACTAGAGAAGGGAACTTGTAATCTCATCCATCATTTGGTTAGGAAGATGAATGAACTTACAAGTGGTAAAATGGGTGGCACCTTGGTGGTGTTATACCTGGGATGGTGAGAGTTGGGAGTGATCATTCCCCAAAACTAGGATAGGTAGAGTAGTGATTTGGTCATTGAGATTATCATTTCCAAATGAACACACTTGAGTTTAAAATATATGTATATATATCCCAATATAGGATAAGTAGTGTAATCAATCTCATCCAAAAAATTAGTGAGATTACATGGTTTAATCACTCCAATCTAATAAAAAAATCTAACTATTGTAAATGGGTAAGGATTGATATAATTATATAATAGTCTGACCTAGGTATGAGTGCATAACATTCTATGGTACAATAATAGTCCATAATAATCTATCAAATCTAGAAGATAGATTAGTATCTAAGTAAATATAAGGAGTTAACCTTTGTTCATGCCCCTATCATTTTTGGTGTGAATAAAGTAATGTGTGTATAATGGTGATATCAATGTACATAGAGATGACCCAAATATGTATCTAAATCATATGATGTTAAATAGACCTGTTAAGTTTTTGTATGTCATAAGTGTGGAGTACATATTTCCAAAACATGCCCCCCACTAAATCTAAAATTGTGAATATGTGGAAGCCATGCCTATATGACATGCCCCCACTAAATCTAAAACTATGAAAACTTTGGAAGCCATGTCTATATGACATTACCCCATTGAATCTAAAACTATGAAAAATGTGGAAGTCCTATCTGTATAACATGCCTCCACTAATTTTGATGAATTGGTAAGTAGCATTAGTTATCGATTTACTAGTAACTTTTAATTTAAAAAAAAATCATTTTAATCAAGATTTGTGGTTTTTATGTAGATCAAAAAACACTTGCACGAAGGTATGGTACACTTATGTCAATAGTTTGATGTTAGTTTCTAAGTTTAGATATAAGCATCTAATATCACCATCTTGTCTCGACATTAGTGTCTGATGTTTTTGTCCTATGTTAATTCTAGTGTATGATACTAAAATCTTTTTATTTTTTATATGTTTAACTATAGCCTCTATATTTTTGAACTAAAATATGATTACTAACAAGTATCCATTTTTTTACTTGTATAAGGATATACATATTTAGGATTTTTGGCATAGTAGAAATTTTTATACTCTGGCAAAGCTAGATCTGGATGTAACTGACTAAAAAATTATAGACTAGCCAAGGTTAGGTCATGTGGCCCAATTAGGGTAGATTCCATATCATATCCACCTCCTCACATCCCTAGTTGAGAGGTGTAACCTTGATACATGCACTTTATATCTCCCTAGAGGGGAGATGATAGTCATATTGGAAGATGTGTATCATATTTTTTAGCTTCATATTAGAGGTGAGAGAATACATGTTGTTGGAGATGTAAACCCTAGTTATATTCAATTTTTTCACATATATTTCAATGTATAAAGGCATCTGAAGGTGGATCTAAGTAGGATGATTTGACTAGACAACATTATTAGAGGTGATTTTTTGTGATTGTAAAAGTTTACCTATGTTTTATTGGCATCATTCATAGTAGTAAAGGGTGGTACAATGGGTATCTCATATTGTATGCACCATATATTTTAGCATATTGAGCTTAATTATACTAGATATTATTATGGTCTCACTATATTGGTTGACTTATATAGGGATATTTACAAGTTTCCTCTAGAAAGTCATGGTGGAGGAATTGGAGAAAGGACTCTCTTACATGTTTGGGAATATGAACATATTGTAGTGGTATGGCTGATTAGTGGACCCCTAATTGGGTGGGCCCATCCATAGATATTTGTAGAGTGGTGGTTAATTACCCATGGTAGATTTTACACTAAGATAGAGTACTACATCATTATAGATAGGTTGAATTTAAATTAGATTATATGATGTCCATATAAGACAGTTCATATTAGTATGTCATTGATTAATCAGTTTCTAATTGTATATGAATTATTTTAAAATGATCATGTTTTATGATAGTTTAATATATAATGGGTAATACCATTAGCACCTTAACCCTAACATTGGACAATGTGGAGTACCCACACCTGTACATCTAGCTCCACATCCTAGTGATGAGAGATATCCCATGATTACCCTAGTTTTAAGGGATGATGTAAGACACATAGATGGTTATATTGACATGTGGGTAGGATCTTAGTGTCCATTATTGTTTCTTGTTGGTTTCCCCTCTACGTGTCATTCTTACAACATGAGGAGATGTATGAAGAGGAATAGGTGGAAATGTAGGAGGAGAGATAAGTGTAGATGTAGGTGATGATGATCCTTTGGGAGCAGCACCAATAGATAAGGTTACCATCAGATCCACCTATAAGTACCATGGGTTTATTTTGGCAGTTATTTTGGGTATAATATTAGATAGAGTATTTGATACCATAGATGTAGCTAACTAGTATTACATATCTTATGTTTGTAAGAAGTTATGAGTGGATGATGTGTTAGATTTAAAAACCATTAAGATGGGGGTGGGTGGGGGGGTGAATTAGTGGTGGTAAATAATCCAATTCAATTTACAATCCCTTCAAACACTTCAGCATTCAATACAACCATTCATGAAGCATATAAGATATTTATAGCAATAAACAATGAAGATAAGCAAGATTACACACACATAACACATAGATCTATGTGGAAAACCCTCATGGGGATTAAAAACCACTCTCAAACCTATAAGATCAGGGACTAAATTTTTATATGTGTTCAACCAAGATAATTTAGTGAAACACCTACTTCACAAGGAGCACCTATCCCTAAGGATGGTTAAGTCTTACTGACCTAGATGTTGAGCACCCTCCCAACACATACGATATGAGATAACCTATAAAATATTATTATCTTAAATTTGATGAAGACACCCTACAAACATAACCACCTTCACTTCTTCACACACTCACAAACCCTCATCACCAAGATATGTGCTCAAACATGCAAATATGTCACCCTCTCCTATTTTTCTTATCCTCAATATTCAAAGCTACAAAAACATTATCATGATATCATAAATATGACCTAAAATCCATACACACAATCCTAAATGTACTATAATTTATAACCCATTCACTGATCACACTCCCTTTCTTATTTCCTTCACTACACAACTCTCACACATGCCTAGAAATTATATTTGATTTCACTATTTATAGAGCCTTCATGAATATCAACTTATTATTTGGAAATTTAGACATACCTTAACCTTAAGTATTCTATCATACAAATAAATATCTTAATACCACTCTCATAGGTCAGCCATATCATCCATGGGTCACCCTTAAGCATCTATGCCTTTCAATTAGGCCTTAGTAGCTCTTATAGGTCTCATGGAGACCTATTTACCCCTTTAGCATTTTAAAAAAAAATAGAAACACACAACCACTTACAAATACATATTTCCACTCCAAATTACCTCTTATACATCTTCAAATTATTATAGTCAACATTACACTCCTATGTAAATGCTCAATCTACTCAAATAATAGTCTTGTATACAAGAACATCATGAACAAACAAATAGTCAACTTCTAAGCATTTGTTCATACTAAAGATGGATTGGTAAAACCTCAAAAATACATATAGATCATCCTTATGGAGACAATAACACTCTAAAATATCTAATTCACCTTGAAATATCTAAATACCATCATAATAACTCAAATATCCTTCTTGGGTCACTTACAAAACATGGTCAAACATAGCCAACTTTGGATCTCAATATCTTTGATTGTATAGACATTAAAATATTCTAACTAGATTTTTTAAATGAGCCTTGAATTAATATTCAACTTTTAATTTTACATCACCTTCAAATTCATCTTGTATAAAAATATATTAGCAAAATACTAAGCACTGGTTATTCTAATGGTCACTGTGCAAATGCTAAACATCAAACATTTTGACCTCATCTCATGCTCCCTATAAAATTTGAAAAAATGTGATCCATCAATATCCTCAAAATTATCTTGGTATTTATCTTTTAATGCTCATCATTAATATTAGAGCCTAGCTTCCATGATCAAGACACTTGGCAACTCTGTATGCCTTTTGTACACTCTATACCTTTCAATCAATGTGCTTGCACCATTTGACAATTCCACATGAAATATGAGAATACTTTAACTTATTGAATTAACACACATCATTTATCTCTAACAACATGATCATATTCTCATCATTTATCTCTATCTGATAGAACACTCACATGATGTTGATCTTTTGTCAACTTAACGAAATTGAGACACATGTCACTAGTTCATGCTTTATGAGGAACCTTTGACAATTTGACTTCACACATGCCATTGATCTCTATTTGAAAATATCACATGATCTATTGGATCCTTATCTAGTCAAAATAAATTATTTCCATTATATATGCTCTAATTAAACAATCATTGTAGATCTTTGATATCATAAATTTGGCTAAGTATGGGAACTTGGTAAACTCTGTCTAAGAAGCCAACTTTGCAACTTAATAACTTTTTCTACGCTCAACCTCATAACCTTAAATTTGAACCACAAGATCACTTTTCATAATGTAAACCATCCACACATTAATTTTCTCCTAAAACCTTCACATGTGTGAAATAAAACATCATCAAACTACTTACTTAGCCTTGTCTATCAAGATTACTACTTAAGCTTAGACATTTATATGATTGTTATGATGAATTTTGTTCACTTCCATATGCACTCTAAGAACTCATAACATCTCATAAGGTCTCTAAAACATGTTAATATCATCAATAACATCCATTAATTGCCTCACTAAGTCAAAACATTGAAGAAACATCAATATGATCACTTTGTCATTAATGCACTATGATCTCATGCTCTCTTTGACATTAATGACAACCTAACATCAATGACCATGCTCAAAAATATCCCTTTATGCCATTGATAGAAGAAAACCCTTAGAATGTCTTCATTTGAACTCCATTCTAATCTTTATCCCTATTTAACATTAATGACAAAGGGTCCCTTCCTCAACATGCCAAAAATCATTCCTCAACATTATGTATGCATTAAAATAATATTTAAGATGCTCATGATACTTACATACTTTTAAACATATGAATCAATTTATCCCCTTTGACATGCACCTATTAATTTAGACTATTATGATCCTTAAACTTGACAAATTGCTCATAGAGCTTAGAAAAGCTCCTCTTAACATCATGATCCATCTCATGTCATTTTTTATTTAACATCCACCAATTTGAACTTGGGATTCTCTAATCCTTGGACCTATCTATCTATATAACTCGCAATCTCTCTCTGCTCATGCATGAAGATTCAACATATTTTCATAACTATGACTAGATTTTATCAAGTCATCATATCAACCTTCTTAAATTCTCATCTGTAGAAGATATCACCACATATTCAACATGATTGAAGCATCTCACATATGTTCCTCACATTATGCATAGATCCTCAAGTCACTTAAAATATCTAAGTTAGCTCCCCCTAACTCTATGCATACCACTAATTACCTTGAAATTGTCAACCATGCTCCATGACAACACTCTTCTTTGATCATGCACTTTTATTAATGAGGACAAAACACACATGAACACTAGAAACTACTTGAACTCACCTTGTAAAAATTAAAAGGGACTCCCCCTAAGTTATTTGAGCTTGGGAACCCCTTGATTTCCACCATAAATCATGATGAAACAACACACTTATCTTCATATCTTTTCTCTCAAGCCACCTCCATGATCATTAGTATATGAACAAGCCAATCTGAATAATGCAACATCCATAACTCTCTATGTATACACCTTCAAGACTTTAAATAACATATCTAAAGTACACTCATATGTCCTCTCATGTATGCCAAAAATCATCATCCAACTTCCTCTTCATCAAATATCCTTCACAAACCTATTAGCACCTGAAACTACCTTCAAGATCAAAGTCCCTAAATACACCTTGAGCACACACACTTATCTTTCCACAATAAAGATGTCTCTTATGAAGCATAAATAGAGACACCCTACTTCACAATGTCCTAGAACAATGTGAAACTAGGAGTTTCCCATATCTCCTCTATTACATCCTTAATCCTCTTATAGATATATGATTTATTGTTCTTCTTCTTCTTAGGATTAAGAAAAATAACTTTTTTATCCACTACAAAATTCTCTTTCTCTTCTAAGACTTTATTAACAACATATGGGGATAACATAGATTCATGGCATACCTTTTCAATTGAATATTCTTCCTTGCAGTTTGGAACCTCATCACTAGGTATTGATAATTGATGTCTTTTACATGAAACATGCTTAATAACATGATCATACAATGAGAGCCCTTGGCACTCTTCAACATTTGTATTATTCTTTACCAAAAAAAATAGATTACTTGGACCTAAAGACTCATCATGACTCATACTTACCATATTTGGTTTCCATGAGTTAAATTTTCTACTTTCTTGCACTCTAGGAGCCTAATTGAACTTATTTTGAATTGATAACCTTTTCTTGCAGAACCTAGTAATGTGACCAATCTTCTCATAGTTGTATAAAAAAATACTTCTTAAAGGAAACTCAACTTTCCTTACTTTAAATGGATAATGTTTTACAAAGTGTCCCACATCATGATAGTTGAAGCACTCAACCTTTCTCACACCACTCAATTAATGATTACACTCATTCTTGGTAGGTCTTCTACACTCTTTATCCCTATGACCAAATTGTTTACATGTGTAATAGTAACCTTTAAAACTTACATACCTCATGGTATTTGGCTATTTAATCTAATTTATCTTCATTTTTCCAACATCTTCAATCCATGACTTATTATTGACCTTCAAGGTCTGATTATTCTTGTTCACTTTAGTTTTCACCTTGTCTTGAGTTTCATTTTTTTGTTCTTCTTTGTATCCTAGACCAATTATATCACTAGCATGTTTTTGAATATTCAGAATGTTGTCTATATCACTTGAGATTTTTTCAAATCTCACAAATGACTTCACTTTATTATATGTATTCTCTAACTCATCTTTCAATTAATCAATTTCAATCACATACCTTGAACACTCATCTTCTTTAGCTTTCAGGGTTGTAGATAGGATTTCCAATTGAAGACTAATATGATTAACTATATCTTAATTCTCCTTGGTGTCTTCATTCATTCTTACCTCAAACACACTAAATTTCTCTTTAGATTCCTTGATTTGAGACTTCATTTTCTTGTTAATCTTCTTTTTAATCTTTAGTTCTTCAAGAGAATTCCTCAATTCAATCTTACATTCCTCCTTGTCTTCTCTATTATATGTATCACTCCAAATAGACTCCTTTTGATATGAACAACTTCCTTCCTTATCCATGAAGAGGGATTTATCTTCAATATGAGCATCATCTTCATTATCAAACTTAGAATCACTGTCTTCACTCTCATCTAATGAGCTGAAATCTTTATTGGTGTAGAGACTTTTCTTGTTCTTGAAGTACTTCTTGTTGTCATACTTTTTGAATCCTTTCTTCTTCTTATCAGACCTCTATGTTATCTTGTCTTCATATTGATCTTCATCATGCTATTCATCATCATTTTTATTATGCTTATGAGGGCACTTATTGGTAAAATGTCTTACCTCTCCACAATTGAAGCATTTGAATGGTAATTTACCCTTATACTTGCTTGAAATTGTTTTCAATTTCCTTGTAAACAAAACAATTAGTTCATCATCATAAATATCAAATATGTCATCCTCCTTGAGTTTCTTCCCTTGGAACTTTTTTTTGACCTCATTTCTATCTTGAATGTTGCTTCTTTCTTTGGTGGTTTATCATCATCGACTCTCATCTCATAGGTAGTAAGGATGCCATGCAATCATCTATCTTCAACTAAGTGAGATCATGACTTTCTTATACAATAGATGCTTTTGAATCAAACTTGAGATAGAGAGACATTAAAACCTTTTTTACTAAAATAGCTTCTTGAATATTTTCTCCAAGACCTCTAATAATGTTCATAATCTCATCAACTTTTTGTAGAAAGGATGAAATAGAATCTTCTTCCTTCATCTTGAGACTCTTAAATTATCTTCAGTGAGTTTGCAACTTTTTTGAGCTAACCTTTGAATATCCTTCATAAATTTTCTTTAATTTATCCCACATTTCCTTGGTAGATATGTAAAGGATTACCTTGGTGTATTTAGTGTCTGAAAGAACACAAGTGATAGGATTCATTGCCTTAGAATTTCTCTCAAACAACCTCTTATCTATAACCATAGATGGAGGAGTACTAGGTGTAGAATAACCATCCATAATAGATTGCCAAGTATCAAACCCTAGGTATATTATTTAGGTCCTCATCCTCGCATTCCAAAAAACATAATTTGATCCATTGAACATTAGTGCTTGCTTAGTGGAAAAAACTCTTTTTATTTGATGGCTACCTATATTGTACCTTGGATCACCTTCAAGATGTCAATACTTCACCAAAGGATTGGATCTGATACTAATTATTACAGGTAAAAACCATTGAGAGTGGGGTGGGGGGGTCAATTAGTGGTGAAAAACAATCCAATTCAATTTCTAAACCCTCAAAAACTTAAGCATTTAGTACAACCATTCATGAAGCATACAAGATGTTTATAATAAGTATGCAACAAATATTACACAAACATAACACATAGATCTATGTGGGAAATCCTTATGGGGAATAAAACCCACTATCAATCTTGAAAGATTGTGGACTATAGTATTATAATAAGTATGTAACCAAGATAATTTAGTGAAACACTTACTTCATAAGGAGCACTTACCCCTAAGGATTGTCAAGTTTTTTTGACCTAGATGTTGAGCACCCTCCCAACACCTATGAAATTTGATTGTCTTTAATATGATGAATACACCCTACAAACACATCCCCATTCACTTCTTCACACACTCACAAACCCTCACCACCAAGCTATACACTCAAAAATACAAATATGACACCCTCTCTTCTTTCACTTATCCTCAAACTTCAAAACTGTAAGAGCACTATTATGATATCAAAAATATTACCTAAAGGTCTTACACACAATCCTCAACCTGACCTTCTCTATAACCCATTTACTAGTCACATTCCCTTTCTTCTTTCCTTCACTCCACAACTCTCACACATGCTTAGAAATCATCATCTTTGATTTCACTATTTATAGAGCCTTCATAAATATCAACTTCTTGGTCAGACATTTAGACATGCCTTAACCCTTAAGGCTTATATAATATGAATAAATATCTTAATACCACTCTCATTGGTCATCCATATCGTCCATGGTTCACCCTTAAGTAGCTACACCTTTCAATTAGGCCTTAGTAATCCTTATAGATCTCATGGAGACCTATTCACCCATTTAACACTTTAATGAGCAAATTAGAAACACAAGACCACTTCTAAATACATAGGTCCACTCCAAATGACCTCTTAGACATCCTAAAATTATTATAGTCATCATTAAACTCTTATACAAATTCCCAATCTACTCAAACAATAGTCTTGTATATAAGAACATCATGAACAAATAAATAGTCAACTTCTAAGCATTTATTCATACTGAAGATGGATTGGTCAAACCTCTAAAATCCTTAAATATCATCCTCAAGGATAAAACAACACTTTATAATATCTAAGTCACCTTTAAATATCATAATACCATCATAATAACTCAAATATCCTTCTCAGGTCACTTACAAAACATGGTTAAACACACAATCAACTTTGGATCTCAATATATTTTATTGTACAAACATTAAAATATTCTAAATAGATTATCCAATTGAAAATTTAAGTCCTTTTAAACTTTTATTTTTACATAATATTCACATTCATCTTGGATCAAAATATATTAGCAAAATACTGAGCACTGATTATCCTTCATAAATTTGAATATTCAAATTTTAATGATCACTGTGTGAATGCTAAACATCAAACACCTTAACCTCATCACGTGCTCCCTAAAAACTTTGATCAAATTCACTCCATCTATCTCATCAAAATTATCTTGGTCTTTATCTTGAAATTCTCACCATTGATCCTACATCCTAGCTTCCATGATCACTACACTTAGCAACTCTACGTGCCATCTACACACCTTGTACCTTTCAATCAATGCACTTACACTACTTGAAAGTTATACATGCAATATAAGAATCCTTTGATTTATACTATTAATTAAAACCATTTATTTCTAATTGCATGATCATACACTCACTATTTATCTCTATCTGATATAACACTCGCACACTATTGATCTTTTATCAACTTAATGAGATTGAGACACATGTCACTAGCACATGCTTTCTGTGGAACCTTTAAAAATTTGACTTGATGTGCACCATTTATCTCTATCTAAAAATATCATGTGTTCCATTATATCCTTATATAGTTATAATAAATTCTCACCATTATATATGCTTCGATCAAACGCTTCTCATATATCATTGATATCACAAATTGGGCTAAGTAGGGGAATTCGATAAACTCTATCAGAGAAGCCAACTTTATAGCTTGATAAAATTTTATATGCTCAATCTCATGACCTAAAATCTGAACCATAGGATCACCTTTCATAGGTGAAACCATCCATGTATCAATATATTACTAAAACATTCACATGTGTGAAATATGATGTCAATAAACTACTTACTTAGCCTTATCTATCGAGATGAATACTTGAGCTTAGACATTCATATGAATATTATAATGAATTCCATTCACTTATATAATCACTCATAACATCCCATAGGGTCTATGAAACATTTACATATCATCAATAACATCCATCAATTACCTCACTGCATCAAAACATTGAAGAACCATCAATCTGATCACTTTGTCATTAATGCACTAAGATCTCATTCTCTCTTCGACATCAATGACAACCTAAAATCAATAACTATGTTCAACATGATGATGGTATATCATGTGATATAGGACCTTACACATACTATACCTATGGATATATCCAAGGATGTTTTAATTGAGAGGGTTGTTGATATTGTAAGTGTCCATGTACTTTTATTTTATCATGTAGTGAGGTTTGTGGCCACATACCATATTGTTTTCACTGAATGTGAGAAGCTACATGTTGAGTTAGATAGACATGAAATATCATAGTGTATCACCACATAGATAATGTTGGTTCTTATTATCTAGTATGACACTCTATGATGAGATAATGTGTAGATAGTGCAATTACTAGGAGCCTAGGAGGAGAGAGTGCATGAGCTATCCATAACATGTGAACCCTAGTTATATCTTAGTGTATCCTCATCGAGAGGTGCAAAGGTCATGGATATAGATAGTGATGCGGATTACACACCTAATAATATGCCCCCAACATATTAATGATGTTTTCATTTGTATAACCTTTATATATATATATATATATATATATATATATATATATATATATATATTTATATATATTATATATGATGTTATTCACATGGTTTATTTTATGTTAAAATGGATGTGCAATATCTAGCTTTTTTTATATTTGATTTTGTATTTGTTTATGCAATGTATGATTGGATGTTGTAAATTCTATAAAAAGTATTTTAATCTAATGATATTTTTGCATTATAGTGATAATAGAGTAATATTAATATGTAATGGAACACAATAGAAAATAACAATGCCTGACTGTAATGATCATGTGGTAGTGTAATTATTGATTTTATTTCGATAGCTAACTATGTTATATCTGTAGAAGTGACCTATGAGTTTTTAGGTACAAATTATGGCACCCAAATATTTTTTGTATGTACATCCCCTCCACATGTACTTCTATTTAAGATCTGAACAATCAAAGGTTCCTTGGTAGAGTAACAACCCCATTGATTTTTACTAGAATATTACTATTTTTTTTTTTAAAAAAAATACACATCTTTAACATATATATTTCACCATGAGAAATCCTAACTAGTGATATTTAACTAACTATATTAATTTAGTTAACCATATAGGTTATATCTAATCCACTTAGCTAAGGATCACCATTAACAGATATAGAAATCATGCACAATATTTAATAACTATAAATATTGCATCTCAACAAGAAAGAAATAGTATAAATTTAGCTATGACTGATACAACATTACAACTACTATTGTAGAAGTACAATGTCTAATGTTATAGTTTTCAGCAATACATAATAATATCAAAAATTATAAAAATATGATACAAAGCTCCTCTAAGTAGAGTCTCCATGACTCAAGTATCAATATGTAATCTCAAGTGTAGTCTGAAGTATAGTACTCCATCTAAGAGGAAGAACATCGTCCGAGCACTTTTACACACCAACCATGGACCATATATTCCCTTCACTATCTCCCAGACAAGAGGATGGTCCTCCCTTCACATATGGTAGATAATGACAATGTGGGAATCAATAATAATGAACTAGAACCTGTGTGTTGAAGATATCTAATACATAATGTGTAGCATAAATAAATATATTCTAATATGATGATGCACAAATATGAAAACTATAACACCATATGAAATGAAAATATTTATCAAACATTACTTTGGCCAAAGTTTTCAATAAAATATGATCTCTAGAATTAATCGAATCCATACACACCACTTGATCAGATTACCCCTTATCTTGCATTGATGATGATAATTAATCTAGTGGAATATGTTCATTGATGAATTAGGGTCATGAATTCAAGATTTAGTAACATAAATAATAATACAAAAATTAATAGATTCATTCAACATATTTCACTTTAGCTAATCTAAATTATGCTAAATTTAAAAATATCACAAACATTCATTTAGTCCATCAATGAAGTGAATGAAATCCAAGCATCTAGTTTATTATAAATAATAAATAGGATACAAAAATATTCCTAAATATAACATATCATCTAGGTAATGAGTGTTTAGACTGCTAATTGCTTTATCCACTAAGTAACTTATAATATTATTTATCCACGAAATAATATTATAACCCTCACTGATAAATTATTCATATTCTAAATATAACAACAACCAGTCCATAACATATAATTATGTTTTATATTTAAACTCTTCAATACAATATTCTAATTCTTTTATACATAACCAAATATAAACAAGCATCAATTACTTAGTGTTATTATATCAAAATTCATACACCACATGGTAATATTTCACAACACAGTTGAGTATATAAAATACATGTATATATAATTGGTATAATCATAATTGATTTAATATAGTCCACTACTATACATTTTTCAAATTTATATGTATGTATGCATGCATGTATTTTATACTTTCATAAATATTCAAGTACCATTATAGTAGTGAACAACTTTCATTTTCTTTGAAGTATACTCCTAACATGACATCCACTGTCAAATATCTTAGAGTATTATGTATACTCAATGTATATGTATTTCTCTAATTAAATAACCCCATAACTATATCATAAATTAAATGAAACTCATATACTTGTTCCTATGAAACATACAAGATTTCATACATGGTACCATTATACCATATTCCTTTTTAAATCAATGCACAATGTAACCAATTCAAAATTGACATTTCATACAAATTCAAACACTTAACCAACTATACTTAGTTGATTAGATACTCATAATAAATCCTAAATAAAGTATAAGTATTTAAACACAATCATAAATATAATTAATAAAAATAACACATACAAGTATATAGTTACTCAAACTTAGCCAAAATAAACAATGTAAAAAACATTATTAGATCCTATTTACCTAGACTCTCTTACAAATTAGGCATACACTTCATTCATAGTTCATACATATCCATATAATAAACAATACTCATGTTTAATACACATGTATTTATATTATATAATCTAATGCAATCTACATTCCATCAGTTCATTTAAACCTCTAAGTATAATTTTATTTATAGAGTCAAGTTTTAAATAATAGTCATACATTTATAAACCTAAACCTAGGAAATCATATAATATGTTTTAACCTGTATTGTTATTACAAACATAAACAAGAATTAAATAAATGTTTTAACCTCTACATAGATTCATATAAAACACAATAATCAAAATGGGTGAAATTATTTAAAGAACAATTAACTGATTTTCATTCAAACCCTAATACATCAATTCCTTCTATACAAAATTCTTATGACCAGTATATTTAAACCTTTCTATTTTTATTTTACAAACCCCTGTATTAAAAAACTCTTGTGTGTGTGTGTGTGTGTGTGTGTGTGTGTGTGTGTGTGTGTGTGTGTGTGTGTGTGTGTGTGTACACACACACACATACTCTCTCTATTAATTATATCTAAGTGTGTAAATATAATATACATTAATATGTATGTGTGTATACTACACAATCCAATTTACAAGGAAAACCCTTATATTTAAACCTAATTAAAAGTTGAATAGGTTTACATAGTCAAAGATGCATCATCCCAATTTTATCCATATTTTCATATATGAATATATAATAACTAGTCTGAATAGAGCCATAATGTATATATACATATAATATAATAATCTTCTAGGACTGAATAATGTTATTTATATATGCAAGGGAAGTTTAATACAAAATTTTAAAAAATATATTACAACTAAGGCCAAAACCCATGACTCTACCCTGTCCTTCTGAAGTCACCTTAGGTGGATATAGGGTTCTATGGAGGCCAAGCCTTTTACAAGGCCATGTATACAACCCATTTTATTTCTATGATAAAAATAAAAAATACCCAATATTTAGGTTAATTTGAAAAACATTCAATATATTCCACATAGGAATTGAAATACATAACCAGTTTAATAATATGCCAAGGATCCAAAAATATTCCTTTGCCATTTTATTTCATTATTCCTTCTCTTCTATATATCTCCTCTGTGTGTAGTACAGTATCCCCCATAACCTTTTATCTTTTCCTTTTTATTTTTTTCATTCAATCTACTCCCATTTCCTTCTCCTTCATGCACGGCCCATAAAATTGACTTCATGAATGCATGTCCAAATAAATCAACAATACCATCCATTTTTTTCTCATTTGCCACCATGTAGACACATAGTGAACTCCATATTTTTCCCAAAATGATGCTTATCCAAAGTCAATGGATGATTAGTAACCTAATCATCTCGATGCTTCTCTCAAATCCATAATTAACCATTTTATATTCTTTGTAAAATCCACATGATAATGAATTTACAAACAATCATAAACAAACTAATCCTTAATCAAATAGCATCCAATGTTTATTCCATGCAAAGTCTATAAACTATTTGATGACCAATGTATTCTCATGCAATGATCCTCGACCAAATACAATAAAATAATTATTATATTGCATGATAATACCCTTGGGTTATAGTTCTATGTTACTGTAATATCCACTAACATATATAGTAAATAAAGTGACTAATTAAAATCATTCAATAATTAAAAACAATGTATCCATATATATTATAATCAAACCTTGGGTCAATAATTAATCAAATATAAGATATTAAAAAGCAATGTTATTTATATTCTTGACATATAAATTTAACACATATAATAATAATAATAATAATAATAATAATAATAATAATAATAATCTTGTAGATAAATAATAATAGAATATGTCTATTATTTTTAATGCTTATAACCTCAAAATGTTATTCTACATAGCGATTTAAAATAAGGAAGTAAGGTATGCACAAAATATACAAATTTACTCATTTTAGTCAAACTATTACGTTAAACATTTGAATTATATAATATAATCTAGCACATTCACTAAACTAATTAAATCACTCAAAAAAATAGCACGATCATCATCAACAATGAAGATCATACTAGAAAACATATTAACAATCACCTAAAAGAAAAGTACACAAAACATGCTACACTATCTATATCAATTAATTTATAAAACATGATATAATAAGAGGTGTGTGCAAGGTTTTATGGTTTCATTCTCTATCATCCCCCAATGTCTCCATCTAGACCACCCTCTTTGATGATGCTCTCCCTTGGTCACTCTTTAAAGGAAGAATTTGTCTTACATCCACCTTACGCCAATGAAGGTAGTTATCCTGAAACATCATTATATCCATAAAATAATGTTGTATTATTAATCAAACATGATCATAATATATTAAATTTAAAATTACTTCTAACTCATAGAAAACTAATCATGTAAACTAGACAACACAAACTGTCATATAATCAACTTATGTCATCAAACTTAATCAAATATTAGTTAATCAACTAATCAATCAAAATAATCAATAGATTAAACAATTTATTTATCCTAGAGATAAATTAGGATGTGACATCATTCCACCTAAAACTAGTCATCATCTCGATGACATTTATTCAAACACAAGTTATGAATTTAAAACATTATTAAGAAAAATAATATAATATGTAATAACAAATCAAGCAAACAAATGTGGAAACAACTTGTAAATCTCATCATATTCCTCCCAAGTGGTACTATCTTTAGAATATTCATCCCATAGAAAAATTGCACTGTGATACTTATCTATTATGCAAGTGAAGTTTACGAGTGTCAATTACTCTGATTGTCTCTACCCTAACCACCTTGGGATCCAGAACCTACAAAGCATTCCAATCCAACATATGTTAAGAATAAGATATATACTTTTTAAGATAAGACACATGGAAAACATTATAAAAAATAGCTAGAGTTAGTGGTAATTCAAGCCTATACACTACAAGGTTGACTAATTCCAAAACCTTGAAGGGTCCCACATATCTCAATGATAGTTTTGTTGATTTCCTAAATTTAATCAAGATTTTTTTAGGATTAACCCACAGAAACACTTTATCACCAATAAAAAACTACCTAGTTATTCTTTTCAGATCAACATAATTTTTTTGTCTATCATTGGACTTGAGCAACCTCTAACTAATTATCCTAACTTTCTCTTCTATTTCTAAAAGTATATCAGGTCCAAATACTACCCTACCTTCCAACCTGTACCAACTGATTGGTGTTCTACACCTCTTTCCATATAATACCTCAAATGGAGCCATATTTAATGTTGATTGGTATGAGTTTTTGTAAGCAAATTAAACCAATGGAAGGTATTCTTCCCACTTTTATTTCTAATCTATACAATACATACTAAGGAAATCTTCCAAATATTGATTAACTCTCTCTATCTGTCTATTAGTTTGTGGATGATATGTTACACTGAAGTTCGACTATGTACTGAGATCTGAATTCAAAGTCAACCAAAACCTAGAAGTCATCCTTGGATATTGATCCAAAATTATATTTTATATAAAACCATGCAACTGATACACTTCCTTTACAAATCTCTTTGTAAGTGTAGGTGCTTTATCAATAAGGTTTCCTAGTCTGAACTGAGTTGCCTTGGTTAGTTTGTCAACTACTAACAAGATCATGCCATGTATGTTTCATGATAATGGCAACCCTTGGACAAATTCCATACTAATCACCTACCACTTCCCAATATGTCATGTGGATACAATAATCTATCTAGATGAACATGTTCAGATTTTACATGCTGACATTCTAGATAATGAGACACAAAATATATTGCATCTATCTTGATTTCTTTCCATAAATAAAGTGATCTAAGTTCATCCATGATCTTGGTTACTCCTATATGTTTTAAATATAGAGCATTGTGCAGTTCTTTTAGTATTGTGCTCCTCAAATTCTCTCTATTTGGCATATACATCCTACCATTATAACTTAAAATACTATCATTCTCTATTTTGAATCCCTTAAACTTAGGATTTTGAGCATTATAAGACAATGCTTTCTTGACTTGATCATATAATTCATCTCCTCATAAGAATTTTATTACTTGATCTATGAAAATACTCTTGATAGTAGCTACAACTACTAAGTACCTTCTATGGCTAGAGTATCAACTACTATGTTCTCCTTGTATTTGATATCATTAATATCAAAATCAAAGTCAAAAAATAAATCTAACCATCATCTTTGATTATCATTTAGATTTAGTTGGGTGAAGATGTACTTGAGTCTTGAGTTATCAGTCTTAAGCTCAAATGGTTTTCCTAATAGATAATACCTCCAAACTTGAAAATCATGCACAATTGATTAATGTTTTATGTCATGAGGGGAATAATTCACCTCATATGGCTTTAATTTTATTAACTCATAGGCTACCACTAAACCATCTTGCATAATAACTCCTCCAAGTCTATCCCCAAATGCATCGATGATCACTGAGAATTGACCATTAGGCATGAAAACTCTTAGCATTGGTACTAAATTAAGCCTCTTATTTTGTTCTTGAGAGTATACCTCACACTTATCTGACTAGATAAAACTCTTATTTTTCTACTAAAGATAAGTAATTGGAATAATTATCTTAAATAAATTTGGAATAAATTTCCTGTTAATCCCATGAAACTTCTTACCTCATGTATATTCTTTGGTGTTGGCCACTCCATTATGGCCCTTATATTTGTTGGATCAACATAAATACCATATATTAAGATAATATGTCTTAGATACTATAATTTATTTTGTAAAAAATCATACTTAGACAACTTATCATACAATCTATGTTTTTAAAAATGTTGTAAAACCAATTCTAGATGTTGTAAGTGTTCTTATTAATCCTTAGAATCAATGAGTATGTCATCAATAAATTCCAACAAAAAATGATCTAGGTAATCTCTGAATAAATTTTTCATAAGATTCATAAATATTTCTAGAGCATTCATTAATCCAAATAGTAACACTATGAATTTGTAGTGCCAATATCAAGTCCTGAACATTATTTTCAAGATATACACTTCATGGATCCTCAACTAGTGATACCCTACTCTAAGATCAATCTTAGAAAATACTGTATCTCCTTGCATTTGATCAAGGATATCATCAATGTGTGGTAATGGATATCTATTCTTCATCATTTATTTATTCAACATCTTATAATTTATTCATAGGTATAAAGTGTCATCCTTCTTCTTGATGAAGACAATTGAAGAACCCCATGGTGACACACTCAATTAAATTATAAATTTTGATAATAATTCATGAATTTATGTATTTAACTTAACCAATTCAATTTTTTTCATTTTATATGATGCCTTAGACTTTAGTTCTGATCTAGGTATGATATCAATCGATAAATCAAACTCATGCTTAGATGGAAACCTTGGTAATTCTTATAGAAACACATCATGGAAGTTTATAAAAAAAGATAATATTAGATAGATGGTTCCTTATATTATTCCATCTCATTTATCTTAATGATAAATTCCTAACATCCCTTTGATTAAGCTTTCTTGAGTTGAATTATAGAATCTACGTTATCTTCAACTCCCTTCTCTCACCCTGAAGTTGTGTCTGATTAATGAAATCATCTTGACACTCAACCTTATTCAAAAAATATTCAACCTTGGATTTATTATTTATAATCCAATTGACTCGTAGGATCACATCATATGATCCCAATAGTGCTACATAAATATCTACTACTGTAATAAACTCAAGTAATTTAATCTCTATTTTAACTAGACACTTGTCAACTTTGACCTTTGATTCATTCCCATGTTATACCCACCATGCATTTTCCATTACTTCATCATTTATAGACAATTTTATAAGCATTCTATGAGTAATGAAATGTTATATAGTTCCCATACCAATTAAAATTGAAACTAGATGATTGAACAATATACTTGATAGTTCTATGGGCAAAGCTTGATATTTAGTTTGTCAATTGTCAACAACTACATGAATCCACTACTAAAATTTACCTTACTAAGAATTTTAACCCTTATTATTCATTTTTTATTGAAGACATTCTCGAGCAAAGTGGTCATTTACAAAAATGAAGTAACCTCCAACTGGTCCTTTCCTCTTAGTCTATTGGTTTCCCTTAAAACCACCTTTGAAACCATTACCAAGTTTCATGTTCCCTGAACCACTATTAAACTTTTCATTCTAATTATTGAACTAACCCTTGGAATTTCCACTCCTCTACTTCCAGGTATTCTTCTTGAAATTTGGCTTAGAACTTCCAAATTGCTTTTAAACTTATCTCTGACTTGGGAAAGAGATTTCATTTTTTGTTATTACTTGATTTCCTTCTTGAACACTTGATCCATGGTAGATGGACCATGCACATCTACTTCACTACCTATTTTGGGTTTAAATCTCATGATGAATTTCCTAATTACGAACCTCTCATCTTCTTGATACTAAGGTACATACTTAATAATCCTAGTGAATTTCTCTCAATATTCATTCACTAACAAATATCCTTACTTAAGATTATAAAAATACATAATATTTTGATCAAAGTATAGTTGTGGAATCCATCTGACATATATAATGTCACAAATTATTCCCAAGTGGTAGTGGTTGAGTCAAGGTTCATCTCGAGCTTCTTGTTTGCCCACTAAGTCATTGTTTCACTAGTAAGCTGATAAGCTCCCTAGACTACTTTTGAGACTTTGAAATAATTCTAAATCTTGAAATACTTATCCATTTCTATTATACATTCTTCAAATTCATCCCCTAATATATTTCCATCATATTTTGGTGGATTTACTTATTTCATGTCATGTGCTAACTCTATAGCTACTCAAGCTCTCACATCCTAAGGCACCTCCTCATGCCTCTACTCTTAAAGATGTTTCAATCAATATAATACTCTTCAGGTTCTTCCTGAGCATTATATTCTTAGTGGCCATTCACTTCCTATTCTAGTTCCATGATTTGGTCCCTAGTCTCTTTCATGATTGTGAGGATTTGGTCCAACTTTACAACTGACTTAGTTACAAACTAATTTGGATCAATAGGGGGTTTGGTATTCAAATTATCTTCAAATCCTAGTCTAGCATACACCACTATTATTCTTATTTATTAGGATAATAATTTTGTGTTATTAGACACATTAAATCTTAGAGTTTGATCCTTAATTACAATACCATAATGTAACAACCCCACTAGGTTTTACCAAAATACTGCAATAATTTAAAAAAAAATTAAATACATATATTCAAAATATAGATTTCATCATAAGAAATTTTGACTGGTGATCTTTAAATAAATTTATTAATTTATTTAATCATATAGGTTACATCTAATCCACTAAGCTAAGGATCACCATGAACAGATATATAAATCATGCACAATCCTAAATAATAATAAACAATGCATCTTAACAAGAATGAAATAGTATAAATTTAGCCATGATTGATACAACATTATAGCCATTATTTTATAAGTACAATGTCTAATTTTAAAATTTTTAATAATATATAATAATATCACAAATGATAAAAAAACATGATATAAATCTCCTCTAAGCAGAGTCTCCATGACTCAAGAGTCTATATGACTCAAGTATCAATATGTAATCTTAAGTATAGTCTCAAATATAGTATTCTAGCTAGATGGGAGAGCATCATCTGATCACTTTTCCACACCAATCACAGACCATTGATCCCCTATAATATCTCCCAAACAAAGGGATGGCCCTCCCCTTATGGATGGGTAGATAATGATAGTGCAAAAATCTAGAGTAATGAACTAGAACTCATGTGTTGAAGATATCTAATACGTAATATGTACCATAAAGAAATTCATTCTAATATGATATCACACAAATAATAAATATATATCAACATATAAAATTACAATGTTTATCAAACATTACTTTGGCTAAAGTTTTTAATAAAAATGATCTCTAGGATTAGTCAAACCAATACCCACCATTAAATCAAATTACCCTTATCTTGCATTGATATAGCTAATTAAGTCAGTGGAATCCATCTATAAATTAATTAGGGTTATGAATTTAAGATTCATTAAAATAAATAATAATATAAAAACCAATAGATTCATTCATCATATTTCACTTTAGCCAATATAAATTACAAAAATATCATAAACATTCATTTAGTCCATCAAATGAAGTGAATGGAATACAAACATATAGTTTATTAAAAATAATAAATAAGATACAAAAATAGTCATAAATATAACATACCATCTGAGTAATGAGCATTTAAACCACCGGTTGCTTTATCCACTAAGAAACTCATAATATTATTTCTCCATGAAATAATATTATAACCCTAGCTAATAAATTATTCATATTCCATGTATAACAATCAGTGTATAACATATAATTATGTTCTACATTTAAACTCTTAAATATAATATTCTAATTTTTTTATACATAACCAAATATAAACAAGAATCAATTACTTAGTGTTATTATAACAACATTCATCCACCACATGGTAATATTTCACAATATAACTGAGTATATAAAATATATGTATATATAATTAATATAATCATATCTAATTTAATACACTCCACTAATATATATATATATATATATATATATATATATATATATATATATATCTCTTTGTGTGTGTGTATAGATATATATGTATGTATGTATATGTATTTTATACTTTCATAAATCTTCAAATACTATTATAGTACTGAACATTTATCATTTTGTATGCAATATACTTATAATATGACATCCACTGTCGAATATCTTATAGTATTATGCATACTTAATGTATATGTATTCATCTAATTAAATAGTGTTATAACTATATCATAAATTAAATGAAACTCATATACTTGTTCCTATGAAACATACAAGATTTCATGCATAGTACCATTTTACCATATTCCTTTTTAAATAAATGCATAATGTAATCAATTCAAAATTGACATTTCATACAAATCAAATACTCAATCAAGTATACCCAATTGGTTAAATACTTGTAATATAGTCTAAGTCTTTTAATGAAGTCATATATATAACCAATAACAATAGCACAATTGACTATATAGTTACTCAGACTTAGACAAAATAAATAATGCAAAATTCATCTCCTAGAGAGAATTTGATCACTTGATCTTTGAAAGTACTATTAATAGTATCTATAGCTACTATGTACCTTCTAGAGCTACTATGTACCTTCTACAGCTTAGAGAATCAACTTATCTATTATCCTTGTCTTTAATATATTTAATATCAAAATCATAGTCAGAAAATAACTCTAACCATCATCTTTGATGATCATTTAGATTCAATTGGGTGAAGATGTACTTGAATCCCAAGTTATCAGTCTTGAGATCAAATGATTTTCCTAATAGATAATGCCTCCAAACTCACAAATCATGCATAATTGTTGAAAGTTCTAGGTCATGAGGGGAATAATTCACCTCATATGGCTTTAATTTTCTTGACTCATAGGCTACCACTGAACCATTCTACATAAGAACTCGTCCAAGTCCATCCCTAGATGCATCGGTGATCACTGAGAATATACCATTAGGTTTGGGAACTCTTAGCACTAGTGCTAAATTAAGCCTCCTTTATAGTTCCTAAAAGTTTACCTCACACTTATCTAACTAGATGAAACTCTTATTCTTCCACTAAAGAGAAGTAATCATATTAGCTATCTTAAAGAAATTCAAAACAATTTTTTTATAATATCCTGTTAATCCCATGAAACTTCTTACCTCATGCACATTCTTTGGTAATATCCACTCCATTATGTATCTTATATTTTCTAGATCTACATAAATACCATCTACTATGATAATGTCTTAGATATTGTACTTTCTTTTTTTTAAAACTACATTTAGATAACTTGCCATACAATCTATGTTTTTAAAAATGTTGTAAAGCCAATTATAGACATTGTAAGTATTCTTATTAATCCTTAAAATAAATGAAGATGTTATCAATAAAGGCCAAAACAAAATGATCTAGGTAATCTTTGAACACATTATTCATAATATTCATAAATGTTTTTAGAGCATTCGTTAATCCAAATAGTAACACTATGAATTTGTAGTGCCAATATTGAGTCCTAAACATTATTTTCATAATATACACTTCATGGATCCTCAACTAGTGATACCCTACTTTCAGATCAATCTTAAAAAATACTATATCTCCTTGCATTTGATAAAAGAGATCATCAATGTGTGGCAATAGATATCTATTCTTGATCATTGCTTTATTCAACATCTTGTAGTCTATGCACAAGCATGGAGTTACATCCTTATTCTTGACAAAGACAACTAGAGCACCCCATGGTGACACACTCAAATGAATTAGAACCTTCAATAATAATTCATGAATTTTTGATTTTAACTCAACCAATTCAATGGTTGTCATTTTATATGATTCCTTAGACTTCATTTTTGATCCAGGTATGATATCAATCGATAAATCAAACTCATGCTTAGGTGGTAATCTTGGTAATTTTTTTGGAAACACATCATGGAATTTTATTAGAAAAGGATAATATTTGATAGATGATTCCTTAGATTATTCCATCTCATTTATCTTAATGATAAATGCTCGACATACCTTCCTTTGAGTTTTCTTGAGTTGAATTATAGAATTTACCTTAGCTTCAATTCCCTTCTCTCACCTTGGAGTTGTGTCTAATTTCTGAAATCATCTCGACACTCAACCTTCTTCAAAAAATAGTCAACCTTGGATGTATTCTTTACAAGCCAATTGGCTCCTAGGATCACATCATATGATCCCAATGATGTTACATAAATATTTACTACTATGGTAAACTTAGGCAATCTAATCATTTTTTTAACTAGACACTTGTCAAATTTGACCTTTGATTCATTCCCATATTATACCCACCATGCATTTTCCATTACTCCATCCTTTCTAGACAATTTTCTAAGCATTCTAGGAGCAATGAAACATTCTATAGTTCTTGTATTAATAAAAATAATAACTAGATGATTGAAAAAAATACCTGATAGTTCTATGGGCAAAGCTTGATATTCAACCTATCGATTATCAATAATTGCATGAATCCACTACTGAAATGTGCCTTACTAAGAATTTGAACCCTTGTTCTTCAATTTGTCTTCAGGACATTCTCGAGTAAAGTGTTCATTTCCAAAAATGAAGCAAGCTCTAATTGGTCCTTTCCTCTTAGTCTATTAGTTTCCCTTAAAACCACTTTTGAAACCATTACCAAATTTCATGTTCTTTGAACCACTATTGAACTTGGCATTCTAATTCTTGAACTAACCCTTGTAATCTCTACTCCTCTGATTCCAGTTATTCTTCTTGAAATTTGGTTTAAAATTTCCAAATTTCTTTCTGAACTTATCTCTAACTCGGGCAAGAGATTTCATTTTTTGTTATTGCTTGACCCCTTCTTGAACACCTCATCCATGGTAGATGGACCATGCACATCTAATTTACCATCTATTTTGGGTTTCAATCCCAAGATGAATTTCTTGATTATGAACCTTCCATCTACCTGATACTGACGTACATACTTAAGAATCTTGGTGAAGTTCTCTCAATATTCATTCACTAATAAATCCCCTTACTTAAGATTCTAAAAATCCATAAAATTTTGATTAAAATATAGATGTACAAGCCGTCATGTCCTAAAAAGTGTCACAAACTATTCCTAAGTGGTAGTGTTTAAGTCGAGATTCATCTCAAGCTTCTTGTTTTCCCACCAAGTCATTATTTCACTAGCAAGTTGATAAGCTCCCTAGACTACTTTTTTGACTTTTAAATAGTTCTCAATCTTGAAATACTTCTCCACTTCTATTATCCTTGATTCATCTCCATCCCAAATATAATTCCATCAAATTTAGGTGGATTCACCTTTTTCATGTCATGTGCTAACTCTATAGCTGATCAAGCTCTCACATCATGAAGCACCTCCTCGTGCCTCTACTCTTGAATATGTTCCTAATCATTAAAATGATCTTCAAGTTATTCTTGAGCATTATCCTCTTCATGGCCATGTACTTCCTATTCTAGGGTCACAATTCAATCTCTAGTCTCTTTCATGGTTGCAAGGATTTAGTCCAACTTTACATCTTGCTTAGTTTCAAACTAATTTAGATCAATGGGGTGTTTGGTATTCAAATTACCCTCACCTCCTAGTCTAATGTGCACCATTATTCTTTTTATTTATTAAGAGAATAATTTTATGTTAGTAGACACATTAATTATTAGAGTTTGAGCCTCAATTCTAATATTACAATGTAATAACCCCACTAGATTTTACTGAAATATCATAATATATTTAAATAAATAAATAAATACACATATTCAACATATAGATTTCATCATAAAAAATATTAACTAGTGATATTTAAATAACTATATTAATTTAGTTAACAATATAGGTTACATCTAAAAAACTTAGCTAAGGATCACCATGAATAGATATATAAATCATGCACAATACTAAATAATCATAAATACTACATCTCAACAAGAATGAAATAGTATAAATTCAGTCACGACTGATACAACATTATAGCCACTATTGTATAAGTACAATGTCTAATTTTACTATTTTTAACAATACATAATAATATCACAAATGATAAAAATATGATACAAAGATACTCTAAGCAAAGTCTCCATGACTCAAGAGTCTCTACAACTCAAGTATCAATATGTAATCTCAAGTGTAGTCTCAAGTATAGTACTCCAAATTTGTGTGAGAGTTTTATATGAATGATTTCCCATACCAACCATGGACCATATATCCCTTGCACTATCTCCTAAACAAAAGGATGGCCCTCCATGGATGGGTAGATAATGATAGTGCAAGAATCTAGAGTAACAAACTAGAACTTGTGTGTTGAAGATATATAATACATAATGTGTATCATAAATAAATTCATTCTAATATATGATCACACAAATTTGAAAACTATATCAAAATATAAAATGACAATGTTTATCAAACATTACTTTGGCCAAAGTTTTCAATAAAAATGATCTCTAGGATTAATCAAATCCATACCCACCACTAAATTAGATTACCCCTTATCTTATATTGATGGTGATAATTAATCCATTAGAATATATCCACTACTTAATTAGGGTCATGAATGTGAGATTCTATAAAATAAATAATATATAAAAGCCAATAGATTCATTCATCATATTTCACTTTTTCTAATATAAATTAGACTAAATACAGATATATCACAAACATTCATTTAGTCCATCAATGAAGTGAATGGAATTCAAGCATCTAATTTATTACAAATAATAAATAGGATACAAAAATAGTCTTAAATATAACATACCATCTAGGTAATGAGTATTTAGACCATTGGTTACTTTATCTACTAAGAAACTCATAATATTATTTTCCCATGAAATAATATTATAACCTTGGCTAATAAATTTTTCATGTTCCATATATAATAACAACCAGTCCATAACATATAATTATGTTATGTATTTAAACTCTTAAATACAATATTATAATGTTCTTATACATAACCAAATATAAACAAGCATCAATTACTTACTGTTATTATAACAGCATTCATCCACCACATGGTAATATTACACAACACAATTGAGTATATAAAATACATGTATATATAATTGGTATAATCATATCTGATTTAATGCATTCCACTACTATGTGTGTGTGTGTGTGTGTTTGTATGTATTTTATACTTTCATAAATATTCGAATACCCTTATAGTACCGAACAACTATCATTTTGTATGCAATATACTTATAAAATGACATCCACTATCAAATATCTTAGAGTAGTCTGTATACTCAATGTATATGTATTCATATTATTTAATAATCCTATAATTATATCATAAATGAAATGAAATTCATATACTTGTTCCTATGAAATATACAAGATTTCATACATAATACTATTTTACCATATTCCTTTTTAAATTAGTGCACAATGTAATCGATTCAAAATTGACATTTCATACAAATTCAAACACTCAACCGACTATATCCAATCAGTTACATACTCATAGTAAATTCTAAATCAAATATAAGTCTTTCAACATAGTCATATATATAACCAAAAACAACAACACAACCAAGTATATAGTTACTCATACTGAGATAAAATAAACAATGCAAAACACATTATTAGATCCTATTTTCCCAGTCTCTCTTACAAACTAAACATATACCACATTCATAGTTCATACAGATCCATATAATAAAAAATATGTATTCATGTTTGATACACATTTACTTATATTATACATTCAAATGAAATATACATTCCATTGGTTCATTTAAATCTTTGAGTATAGTTTCATTTATAGAGTCAAGTTTTGAATAATAGTCATACATTTATAAACTTGAACCCAGGAAATCATATAATATAGCTAAACCCATATTATTATTACAAACCCATATTATTATTACAATCCCAAAAAAGAATTAAATATGTGTTTTGGCCTCTACACATATTCGTATAAAACACAATAATCAAAATGGGTGGAATTATTTAAAAAATAATTAATTGATTTCCATTCAAACCCCAATACATCAATTCCTTCTATACATACTTCCTATGGCTATTATATTTAAACCTTTCTATTTTTCTTTTACAAACCCCTCCATTTCTGAAAATACCCATGTGTGTGTGTGTGTGTGTGTGTGTGTGTGTGTGTGTGTGTGTGTGTGTGTGTGTGTGTGTGTGTGTGTGTGTGTGTGTGTAAACTCTATCGATTCCATCTGAGTATATACATATATATCTATATCTAAGTATATACTACATATTTTTATTTAATACAAGTAAAACCCTTATATTTAAACCTAATAAAAATCCAAATAGGTTTATGCCATCAAAGACACATAGTATCCCAAGTTTATCCCTATTTACATATACAAATATATAACAATTGGTCTGAATAGAGCCATATATATAAGATTGGATAATGATATTCACATATGCAAGAGAAGTTTAAGATAGAGTTTATAAAAGCCTATTATAACTAAGGCTAAAACCCATGACTCTACCCCAACTTTGTCATGTCACCCTGGGTGGATATAAGGTTTTGTGGAGGCCAAGCCTTATATAGGGCCTTGTATAAAACCCATTTTATTTCTATAATGAAAATAAGGAATATTTAGTATTCAATTTAATCTGAAAAACATTCAATATAGTCCACATAGGAATTGAAATACATAACTAACTTGGTAATATACCAAGGAGCTAAAAATATTCCTTTCCCCTTTTATTTCACTATCCCTTCTTCTCTTCTATATATCTCCTTTGTGTGTTGTGTAATTTCCCCCATGGTCTTCTCTCTTTTCCTTTTTAGTTGTTTACATTAACCTAATCCCATTTCCTTCTCCATGCACGGTCCATAAAACTGACTGCATAAATGCATGCTTGGATAACTCAGCAAAACCATCTATTTGTTCATGTCACCACCATGTAGACACATAATAAACTCCATATTTTTCCCAAAATTATGATTATTTGAAGTTAAAGGATGATTAGTAACCTAATTATCTTGATGCTTCTCCTCAAATACCTAATTAACCATTTTATATTCTTTATAAAATCTACATGCTAACAACTTTACAAACAATCATCGATCAACTAAACCTTAATCAAATAGTCTCCAATGTTTATTCCATGCAAAGCCTATAAACTATTTGATAACGAATGTATTCCCATGTAAGGACCCTAGACAAAATACAATAAAATAATGATTATATTTCATGGTAATGCCCTTAGGTTATACTTTATGTTACTATGCTATCCACTAACATATCTAGAAAATACAATGATTTATTAAAATCATTCAACAATTAAAAACAATGTATCCATATATATTATAATCAAACCTTGGGTTAATAGTTACTCAAATATAAAATATTAAAAAATAGTGTTATTTATATCATTTGACATATAGATTTAGCACATATAATAATAATAATAATCTAATGCAAAAAAAAAAATAGGGCAACCTTCTAGAGGCTATAACTTTTGACCCGTAACTCCAATTGAGCTCTTCCATGTGCCAAAATGACCATATCAAAAAGTAAATTGCTATCCCTAGGTAGTTCTACCATCTTAGGAATGTTTTTGATACTTTTTGGAGGCCATACGTGATCATCTAAGGGTCTGAAATTATGATTTAATGATTTTTTTGAGTTTTTTCTATTTTTAGAAATTGTATATTTTTAGAACTGGACATCAACTTCAGTTGAATTTTGTCCCATAGTCTAATGATAGTGTTTAGGATATTTTGGGAGATTTTTGGGATATTTTTGAAGTTTTTAAAGGCATTTTTTTTAAATTTTAGCTTTTTTTTTAAAATTTTGCATGTAAACTCTAAATTCAAAGTTGAGGCTTATTTAAGCATGGTTTAGGTTTGTAATTATTTAAAGCAATCAATTTGAATCAATTCTGAGTATTGTTTCAATATCTTTGCCTATTAGTAATTTTCTTGTTCTTGTAGTTTTTGGGTTCATTATATTGGTAAGTTTGTGGTTGTTTATTTTAATGATATTTTGATATTCAATAAGACTAAAGAAGAACACTTACAACATTTGAGAATGGTAATGAATTTGTTAAGAAAAGAGAAGTTGTATGCAAATTTCAAGAAGTGCAAGTTTATGTAGAATAGTTTGGTATTTTTGGGATTTGTCGTTTCAATAGATGGTGTGAAAATGAATGTAGAAAAGATAAAGGCAATTGTTGAGTAGACTATTCCAAAAATCATTATAGAGGTAAGAAGTTTCCATCATTTAGAAACTTTTTATAGAAATTTTATTGAAAAATTTAGTAGTATTGTGACACCAATAATAAATTGCATGAGAGGTAAAGAATTTGTATGGACTAGAGCAGCCACATAAAGCTTTGAATTTTTTAAGGAAAAGATTACAGAATGACCAATTTTAGCATTACCAAATTTTAATAAAGTGTTTTAGGTTGATTGTGAAGCTTCATTTATGGGAATTAGTGCCATGTTGAGTCAACAAAGAAATCCAATAGCATATTTTAATGAAATTGAATGAGGTAAGAATAAAGTATTTTACTTATGATGCTAAACTTTATGCAATTATACAAGCATTAAGACATTGGAGGCATTATCTAGTGCCTAAGGAGTTTATACTATTTATAGATCATGAGGATTTGAAGTATGCGAATACACAAAGGAAGTTAAATAGTAAGCATGCAAAGTGGGTTTATTTCTTGCATGGGTATACTTTTGTGTTGAAGCATAAATCAAGAAAATAGAAATAGGTAGTTGATTCATTAGTAGGAGGGTAGCATTATTAAATAATATGGTGAGTGAAGTAGTTGGATTTGAAGCTATCAAAGAATTATATGCTACTAATCCATATTTTGGAAAGATATTTGAGTAGTGAAGGAGTCCATTAATAGGTGGGATAGATGCTATTCATGATTAATATCTTATATAGGAAGGTTATCTCTTAAAATGAAAACAATTATGCATTCCATTTGGGTCTTTATAAGATAATATAATAAGAGAATTGCATAGTGGCAGTTGGCTAGACATTTTAATAAGATGAAGACAATAGCTTTGGTAGAGGAAAAGTATTTTTGGCAAAAGATGAAGAGAGATGTGACAAGGTATGTTTCAAGGTGTTGAATATGTTAGGTGCCTAAAAGACATGCATAAAATACTAGACTTTACATGCCATTACTGATTCTAAGAAGGCCATGGATAGATTTGAGTATGGATTTTGTGTTGGGATTGCCAAACACATAGAGAGGTAATGATTCAATTTTTTTTATTGTAAACATATTTTCTAAAATGTTTCACTTCATTGCATGTAAGAAAACCAATGATACCACTAGAGTTGCAAAATTATTTTTTATGGATATTGTGAGATTGCATGGTGTTTTAAAAACTATCATTTCAGATAGGGACAAAATATCTAAGTCATTTTTGGAGGAATTTGTGGAATAATATGGGTACTAAGCTATAATTCAATAGTGCATATCACCCAAAAATAGATGGATAGACAAAAACTGTAAATAGGAGCTTGGGAAATTTATTAAGGTGCATAGTGGGAGTGAAGCCAAAGCAATAGAACTTGGCTTTACCACAAGCTAAGTTTGCATATAATAGTTTAGTGAATAGATCAATAGGAAATTCACCTTTTCAAGTTATTTATGGAATAAATCCTATGGGTATTTTAGATTTGGTATAATTTCCAATTACAGATTGAATTATTGATGGTGTAGAAGCATTTGCAGAACATATGCATCAGTTACAAGGACTAAGAAGTAAGTTATAGGAAAGTAATGAGAAATATAAAGTAGTAGTAAATGTCAGAAGAAGATCTAAGGTATTTGAAGGAGAATTGGTAATGGTTTACTTGAGGAAATAAATATTTCCTAAAGGCACATACAATCAATTAAAGTACAAGAAAATTGGGCCATGTAGAATTATGAAAAAAATTAATGATAATGCATATGAGGTGAGTTTACCATAGAATTTTGATATATCTATAGTATTTAATGTTTTAGATTTATATGAATTCCATGGATAAGATGGTGAAGATGACAAAGATGAAGAATTAAATTAGGAGAAACAAGTTCCAAAGAAGAAGAAAGAAAAAATAGTGCAGGTTTTGGATATGAAGATAGTAAGCATAAAGCAAGGGAATTATAAAAGGTATTTGGTGTAGTGGGAAGGATTACATCAAGAAGACAAAACTTAGATTGTAGAATGAGAGATGAAGAAGATTGATAAGGAAAAATGGTAGTAGTATAATTAGGGCAACTCGTAGGAGTTGAGTTGTTTTCAACTAGAGGAGAATGATGTAAAAAAAATAGGGCAACCTTTTGAAGGCCATAACTTTTGACCCATAGCTCTGTTTGAGCTCTTTCACATGACAAAACAATTGTATAAAAAGTACATTGATGTTCCTAGGAAGTTCTACCTACCTAAGAATGTTGTTGATATTTTTTAGAGTCATGCATGATCATCTAAGGGTCTGAAATTGTGATTTAATGGTTTTTTCATATTTTTTCTATTTTTGAAAATTGTATATTTTTATAACCAGACATCAACTTCAGTTGAATTTTGTCCCATAGTCTAATTATAGTGTTTAAGATATTTTGAGATATTTTTGGGATATTTTAAGATTTGTTAAAAATAGGCATTTTGTTTTAAATTTTAGTTTTTTTAAAAATTTTGCATGTAAACTCTAAATTTTAAGTTGGGACTTATTTAAGCATGGTTTACGTTTGTAATTATTTAAATCAATCAATATGAATCAATTCTAAATATTGTTTCAAGATCTTAGCCTATTATTAATTTTTTTGTTCTTGTTATTTTTTGGGTTCATTATAATCTTTAATTATTATTATCCAAATCTTGTAGATAAATAACAATAGAATCTATTTGTACTTTTTAATGCTTATAACCTCAAAATATTATTCTACATAGACATTTCAAATAAGGCAATAAGGTATGCACAACATATATAAATTTAATCATTTTAGTCAAACTATTACATCAAAAAATTACAATATATAATATAAGCTAGCATGTTAATTAAACTAATTAAATCACTTAATGAAATAACACAATCATTATCAATAATCAAGATCATAATAGAAAACATATTATTAATCACCTAAAATAAAAATACACAAAACATGCTACACTATCTATATCAATCAATTAATTTACAAAACATGATATACTAAGTGGTGTGGGTAAGGGTTTCAAGTTTTGTTCTCTATCATCCCCCAACATCTCAATCTAGATCATCCTCTCTGATGATGCTCTCCTTTCATCACTCTCTAAGAGAAGAATCTACCCTGCATCCACCTCATGCCAATGAAGGTAGTTAGCTTGAACCATCATTATATCCATAAAATAATGTTGTATAAATAATCAAGTATCATCATAATATATTGAATGTAAAATAAATACTAATTCATAGCAAACTAATCATATAAATTAAGCAATAAAAATTGTCCCATAATCAACATATGTCATCAATATTAATCAAATATTAGTTAATCAAATAATCAAACAAAATGATCTATAGATTAAATAGGTTATTTAGCTTAGAGAGAAATTAGGATGTGACAGGTAAGATTAGTGTGTGAGTGATTAGTCTTGATGGATAATACACTAGGAGAAGGACTTCTACTAGTATTTGTCTTCGATGAAGGTTGATAAACCATGTGTTTTTGAAAAGGAGCAACATAAGATAACTCGACACTATTATATAATCCTTTAGGATAAATAGGTGAAACAAATCTAGATATGTCTTTATAATATACAATAATTTAGGCATTGGATAGTTGTGTAATATTTTGCTCAAGAGAAAAACATTCATTATCTCGATGTATGTTAATACCATGGTAAGTGAAAAAGTGTTGTCCTTTTTCATTTTAAAATTGGTGTGGTGGATGGTGAAAATTAAGAGGAAGTGTTATCATTATTTTATCTAATAATGTGCATAATATATCATGTCATCTATCATGTTACCAATAAAATAGAAGTGGATGCCATTTTGTATATGTATATGGTCTAATTGTGGGAGATATTTTGTAAGCATGTTCCTTTCCTTTGTTTAACATCTTTATCATTTGTTATTTGACATATACTATTGGTTTTGAATAAAGTGTTTGAATTAGTTTATGAACCTTCATAGGTTGGTTGTTTACCTTGAAAAGATGACTTTTATTATGGCTTTTTTAGGTGGAGAAGTAGGCAATTCATTTTTTGTGTTCATTATGGCACATGCATATTTTTTCACATCCCAATATAAAGTCTTGAATGAATTAAAGGGTTTAAGCAATGACCTTTCTCTAAGTGAAGAAATAAGACCCCTACTAAATATAAATTATAGTTCCAAGTCTAGGGGTGTATATTTTAAGGAATATAAATTGTCCTTAAATTAAATAGTATAATATTGAATAGGCTCATTCTCATTTTGTGTCAACACTTATAAATGTTTTAATGGTAACTTAGGAAAGTTATAATGGTGAAATTTTGATAGGAATGCACCTTTGAGTTTTTTAAAAGTTGATAAGTAACCATTTGGAAGGCTATAAAACCAATCAAGAGCCCCTTTGGTTAAGCCATGATGGAAAGTATTTAATATCAAGCTTTTATTTTAGGCCCAATGTCCAAAAGAGTATATATACTATTTCAAATGTATAGTAGGATACCCTTGAACATCAAAGGTGGAAAAATTAGGGATGATAAATTTTAAAGGATAAGGATACTCAAATACATCTCTAACAACAAGTTGCTCTACTAAACTATTCTCCTCAAAAATAACCTCATTGGAATAAATTTGTAAATTAAGAGTGTTAACCTATTGTTTCAAATCTCCTATGATATTCATTATAGATAACATATCACAAGTGGTGGTTGAATATTTTTTTAAGTGTTTTAAATTACCATTGACAAAAAAATGGAAATTCTATAATATTTACCACTTTTTAGAGTAGGACCATCACATGTTTTTGTAATATTTAGCAAATGGGTACCCATGGTTACAGGGTTTAGTATATCATGTTGGATAGAACAAAGTTTGATATCATTATCATTAAAATGTATGATTTTTTTTGAATCTTTAGGACATGCAATAAGAGTAGGGGCAAGATCTTCATTTATCACCATTTGTTCTTTTGTAGCAAAAAATGCAAATGAGGGAGAGAAATAAATATTTGCTTGTTCATTTACAACATTATGAGAAGAAGAATGCAATTTTCAATTTCATTTTTATTTTTCAAAGAAAATATATAAAATTTAATTCTACTATTAATTTAATTTTATTTATATATCTTAAGTTTTAAAGAGGAATCAAATGTACTTGGGACTTTACTTATGTCCCCAAACAACACATCTTTTATAATTACTTTCTTATGACTTTCACATGCACTTTAATTTTTCCATTCAAGAAATAAATGGGAATGAGTATGTATTTTTATCATTACAAATTAGAGAAAAAATAGGAATTTCATTTTTTCATTTGAGTCATCAAAACAAGGGATAAAATTTTCAACATGCATATCATTTTGAAAATAAGGCACACACTTGATTTAATCAAAATTGGCATCATGAGATATAGAAAAAAATCCAAAATTTTAAATATTTGCATCATGGGAAAGAGAAAAAGAATCATCAATTTTTTATAAATCTAATGAATGTATGCATGAAACATTTTAACTTATAATATCGTGAATTCTACCATTTTACATATCTAATTTATCATCCTTGTGTAAGGTGTTAACAAGATGCATCATTGGTGAGTCTTGAAATCCTTCATCATTATAAAGAGGAGAAGTAGGAGAACTATATTACTCATACCCAAGAGGCATATCATAACACTCATACCCATATGAACAAGAGACATTATCATTTCCTGGTTCATTTATACTTGAATTTTCATCATTAGTTTTTTCATTGTCATAGTTATAAGCAAAAGAAGGGGTTGGTTTCTATTTTTGAGATTCCATTAGATAATCACATTCTATGCATTAATTTTTAGGTACATTTAAAAAGTGATAAAAATGGTGAGTCCTTTTGGCATGGATTTTAATTAGGGATTCCTTTAGGAATATGACTTTTCAAGAAATTATAAAGTAACCAACCACTCGAAGCAATTCATAGATATAACTAAGCATTCCTAAACTAATCCCACATAAGAATCTTATATCTAAAGAAAATTTATAATAATTTGAAATTAATTTTTAGAGAAGGAGAAAAACCTACATGTAAACTATGGTTTTGGCTCTAGCTTTTGGAGTTCACAAGATAAAATGCAAGCAATAAAATTTGTTTGAATGTAATAAAGTAGTACTCAAAATTCAATGATATATAGTATATTTAATATAATTTACCCACTTACACATATGAAATAAATATAGCAAGCATAAAATAAATAAGGGATAAAAGAGAGTTTATATTGTTCGATATTTTATTCTAAGATATGACAATGATCAGGAGTCATTTTAGGACTGTATTGTAGATCTGAGTCTTTCTCATTCTATGATTTGACTATTTTTATCCACTAATCACTTTCATCAAACTTGGATATTTACATATATATAGGTGTATAATGTAAGATATACACATGAAAGAATCCAAATTTTAACCATGACTATGCTATCACTTGTATACCTATTTGGTGCCTTAGAATATGTTCATTTATGTGAGATATATATAAAATAATCAAAACCCTAGTTCATTTACCTTGGACCTCATAAAAATTGGTAAAATATGGTTAACACATGAGTTGAGATCACCCTAGAAACCTTGGTTATTACTAAGTGCTTGTTTTATACACAATATTTTCAAACTTTATCAATTATTGATGTTTTATCTCTTGTGGGAACCCATTGATTCTCAATCTCTCTAAGTGCATTTCTTAATTTTGCACTGGGAAAGGGGTGGGTAGACCATTGGTACTTCATAGTATTTTTACCCCTATTCTACCACTTGTTATCTACACAACCATTTCCTAAAACACTTCCCTAAGATTTTTCTCCTCTATTTCACCCTCCTCTAACCATTTTCCACCTTCATTAGCCCTTCCCTGAGCTCAAAACCTTTTCCAATAGTTTACATTAAATTATCAACCATGTACTCTAATTGATAAAACATATTTAGGGTCTAGGTCAGCCCCTATCTAATCTAGACCAAGACCAAATTTGTTTTTATCAATAATAATACATAGTCGATTAGGCTAACCCTTTCAGCTAAACTTTTAGAAATGCTAAGGGTTAGATTCAACTATATATACACATTGATTTCATAATTTATTTGAGGAAGAGAAGAAGAAGAGTATTATATTTTGCATCTACTTATCCACCATTCTACTTGAGGAGCATAGCTTAGGATTTCAATACTTTCTTTGGAGATACAAATATTATATTATGGAGAAGTCTTTTAGATGAAAATAGAGGTCATGTAACCTAGAGCTAAGTTATCCTTATTATCCTTACATACCATAAAAACCTCTTAAAAATAACCTTGGCCAAGGGAGATATTAAGGATCTATGGGTTCATCTTCAAAGGTAAGTATTCCTAACTTTGTTCTTCCTTTATAAGAGTAGATATATTTGCATTTGTACTTCTCTCCCATGCGTTAGGACTTCCTATACACTGATGTGAGTATATATCTTCTATGTATGTTTACTTTTTATGTTTATTACCCTCACTTTATGCTATAATATTTGGTGATCACTAAATTATACTTTAATTTAATTGTCATTTACTTTGTGAATATGAAAACATAGGACCTAACTAGGATTATTGCATAGTTTTACTTGACTAGAGGCTTTGGAACCCTCCCTAGTGATTTTATTGTGGTAAGAGATCCATTGGTTAGGTATAATGGATCCATCTTGGTCATGAACCCAAATATATAATGTATCAACAATCAAAAGCGTAAGTAGGATTTATCTTCTATGAGCTAAGATTGATTAATAGATCACCTACATTTCCCTTTGTATACATTCTGGTGAACCCAACGTGAATCAAACCTTGTAGGTTTTCTTTCACACCATCATTTTTCTCATCATATTATATTTTTAGTACTGTATCAAACCAATCAATATAATTATAGCATTTTGTGTGCATGTTTAACATAAAGTCATTCCAAAACAACTTTATTCTATCTTTGCATGTCTTTGCCAAATACAAGTTATTGGATCGATCAATTTGGCATAGTATTCATATTTAACCATAGATTCACATACATAGTTGAAATATTCAAATCTATATGTTATTATCTTTTATCAATGCATAGGTCTACAAATATAGTTGAATGAGTTGACTATGTTTTCAACTTGTTCTTCCATCATACAGGTTCTACAAACTCTATTGAACTAGATTTGAACATCACAACATAAAAATTTATAATCTAAACATGTTCAATCCCATCAAGGTTCATTTATTTCTCTCTCTATCATTTTAGTTTTCTTCTTTTAGTACTATTTTTCACAAGTTTGTAGTCTATAAAAGTATAACCCTATAACAAAGTAGGTCAATCTATTTGACACAGTTCTATAGTATATCATCCATCTAGAAGAAATAGTCAACTTGTTTGGCTATTTTCTTATAGATATTACTTATACAAAATAATAGTGACCTAGTTGACTCTTTTATGCACTATTTTCATAAAATTTCACCTAAATTGACTATGTACTCTTCTTAATCAAGGAATTAACCTATATTTTCTAGTGATTAATTCACCTATCCTTTTTTAGTTGTTTGCATGCTTAGAGTAACTCACATAGATTAAATAGGTGGTTTTTCAAATTATTTATTTACTCACACTTTTTATCTTTTGAACACACTACCAAATAAATTTAAATTCAAAAATCATTAAACATTTATCTTCCCAAGGCCTACCTACTTAGATTTCATCATGAAGGGGGGAAGTCGACTTGGTTTTTTGTCTAAGTATAAATATGTTGTTAATGGTATATATTTTCAAAGCACCTGACACACTTATCATTATGGGATTATGAAGTGAGGGGGTAGGCCCCAATATTAAGCTAGTATAATTGCCAATATAGATCCCTTTCAACATAAATGTTTTAAAAGTAACCTTAGATTGATTTCTAGTTTCTTATTTCAACCAACTTTCCAATCACATTAAAATCAAAATTCATTATAACTTAATAACACTTAGGATGACCAATTAGTTAGCATTTACTTTACATTTTTTACTTTCTCTTTGATCAATGTATGTTGGATTTGAAAACATACATTGGATAGTGATGATGCAATGTTTGTGTTGTGTGTTCTAATTGGGTCAGTCACATTGACCCAATTACTTATGTGTTTGATTTCATTTTGATTCCAATTTATCTTTTAAAAATTTCCTTTATTTTAGAACACTATTGTTTTAGTTAATATAAATAGTATAGCCTTCCTACCTATAGTGAAAATTTGATCTATCTAACTATTTATCCTTATCTTCCTATTTAGTTACTTGTCTAGTAGTACATAGTCAACTTGCACGATTGTGTATCCTTATCTCCATGTTCTTTTCTCTAGTTTACATAACATAGTTTGCTAGTTTGACTCCATATGTTTTTTTCTCAAATTATCTTTGTATCACCCATTTTATCCTCCTTTTCTCATCATGAACTTCCTATTTTAGGATAATACAAAGTTGAATCCAACATATATGATGAGCTTTACCAATCCCAATAGGTTTCCCCAAAAATAGTTTATGGCTTCCACTTTAGATGAAAGCAATTTTCATGTGGCCACTTTCACTATTAATTATGGGACTCCTCATTCATCATCAATTTTTAACCCTATTTTATTCTTAGAATATAAGCCTAAATTAGAGTACACACCCTAAATGATTTTCTTCATTAATGATTTTCTTCAACATAGAGAAAAAGACCTTTCAACTATTTACAATCTCATGATAAGTGGTCAAGTAGAAGAACCCCATTCACCCTCCCCTACATTCTCTCATGGATTTGAATGTGACACCTTCTTTACTTCTCAATCTCTCCATTATATTTTGACTCCTTCCCACACTATGACATCTTATTATTTGATCTCTTCAACCTCCATGACAAGTATCTCCACTAACATGGTAGGTTCAACATCTAGTGGGCCTTTTCCAAGGCCCCTCCTCCTTAACCAAGCCACTAGTTTATCATTTTCCACCAACACTAATCATGATACTAATGCTTATTTTGCTTCTAATTCCAATCCTTACATTAATTTATATTTTACTACACATGCCAATGATGATACTAGTGCTTCTTTTTCTACCAATGCTTCTCATACCACTAGTGTCATATATGCCACTACTCATAGTCCAACCCAAACCACTAATACCAATACCAATGCTTTACATGCCATGAAAACTAGTAAAAATAATGCTCAAACCCATCAAATATTATTATAAACTCTTAATAAAATTAATGATTTTCAAACTAATAATGCCAATCAAATGATGTATATGCAAAATCATTTCATTTACCTTAAAAATCAACCTCAATAGGTTCTATAGGGAGCATAACATAAAAATTCCCCCCACCCCCCTTAGAGATTCCCATGGAAACCTCATTCCTCAACGACCCCTTTTTAATAAAATGATCAAACATCTCCAAAATGTACCTCTTATACCTAAAATTTCCAATATCAACATAGAAGGTATCATACCTACCATTAGTTATAATGGGTTAACTGATCCTACATTACATTTTAAAATGTTTGACAATCTCTATAAATATTGGGTCACACTTAAAACTTTTGCTTATACCAAGAAATTATTAAAAACACTCTGTAAGTAACCTTTAGATTTTTACAATTAACTCAAATATCATTCTATCACTAGTTTATAAGATCTAATTAACTTCTTAGTACAATAGTTTCAAACTAGTGACCTCCTTGAGAATACCTTAGCTCACTTTATCAATTATAAGAAACTTTAAACCAAAATCATATAAGATTTCATCAAAAAATGGAAGACCTTGTCAAATAATTATGAGAATAACATGGCTGATAATAATCTCTTTAATCTATTCACTAATTCTCTTTATCCCAAGTTGTAATATTGGGTTGGGACTCTCTCTCCAAGAATTTTGGGAGAATCCCTCGACCAGGGCAAATGTCAAGATTTTATCATATTCTAAATTGAAACATTACAACATCCTATGGGTAATCACATTCTCATTAAAAATAAATATCATCATGCTACCAATGATGGTGTCACCAATTCTTATGACACCTATTGATGTATATTGACGCAGGAACATCAAGTCAAGAAACACCATTTTTGAGTTTTGTCAATTTAGAGTCAAAATTAGGTCAATATTGGAGGTAATGTGAATCAAAAGACCTTTCAAGATCCATTTAATGTATATTATGTCATTTGGGGTTCGTAGAGATCATATAAATAAGTTTAGGTGAGTGAACGGAGTTTCCCTCCAAAATCAACAATTTGAAAATTCAAATGTTGTCACTAAGTCTAGAATGGCACAAGCATGATACAAAGGTGGACAAGATGGAATACATTATAAAATATCCTAAATATTTGTAATAAGTTTTATATACCCATATATGTCCATGTTTTTTAGGAGAGAGGTTAACTTTAGTCTTGAGTTCCAAAACCTCACGTTGAGGTAATTATGAAAAGGAATTTGGTGTAACCAACCAAAGATCTTATGTTGAAATAAGGAAGATAAGTCATTATTTAGATTTAGATGGTATATAAGAGAGAGTAAAATGTCTCCAAGAAGTGAGAGGAGATTTTGAGAATAGAAATATATATGAAAACTCCTCAAGAAGGTGATAAGGTCTATAATAGGCCAAAGTTTGTAATGATTTTGATAACTCAATGAATAAGAAAAGAAATATTTATGTGTGTTAGCATTCTTATACAAGACTTGGATTAGTATGGTTCTTGTATGATCTTGGTAAGGGCCTAAAGACCCTATTTTTTTTTCAAGGTTGTAGGTTCTTAAGTGGTGGAGAGTGTTAACCAAGGAATGGTTGTATGTTACAATTAGAAAAAGGGAGAAAAGTTAACAAGAATGGTAGATTAAGAAAGTAGGTATGACACTCATTCAACTAAAAGTGTGGTAAAATATTTAACAAGTTTAAATATAAAATATAAGATAAATTTCCACTGTCAGTCACCTTAAAAAAGAAACCATGATGTTGCATTGGAGATTCTTAAGGTGTTTGATCAATATTTCGCAAAGGAATAAATTTGAAGAGGTAAGTCTTGAGGAAGCATGTTGAAATCCTGGTAAGGTATTAGTGTCAATGTACTTTATGTAAATAACATGTTCCTCAATTTTGTAAATACTAAACCTTGTTGCTTAATAAAACCCTGAGTGCTGATGTACCCTATTTTGAAGAGTTAAGAAAGAATCAAGTGGAAAAAAATGACAAAGAGAAAGAACCTCTTGAATAAGACAAAGTGAAGGAGATTGAATTTATACCACATGTATAAGATGATGATAAATATGAATATTATGATAAATTTCCAATCATGTCACTTAAAACAAAAGAAGAAGCATGCAAATAAGACATGGAGGTCACCCATGAAGACATAAAGGAAAACATAAGCTTGCAGTAGTTTCCATTGGAGGTAAATGAATGCCTAAATGTTTATTTTAATTACATATATGATGAATAAAATGATGATATGTAGGTTGAGGAGAAGAAGGAAAAATTAAATCCCTCAAAAGGAGAACAATGGCATGTATATGTATGGCCTAAGTGGTTAAAATAAATAGGTAATGAGAAGGAAGAAAAGAACCTCAAATAAGAGGTCAAACAAATCAAAATCATGGTTGGAAAACAAGCACAAGTGTGGAAACAAAGAACAAATGGAAAAGTATACCAAGTTGCCATGGTAGAGGACAAAGGATTGAAGCATGTAAGAGGTGAAGAGATAAACAAGTGGCAGCCCAATAAGGTACAAGGTAGCAAGTGTATTGTAAAGAACAAGAAAAGAGTACAAGGAGATCATATTGCAAGTAAATCCCAAACAAGCATGAAGATTGAATAAGATGGTAAGACTAAAAATCAAGTAAGAGAGATGGTGCATGAAAACTAGGAAAATGAGATGAAGTTACAAACATATGATTGCATAGAAGATAAGTGTTTGCAAAATATATTTTCAAATGTTGTATGTGAATTTGACATCAATAATTAACTTGTACCTGGAAATAATGGCATTGATGAATGAGAGTGTATTAAATTAAATTAAATTTGAAGAATCTTAGAGAGTGATTGAGAAGAATGATATGTAGAATGATAATATTTGTAGACTCTCACAAATGAAGGATTCCAAAGAGAAGATAAAAAATAAGCTAGCCAAGATAATGAAGAGCAGTGTGAACCAAGATTTGATGAGAAATATGAAGAGATTGATGTATTCAAGTTATAAGAGGAGTTAAGGATTTTAGAGTACATTTTTATTCCACATAATTAGATGAAATGAAATTAGGTACAACAAGTGAAGATCAAATATGAACTCCAAGAAAACTGAAAGGAGAAGCAACAAAGAGAAGCCCAAAGAGTTGTGCACACAAAGATACAAACAAGTAAGAAAATGAAGTATGAATAAGAAAAAAAGGTGATATATTTCGTAGGTCAAGCACGATATGAGTTTAAATTTGATAAACATTCATATAGGAGGCTAAAAATTGGTTAAACAATAATGTATATGGTGAAGAAGAAAGGAATGAGAAGTTACTCTTGCATAGTGAGCAAAATGATAGGCAAAGATATCAAGATGTGAAAAAGTTTGAGGAAGAGGCAAAAAAAGAAAGTATTTTTAGGAAAATTACAAAGGTTGAGATGCATGAGAGGAAATTATATCCTAAATAAGAAGGTGACAACATGATTAAGGAGAAAACATCACTCAAGAAATAAGAAACAAGTGACATTCATGGAGAAGCAATCTATCAAACAAGGGAAAGAATAATGAAGACCAAATGGTTACAGGTGAGTATAAAAGGATTAAATATGACTTATAATAGGTGGTATATGTGGAAAATAAGAGAGTACATTAGTGGGAATACTTCATGGAGATGCAAGATGCATGGACAGGAAGGCTAGATAAAGCCAAGAAGAAAAAAAGAAAGAGTTTGGTAAGAAAAAGGGAACAAGACAAGATGAAAATTAGTCTAGTAATCATGAAGTACCCTCAAAAGATAAATTGGAAAGAAAGAAAGATGTAGGTTCAAGTTTTATCTAGGGAGTATGATGTAGGAGAATCAAGTCAAGAAACACCATTTTTAGTTTTGTCAATTTGGAGTCCAAAGTGGGTCAAGTTTGGAGGTAATGTGAATCAAGAGACATTTCAAGGTCCATTTCATGTATATGAGGTCATTTGGGGTTCCTATAGGTCATATAAATAAGTTTAGGTGAGTGTATGGAGTTTCCCTTTAAAATGAACAATATGAAAATTCAAATGTTGTCACTAAGTCTAGAATGACCCAAGCATGATACGAAGGTGGCCAAGATTTAATATTGTTATGAAGGATAATAAATATTTTTATTAAGTTTTATAGACCCATATATGTCCATTGTTTTGAGGGTACAAGTTAAATTGAGTCTTGAGTTCCAAAACCTCATGTTGAGGTAGTTATGAAAAGGAATTTGGTGTAAGCAACCAAAGATCTTACATTGAAATAAGGAAGAGAAGTAATTGTTTAGAGTTATATGGAATATAGGAGAGAGTAGGAAGTATCCAAGAAGTGAGAGGAGAGTCTGAGAATAGAAATATATATATGAAAACTCTTCATGTAGGTGATATAGTCTGTAACAGAATAAATTTTGTAATGATTTTGATATCTCAATGAATAAAAAAAGAAATATTTATGTATGTTAGCATTCTTATACAAGACTTATATTAGTTTTGTTCTTGTATGATCTTGGTAAGGTCTTAGAGACCCTATTTTTGATAATATTTTGTAAGGTTGTAGGTTCTTAAGTGGTAGAGAGTGTTAATCAAAGAATGGTTGTATGTTACAGATAGTAAAAGGGAGAAAATTTAACAAGAATGGTAGCTTGATAAATTAGGTATGACACTTAGTAAAATATAGGTGTGGGAAAATATTTAACAAGTTGAAAGATAGAATAAAAAATAAAATTCCACGACCGGTCACCTTAGCAAAGAAATCCTATTGTTGCATTGGAGATTCTTAAGGTGCTTGATCAATATTTGGAAAAGGAATAGATTTGAAAAGGTAAGTATTGAGGAAGCATGTTGACATCTTGGTAAGATATTGGTGTCAATTTACTTTAATTTCAATAACATGTTGCTCAATTGTGTAAAGACTAAACCTTGTTGCTCAATAAAACCCTAAGTGTTAATGTACCTTGTTTTGAAGGGTTAAGAAAGAATCCCATGCTTTGAATGAGGGAATGATATTATACTAATGTGTTCTTAGATGGATATAAGAAATATCAAGGTCTAATAATGGATACAAGGAGAGACACAACTTGTTTTTAAGTTTTCATATAGCGTATAACCTATTTTGAGTATATAGACCTCTATTTACTTAGATAATTATCTTGTCAATACTGTCAATGCATAAGAGAAGTTAGATAGCCAATGGAAAGTGTAATATTGTTATGATAGGTAAATATATGATAAATATGTTGGAATATTATAAGAAAAAAGTTTATATAATAGGTTACCTTAGTTCATGAGTATTTTTCTATAAGACCCTATTTTCTGTTGTGTGGAGTCATTGATTTGGACTGAGTAGTTTTCCATTCTAAGGGAAAGTGTAGTAATTACCTCATGAGACCCTTTTGGTGGACATGGTAAGTTTTTTTATAACATAACGAATAATATTTGATCTTTATTTGACATTATTACCATACCATTGAGTGTCCAAGAACATCACATACCTATAGCAAGCTTGTTTTCTTGTTCAGTCAAGGGGTTTCTTGGCTGAAAAAGGTAAACAATGGAATGGAAGTTAGTTTATAGTGATTATATCATATGTATGACATAAATAAAAACCTAAAAAAGGTTATTTGGGTCTTTTTAACCCTGTATAATGAAATATATGCAATTTTATAGGCTTTCAACCTATATAGAGGACTAAAAACCCTAGGTTTAGGGTATTGCTTATAAAATGAGTTCCAACCATTTAAAAAGGTTAAAATTTTTAAATATTTCTCCATGTGACATGCTATAATTTATTAAGGTTTTTTTGGGTTTTATATCATATGGAAAATTATGGATTTTTCCATAAAGGGATTGTAATAGGCCTAATTAGGCCTAAAAGAGTGTTGTTTAACAAAGAAAGTGATAGACAAAAGATGAACCAAGACAAAAAAATTTGCACACACATAAAATGGGATACATTAATAATTAAAGTGGGATTAGATCCTGATAAGAGAGCCTATATTGATCAATAAAGAAAAATTACTTAAACAAGGCTACTAGCTTATATAAGCCTTAGAGAAGCATTATGTTAAGGGTGTTGAGAGAGAACTTGAACTTGTTTGAGTGATTGAATAGATTTTTACCAGATATGTTAAGATAATTTAAGACTATGTTTCAAAATATATTGATACTTTGACACCCAAAACAAGATTTGGTCTTATGAACCAATAGGTGCCAAGTGGAAGAACCAATGAAGGAATTGGCCATTCAAAGGTAACCAATTTGAAGAAATGATCAAAGAGTGAATGTGGTTGGTTAAGATACAATCCCAAGGACACCAAGAAGTGTCACTAAATATTCTTAGGTACAAAATAAATGAGTCTATTTTTTCTAATAAACAAGAGAAGAGATTAACATGAATATGGAGTCATAGAGATCAAATCATCAAGTAGATTGTGACTAGTTGAGTTTAAAACTAGATGATGATGTTTATGAGGACTTATCCCCATGCCTCTGTATCATATATATGTGTTAATGACATACTATGAATATTATAGTAATATTTCTTAGATCATATTATAGGTCTTGGAAAACCTTAGGGCTTAACTTAGTTTTGCTAGAGAGATTATGTGGGTATTACCTTTAGTTTGCAAGCAAACCCTATTGTAGGGATAGTAGGTATATAGTAGTGAAATAATCTATGTGAATTTATTTATGTTTTTATGATGTAAAATTGCTTTTTATTTTTCTAATATAAGCCCAAACTTTAAATAGACAAATGGATATTCATAATGAGCATTAAACTAAAGTGATTCATGTTAAAAAAAATTAAAAGAGGAAGCAAGGTAGAGTAGAAAAGGAAGTTTTATTTGCAACAACAAAGACCAATAGATTACCTTTAGTTTATTATGATAATAGTGCAAAATGAAACTAACATATATGAGATCCTAATGATAGACACAAAAATGTCATAAGTTCAGTGAGGATTCTAGGGTAAATATAATGCATATATATAAATAGTATGATTTTAAAAGGCTACCTATAGAAAATTGTTTTAAACACATTTACTAGTATAATAGGAGGAAAACATAATGTACATAGCAATTTTTTTTAGCATAGATAAAATCACAAACTAACAAGATGCATTCAAAATACTACTACAAGATTGAACCATTTGAGAAATGAAATTGTATATCATTAACAAAGCTTTATAATTAAGAGCACATGAAGATAATGAAGAAAATGATCAAATTACATGAATTTTCTTTCTCTTTGCATTAATCTCACAAAATTCTATTCTAAAGTACAATAAATGAGGAGAATCCCTATAAATAGGCCATTGAATGCCTTAGATGGTTATAAAAAATTGGATATATGACACCAATCAGTAGACAATGTACCTAATATCCTAAAACTAGAGAATATTCCCTATTAAAACAAGGTAATATTTTACAATGTAATTTGAAGGGAAATAAGACATGATTCTTGTCAAGAGAAAGCCTAATAGATGTATATCTCATTCATGAAGAGCTAGGCTAATATTCATTGGTGTAGTCAATGATGAAGCTCCTATGATAGAAGAAGATGGATGTGAACCAACAATATCTAAAGGAGTGTTAGTGCTAGCTAAGGAAGAAGATATCATACGAGGGGCTGAGGATGAAGAGGTTCCTGTGATAGTTTTTTTTTGCTTTGATTTGTGCTCTCCATGCTTCAAATCATATCTTATAGTTGTTATCAATCAATTTTATATTGATGATGGGCTCCTTTAGTAGCTTGACTATAAGCCATGCCATTGCATCATTCTCACTTAGGAGATGTCCTATAGCTTCATTAATTACTATAGCCTAATCTATCCTCTGATTGGCAAAGGCTACCAAATCTATCATTTCCTATTTGAAGGTTACTCCTCTGGCCATGTCATGCTTTCTAAAGTTTAAAATAAAGCCTTGTAGTTAGGACCTAAAATCATCCTTGATAACAATGGAACCATCCTTGTTGTCAAGGTGTGTGATGTCAGAATCCTTTAGTAAAGTGATGACTTTATCACTTTATTGAGTGAGAGATTTCCCTAGGGATCTCATTTCATCAATCCACTAGTTTAGATCTTTCCTTCTACCAATTACATAAGATTGAACAATGCTCAAGTCCTTTAAGGGGATCAAGTTTAAGTCTTCAAACTTCTTCATCCTAATCAACTTCACCTATTTGATTATCTTAATATCATATGCCTCATATTTAACTTCAGCCTTGAGGATCCTATTATATATTTCATCTCTTTTTACCTTGTATTAGGCCAAGGTGTTCAACATATCAAACATTTCTCCCATATTCAATTATACATTTGTTATGGTCTCCTATGGTAAGGTGGACTTGTGATACTACTCCAAGATAGTTGCTATTTATTTTACTCCTTTTACCTATTCAACAACCACATCCATAGTTTCTTGAAGAGCTTAGAAGGGGTCTTACTCACACATTGTTATTGGCCTGGCCTAGATTTATTTGTCTTAGTCAACTCAAATAAGGTCTCTTCTAACTCATACATAATTGTTTGGTCTGGGTGGTGATATTCCTCTTGGTTACCCTCTTTATTACCCCATCCTTCTTGTCAAACTTCAACATGACTTATGGAGGGTTCATTATGACCAAAATTGGGTTCTCCATTATAGCTAATTACATCTACTTGATCCATGATTTGTCTGAAAACCACTTAGAGGCTATGATGTTGGAGGCAATGGCTAAGCTAGGGTCAACACCTATAAATTAGATGTTTTGGAGGAAATTATGGATGTGACCATTACAAATTCAGATTTGGGGGATGAAGTGGGGTGTGTTACTCCTGAGGATGAAGAAGAACTAGTGCTACCTAAAGTACTAGTTGTGAACAAGGGAACTTGGGGGATGATAAAATTAGGCCTCATTTTAGGCATTTTTGGACAAAGTCTAAGCAGAGGCTTGGGCATAACTAAAGGCAAAATGGCCATTAATGAGTCCATAGAAGTGGAGGATATAGTAAAAGGGTTGATAGTGGGCAATGGCATGGTCACAGGACTAATGATAGGTCTAATAAGGGGCTGATATGGAAAGAGGCTCACATAGTTTGGAGTTAGGGGATCACAAAATATGCTCAAGGGTTGATTATAGAAGAAATAAGGAGGTAAACAAACATGATCCTAACTTATTGTACTTGGTTCCACCTGGAAAGAAGTGAGGGAGGTAACCATGATGTTAAATTTATTGGTGCTAGAGTAGACATAGTTATTTCCTCTACTAAAGGTCTTACCTGAACTGAACTAGCAGTTTATATTTGGGATGGGATGATAGATGGGGATCCTAAAGTATAATCCCATTCAATTTACTTTCTTATTCATCACTAGTAATATGTACTACAGATACTAATGCTTCTACCTAAGTATCATGATATTTGAAAACTTGGAAAAATACTACATCATCCAACCTCCCTTTCACTTATGGTATATTAGAAGCCTTCATTATTTGCTTCAACTTATTGTCATTAGTTGCATTGATGTAGAATTGGTCATCATCTCTAGGTTGCTTAGGGATGCCATGCAATTGACATAGTGATTGAATGTTAAATGTATAAGGTACCATTCCCTATTGGTCTCCTTTTCTAATCCAAAAGTGGACCTTTATCTGGTGATATCCATAACTAAGTTATAGTTATTAATTTTAAATTAGCCAATGTTCTTTAATTAAGGATGGATCGGTTCCTTTTTCTTATTCTTACACAATCCATCTACCCCTATGAGTAGCTAGAAGGCAATCTCTTATTGAGCCAGCTTGTATGGCACTATGGTAGGTAGCTTAAAGGGGGCTATCTTGATTCCTACCACCCTTATTACCATGCAATAAGGATAATACCATTAGGCTCCCAATGTGCTGAGTGTTGCCTTAATTTATTTAGATAGTCTAGGCATAGTCCTTTCATGGATGCCATATATATAATTGGGTAGAAATGCTCAACAATGGCTCACATCTCCTTCTTGTACTTGTAAATTCTCAATTTTAAGAAGACATGCGACATACTCCATTTTAGTTTTGGATCTAGATTGGTGAATTGGGGTAACTTCAAGGTAACATAGATGGCATCAACTAAGTAAGACATCATTTAGAAATTATCTCCTTAGTTGGCCATGACCCTCTTAATCTGAACTACCAAGTTATAGGAAATGATCTCTCATAAAGGGAGAGTCTTGGCATCATCTATGATCATGGATAGAAGTGGAAACCACTTCTCATCTATGTGGTTGGTGTCCTTGGCCCCATGAAACATATTCATCATAGCCATCCCCATTCTTATCCCCTTCTTGAATTGGGTGATGGGGATATAATTAATTTTGAATTTGCAGATGAACCTCCCATAGTTTTATACCTAGCCTCTCAAAACTTCTTTGATGTTTTGTGTTTTGATCCATTGGGTGATAGTTTCTTAATTGTAAAAAATTTTAGGCCTAGGAAAATCATAATAAGCTTGAAATCTAACCTAGATATGAAAGCAATGTCTTTGCCTAAATTAAAATACTTAATGATGTTGTTTATACACCTAGATTAAATGAACATTTCATAGAATAAGTTTACCTAGGAGAGGACCTCTAGATTAGATGCAGCTTTGTGCAATCTCACTGACTTGAGCACTAAGATGTCTAACCTTTCTTATACAACACTAGGATATTTCTCATCATCACTATCCTAGTCTATAGTCTTATTAACATGGTGGAATAAATCATTGTAATGTTTGTCTTCAGTGGCTAATGCAATAAAATTGAAACCAGTATCCTAAAATATGATGTTTGTTTTATATGAATAAAGGAATGGAACCTATTTTGGCTTGATGACTTTGGACATTCCTACTTTGGCCATGGTTTCTAGATTATCTAATAAAATAACTAGTGGATTAATCTAATGGAAAAAAATGCACAAGAGTTTTAGAAAATATCATAGAATGCTTTAGATTTCTCTAATAGATAACAAGGGTAAATGCAAATCCTTGAGAAAATAAGATTTAAACTCTAGGTTTTAAGAATGTTGAACTAAAAGATACGAGTCATAAATGGAAAGTATATTTAATTTACTTTTACATAAAGCATGGGTGTATCTTTGATTTTATTTTAATGGCTTAAAAAATCTACTTTTAGAAATTAGACAATCACTATCTTCAATTTAACCATGTGTCCCTCCTTTATAAGATTGACTTCTTCCTGAAGTGACTTGGCTTTATAACCACCAAACTGAGCCCCATAAACATTCAATTTTCACTAACAACTCACTCTTCATGGATATATATATGTCATTTAGGTGTTGTACTTGACATGTGTTTGACACTTGGTGCATTTTCATGTACTTCAGCCTTTTATTTCAAATATCAAGTTATTTGGGTGGATTGCATGATATTATACAAAGTTTTGTCTTCTTATCAGATTGATATTCCTTTTTATGTTACATGACATGACCCCTTTTACTTTAGGCTAATGTGGCCTTGGGACCCTTAATGGTTTTCCAAGTGGTAGGAACTCATTGGCTCACACTATCATGTAGCTTTGTTATATGAAACTCTTGATGAACTTGATTACTGTGACACTTAGCCATGTGTCATATTTTCATTAGATCACTCTTTGCTAAGTTTCATAGTTTCCTTTTATAGTGATACTATCATGGGGTAAGGGTACTACGTGTCACCTACCTATTGGTTCTAGTTGTCAAGTGGCTTCAATATAGCATCTAACTATCTAAGGTTTAATTGACCAGTTGTTAGGTGTCATATTTTCATGCAATTGTAGGCCTTAAGATATTAAACATTGCACCTTAGTTTTGGTGGTGTGAGGTTCACAATCAAGTGCCAAGTATCATGATGTAATTTTATCACTTTGTCATGGGACCCTTGAAAATAGTTAGGATCCTGAAAGGCTACGACCGGTCCCCACATGACATGCCTTGATGGGGTTGCTCTTATTTTTAGGCTAAAATGTAGCAAATGAATGACAAGTGCAACACTTCCTTTAGGTTTCAAGGTCATGATACTTGAAAGAATAGTAATATAATTAGAATATCATGATCGGATGCCAAGTAGCATACTATGATGGAATTGTTAAGTCACAGACCTTCCAAACTTTCCTTTGAACTTGAAATGTTTTGATTGAGTGCCAAGTGGCATGTTCTTATTGGTTCACTAGGTTTTAACTATTTTTAAAGGCTAAAATGTATGAGACTAAGTCCTAAGATTTATATGACCAAGTAATAAATATGTGTGATGCTTTCACATGTCAATCGAGGCTAAGTTGGCATTAGGATCTTATATGAAGGAAAATGATGAAAAATTTAGTTAATTTCTTGATAAAAGAGAAGGGACAAGTCTAAATTCATAAACTCTAAGTACAGAATCTGATTTGGACCCTAATTTGAAACTTAAAATCAAGGTATGTCATAGTATCATATTTATGATTTTTGATATAGCTAAAGTAATACTATGGTTTAGAAACCTTAATTAATTAACTTTTGATTGTGTCTTAGGGACCATACCTTGGTTTTCAAATTGTAACTCCTTGAAAGAGAACTCTTAAACAAGTTATATATTTTTTAAACTAAAGAATTTAAATATTAATGAAACATTTTTAAAAGGTACCCATTAATATTTTCCATAGACCAACATGAATTTCAAACTTTTAAAATCATACAAAGGGTTTTCTATCATTTGAAATTAATGGTAAGGTATGTCTTAGGGTAAATGACCCAAAATTTCATAAGGTCCCCATTTTTAGGAAAAAGGGGCATGTTGAACTCAACAACACCATTCACAATATTCAAGTCATCGCTCCTAACAATGTTGTGGAGCATGCCCCCCCTCTAAATAATGCCCTTTATCCTCAATTTTCTCGAATAAAAAACATTAATGTTCATAATATGTTATCCTTAGTTGAGCTTCAAAAGTGTCTACCAAGGCCTCTACCATGAGAGCTTGACACCACACATCCTATGAAATCATGGTATGATCCAAACAAATTTTGTTGGTGTCATGTAAGTTGAGGCCACTCTTACAAGACTTGTAGATAATTATCAAATCTAGCTATGGATTTTCTTCTTGGACAAAAATTTGATCATGATTTACTCATTCACAAGCGTAAACAATCATATGACATAGCCTTTAAATCCCATGAAACATAAAAAAAATCAATCTTTGAACCAGGCTAATGCTTATCTTACCATATATAAATATAATAATGATAAGCCTACTCTTTCCACAAATAATGTTTAAAGTCTTATAGACCAAACTCCTAAAGAAAATATGGTAAATATGACTAATATGTGAAGGGTAGTTTCTTTCATTGATTCTAATCCAACCCACATGTACCAAACCTCCTAAACATTATGTTATCCAAGATTCTTCCCCATCTCATCTAACAAAGTTGGGTCGAGAGGACCTTACCTCTTTCCAAGAACAACTTCCAACACCTCAATTAGATAATACCTCTCATACTATTTTTACAACTATAACAACATCTACACCTATCGACAATAATCCTCAACCTTTCAATAAAATTTCTTCAAATCAATCACAAGAAATACCTAAATCAACTATCCATTCATCTAAAGACAATCAACTAATTTATCCTCAAACTAAACTAACCACATATTATCAACACAAGTTTTAATGCACTTTCAATATTCCTTACCAATAGCTACTACAACATTATGCACCTCTATCTAGTAATCCCCTCATGGGTTATGATGAGTGGGACCCCATCACGAAACTTACTAATCTCCCATCTCAAATACCTTTTCTTGAACTCATGGGAACTTCCCCCCATCATCACAATCATTTGATGAAATTATTATTTGAAATGAACATCCCTCATCCTCCCCTTGTAGGATGTAAATTGACCTTATCTATATTTGAAGATAGTTGCTTATAATAATGTGAAGAGATGCATATACACATTAATGAGATAATGGACTCTTCTCTTTCCTTAAAATTTCCTATTGCTTCCATGATACTAGATGAGATTTTGCTTCATGTGGATGATCCTCCACTATATATAATCATTCAAATTGGTGATATCTAAGTGAAGCATCTTTCTATTGATGAGGGTTCAGGTACTTATGTCACCTCCCTCAAATTTATTAAAAATCTTAGATATTTTGAGTGTAATCTTAAGTCCACATATAGTACATGTCAAAGTTATGATTGAATGCAAATGCCTCATTTAGGTTGAATATGGATTCCTATTATCATCTATCCTATCACTATTTGAGTGAAGGTTATGATATTGAATTTTCCCCTTTCCTATAATATCTTGCTTGGTAGACCTTGGACTCATTATATGAGAGTTGTCACCTCATCTACTTGTTAATGTGTCAAGTTTCCCCATAATGGTGCTATCTATAAGATTTAAGGAGACATAAACCCTTATAATTTTAAATAATTCCAAGAATGTGGTGTATTCAAAATTACAATCCTTGAACCCTTGTATATTGTCCCATTTAGGGAATATCAATGTTTCAACTATCATGTTAACTCTACTCAAGGTTATCATGGTCACCCTGAAATCATAGAGAACATACCAATTAACCTCTTAGATTATGATGATGATGAGTCAAATGAGATCAACTTTAAGATCAAAACTTTAGATCTATCCCCTCATCTCATTACCCAACTTTTTCCATCCTTGAAATTTCATTTCCATCAGTCACCTATCAATGACATACCCATGGTCTTAACCAATACTTAACATTATATTCATCATGCCACTTTTGATGAAAATGTCATACCTACCTACACCATCGATATTCATACACCCGATTATGATTATTGTTATACTTTAGATGATCCCTTTATAGGAGGACTTTTCCAAGATAGAAATGATGAGATTCTTAGATATCATACCTATTTGTTTCTATCTTTCCATTTGTCTTATAGTATTCCTTCTTGCATAGTTCATAATTCTAGTATTCTTCTTCTTTTTTTGGGGGTAGAGATAGAGCAATTGCATGGTATACCTCAAGTTTCATTAAAAACCTCTTAGGAGCATGCTCATGGATAATGTTATGATCAATATTTATCAGTTTTATAGATACCAAGATCCCTATAGTTTGCTTCCCCTAGATATGTTGGCTACTCCTCTTAAGCCTTTTATGCATTCCACTTCACCCTCAACTAAGCCTAGTCTGATTCCTACTCCTACTATACTTTTAGCTGAGCCTCCTCCTATATCCAATTCTAATTCTTCAAATGATCATAACATAGTTTTTCCCCCATCCTCATATCCTCTTGGTGATGACCTTCTTCCTTTACTACAGCTCGATCCCATGCCCACCCAATGGGCTAATCAACCTTACTAAGATATTCATAAATTTGATGGTCATTGGACTAGATACTATCAATTATATCAATTTTATTTGGCTTTTGATTCTACTCCTTTCATTATTAGACCCCCAAAAGTCTACTATAAAGTGTATATATTGATTTTATGACATATATAATCATTATTCTACCCATTGTCAAAAGATTTGACAATATATTGACACATTATGTCCTACCTTTCCCCAGCTCAAAGATAAGGCTATGCCTCCTCCCAAGTTATACCCTATGTATATTCCAAATTATGGAGATGTATATTATATTTATCACCAATGTGGTACCCATAACAATAATCATTTCCACATTCTCTAGAAGCACCTTCATGATCACCATATGCCCATTCTTATACCCACATTGCTCCTCCCATACATCATCCATGAAAGAAGGATCCTCATTCTTACCTTGTAGATCCTTCTTCACCTATGGTTCCTTCTTCACCTATGGATACTATGCCACCTACATCTTCTCCCCACCCATGGTTCCTTCTCCACTGGTGGTGACACCTTATTTTCCTATAGGCACCATTATTATTATATCATGCATTCCCCTTCTTGAGTATTATACACATGAGAACCCTCATGCGTATGATCCCTTAGCTATACCTACATTATTTGTTGAGGATATTTGACAAGAGGTATTTTCATAGAATTCCTTGAGGATTGATAAGACTCTTACTATAGTTAGGATATAGCTTCAAAGATATATTTCAAATGTCATGGATAATATTTGTGGATAGATTTATCATTATTTGTGAACACAACATGGTGTTCTTTTACTTCATTCTTCATTATTATTTTGAATTGAACTTGTGCTCCACTTTTATATATATCTTATATCATTCGACTATGTGTCAAATTTGTCTTCACTTATCTCTTTCACATAGACATTTATATTATGCATTTTGTGTTGTATATGGTTTCATTTCTTTTCACCATCTCTTATGACTTATTTTCATTCTTTCCATGATTACATGCTTATATTTATGAGTTCATTTATTTTCATGTATGTCTTTATCTTTTCTCAACTTTGTTTTCTACTTTATCTCAACAACATGAATTATTATTATTATTATTATTATTATTATTATTATTATTATTATTATTATTATTATTATTACTATTATTATTACTATTATTATTACTTGGTTATACAAACCTTACTCCCCTAAGTAATCCTTATTTACCATGTGATCAGTTAGCAAACAAGTCATCCCATTATAATCCTATCTTACCGATCCACTTTGGATATCCCTTTATTTCCTTATTTTCCTTTTGAAAACTAAGAATACACATGGTTGAAAATTGAGATAACATAATGGTTCTTAGGTAAGCCTAAATGTTTATTCAGTCATGTATATGGATAATTAGCTTCCTTTAACCAAAGTCTAAAGCTCATTCATGTGTATCACTTATATCACTCATGTTATTTATTCCAAATCCATATGGAGGAGGGAGGAAGAATCATAAAATCCATAAAATTTAAAATATAGATCATTTAAATAAAAGGCAATGATACAAAAGGTAACATATAAATCTCAAAATTCAAATCACAATAAAATATGTGATTCATAGCACCTCTCATTTTCTAATCGAAGCTTAAACTCCACATTTGGCTTCATAATAGAGTTAAGGTACATTGGGGTGTGGTAGGCCAGTATATTAGCAAAGGAGAATAAAAAATATTTTTAGTGCTACCTACTTTCTCACATAAGTAACCAATCTTCATAGTATACTGATGAATCTGTAAGAGGTCTTGAGGAATGGATAACATATTGTGGGAAGGTAGTCCATTTTAATTTTATTTTTCATATAACCAACATGAGTCGGTCTAATTATCTCACTTATTTGACTATACAACTTTGTGCTTATTGTGAATGGGTATCCTTTACATTTTGATGGTCATCAGCCACTTAGTATCTTTTGTGTGTACTTAGTTTGCCTCACATTTCCTAAGGTATTCTCATATATGCCTATGTTATGATTTTTACATTCCCTCTTTCATTTACAACATTCTTAATATTTCCCCTTGTGAAATAATATTTTATTAACTGATCATTCTACCTAGGCTTGCCATTTTTGAGTTGTAGTTAATACCATGTGTAGACACCAGAATCTCACACTTTTAGATACTGACTGTTAAACCCTGAAACAAATCCTTGGATCCTTTAAACAAATAAAAACTCATTTTGGTTTAACTAATAAACTAATTAGACTTAAAATCACCCTTTTTGGCTACTTTTGACTGATGGCCTCGACTGTCAATGGTTAGTATAACCATCGACAGTCAGAATAACCATCGATAGTCACCTAACCATCAATGGTCAAGATAACGATCGATGGTTAGGCCCCACTATCTAGGCTTTTACATGCAAACAATCATGAAAACACCAAAAAAAACCACTTACATTTTTTAAATATAAGTTGTGAAAATCCTCTTGTGAGACCTTCCATGAGCAATTTATAATTAGAAGCACCTCTTAAACTTCCACTTGAGTCTCTGGCCCTTCCCTATAAGAAGAGGAGAGCAACAATAGATCAATCCATCTGTAACTATTATCAAGAGCTCAGGTACTCAGAGTTTTCTTATTATAGGTCATCTATCATTATTAATCATCATTAGCAATATATTTGAGAGAGCCAATCTACCTTTACCTCTCAAATTAAGTTTCTAGGCACTGCCATTCTATTGAAATCAAACCAGATTCCACCTATGAATCAACAGCATCTACCAATCAACCAATCCATTTCTAATGAGTCAAATATTTGATTATTATCATTTATCTATTTGTATCCCTTTTTCAATTAATGGACCCTATACCAAACTCTCAAAATTCATTTTTAAAATCCTATCACCAGTTGATAAGTCTAGAATTGGACAGTCAACCATCGATGGTCATCCTAACTGTCGATGATCAGACCTAACCACCGATGGTCACTCCAACCATATATGGTCACCTATGGCAAGTTAAAAACCATCAAGCTAAAATTCCCTTTATTTTCCAACTAGATTCTTCTTCTTGAGCTTTTACCTATTCTCTGAACTCTGTTAGATTCCTTGAATCACACCTCCACCCACTATCACTAATCAACTTCTCACTAATTAAATCATTTCTAGTCTATCTAATTTATTAAGCATATCCTTGTTATTCAGTCTCAAATAGCTTTTGATTATTTATGCAAATACCTTCTATTCAATTTTTTAAGCTTAATTTTTTTAAAGACAGTAGATTGATATCCCTTAAGGAAGCCCATGCTTTTGATATCTAGCTAGTGTTAGGTAATCCACCTATCTACTTGTCTAACAAATAAATTTGATTTAGTATTATCTTATCTACAGGGTTTCCTCCCCATCAAAAGAGGGTTTCTTCACAATCTTATAATTCAACACGTACACCATTTATCGAGTATTTCTACCATAACCCATATTTCTAGTTTTACTATCTTCTTTTGAATAATAGCAAAATTTGAGTGAAACATTTTGGTATACCCTGTGGGACCCTAGTATTTACTTGGGTTTTATTTTTTTAGCTGCATCTATATCCTTCTATCTCTATCTATGTACTCATAATCAAAATCTAAAGACTTCATCTATGTTTTAAAACTTACTTCATATATTGATTGCATGTTTCTTATAATCTAACCTAGTTTAATTAAACAGCATCAAGATTAAGTGTAATCCACTTATGTTACACAACCAATTCACAAAATCAAGAAAACATCATAACATACTTGAGATAAAGCCCGAATAGGTTTTTACCACTTAGTGGATCACCTTACCCCACCTGGTGATCCTACTTGGATTTCATCAATATATATTGGCTAAGCACTTGACACCCTTATCACTGCAGGACTGTGAAGTGAGGGGGTAGGCCCCAATACCAAGCCATTTATTGATTCCAATATAGATTTATTTTTTAGTACCAAAATTAACTTGAACCCATCTTTAGACTTCTTATTTATTACCTCATCTATAAACCAATCTACTACACATTTTTCACATTAAGGCATAAGCCAAACAATGAGATAATTAATCAATCACATGATTTTAATTACATTAGTTTGTGTTGACATTTCATTAGGTTTTTTTTTAATTTCTCTATGTTGAATTATAAAATCATCTATTTGTACTTATCTTATAACCTTATATGGTACTTACCTAGTAACAATGAAAAGAATTGGCAAGTCAAGACCCATCTATGATTACCTAGTTTTTTCCACCTCCTCTTCCATGGACAATTATTGATCATACATAAAGATTTTATATCACCCTTTTAAATCTTCCCATATCCCTAAGATTGTTCCTCAAGGGGATTCCAACTTTTCTTCCCTTTTAGATAACAACCCAATTACCTTACAAAATTATCTTAATACTTTGCATCATAGAACCCCTGTCTCAACCCCACCTATAGAGCCTCTTTATGGCATGATACCCCCTTCATGTTGTATCCTTTGATAACCACTATTACTACCCAACCTTTAGCTACCCAAACATCTATATCCACCAACCCCTTTGACACCATGGGGGAAAATCAACCCATCCAACCAAATATTTCCCTTACCCTTTCTACCCCTACCATTGACTCTTGTACATTGGGAGTGCCTACCATTAATAGGTCAAACCCTCCTTTTACCTACCCTGATCTGTTAATCACTACCCCTCTTCATAATTTGGTAATGACCATACCTACCACTACACCTCCTACATGTACCAAAGTCACTACCTCTCCCTTGATTTTTAACACAACCATGAATCCTACCCAACCTATCATAACCTCTCAGTGATTACCAACCATATCCAAAATAGGTTATGTCCCTAACCTACAAGGGCATCTCCATGTTACCAAACCCCCAACTTCCCCTTACCCTTATATATCTTCCACCAAACTTATAATCACCTCTCAATAATTTCTAACCATACCCAATCCTGGATATGTCTCTAACCCATAAGGACATTCCCACATCACTCAACCACCAACCGTTACCTATCCCCATATACCTTCAACCCAACCATCTATACCTACCTATCAATATGGGGAAATCCCCCAACCACTAATGAATTACCAATATACTATCCCCTCTCCACCACAATTTGTGACCTAAAATCCTTCAAGTCCATCACCATAGATGGATCTGATGAAAATGATCATATACAAGATGACAAACCTAGAGTCATCCATTTCTAGACCCCATAATCTCTTATCCTACAATCAAATCTATAATGAACCAATTCATCCTTTAGTCCCTATTAGGCCATATCTAACCCAGTGGGAACTTCATAAATTTACTAAATTTAATAGTAAATAAGACCCCCAATAGAATTTAAGAGCATTTAGGCATCCCTATTACATGATCACTTACGATGATGATATTATTTTATACACATTTCCCATGTCACTTTCTAGCCTAGCCTTGGATTGGTATAGTGCCATTACCAAACATTCTATCTTTTCTTTCAACTAACTAGCTCAGATGATTTTAGACCATTTCTCCATCAACATATCCAAGAAGGTCTCAATTACTGATCTTTATGCCACCTGTCAATTTGATGATGAGTATTTGGTTTATTTTTTAGCTTGTTAAAGAAGTCTCATCAGCCAATTATCATTCACTTTACCTAAATCAAAACTGATCAAACTCTTTGCTTAGGCTTGTGGAAAGCACATATCTTTCACCTTGTGTGTCTAGATTTTTAGAACTTCTAATGAAGCCTTTACCATGGCACAAAAATTAGAAAATAGAGCCATATATGAAGGTAAATTGAATTTACGTAAAGAAAATTCCTCCTTCAAAACCAATGAGACTTCTTCTTCCAAACCTGGTAACCAAACTAGTATGGGAACCAAGGGCAAGGCAACTATGAATATAGTTGTCCTTAAAATATCCCCTCTACCAAATATCAATCAACAAAACTCTTCTAATCTTCCAAAACAAAACATGTATAACCCAAACCAAAATAACCTAAAGTAATTTACCCCATTGGGAGAATCTTATGCCTCAATTTTGGACAAACTATTAAAGGCCAATCTCATATAGCTTCTACCAATTAAACCCTTACAGCAATTTGATTCTTCTCATCCTCCCCAAACTGGTACAATGAGAATGATCTTTGTTCTTTCCATCATGTAGTTGGGCATGATGTTAGTAGGTGTAATACCTTTAAAGGCATTGTCCAATCCCTTATTGATAAGGGGGAGCTTACCTTTGGCAATCCCAATGCACCTTAGAACCAAGCTCTTGATATCTTTAGGAAACCTTTTCCTAATCACCCTCCATAAAAAGAAGAAAGCAACCAAGTAGAATTCTCCCATGACACCATATGGTTATTATGGTTCTTGATATTTCAATTATGTATGAACCAACTACCTCCCCAACAACTTCACCTACTCCTTTGAGTGAGGAACAATAACCACCTTCCTCAGAGTTGGAAATTGACATTGAGGAGCTATCATTTACCATGGATTCATTCATATAGGTCATGGCATCCTTAATATCCCTATCAACAGATTTACTCAATGAGCCAATCGTAGTCACACCACCTCTAACCAATCAATCAAGTGTTCCTCCTATGGAGGTGGTACTTAGAGAACAAACATCAACCCATAACCTTCCCTCACCAACCATCTCCCTTTTACATGAAGAGAAGGATGAGGATACCCCTCTTTCTTCTCCCCCTCTTATCAAACTTTCTTCTAAACCAACTGCCCAAGGTATAAAACCAATATATAAACCTTTTTCTTGATTAATTCAAAAACCAGACTTTCTCTCTTAGCCTAACATGGATAGAGCCACTTCTTGGCATCATCTAGGTCTCCCCCACCAAATTAAATCTCCTAATGTATCTATACCCATTGTAGATCCATCACCTTCCTCTCTCAAAGAAGCCATGACATGGCCATTTCATCTACCTCCACCCAAATCATACCATGCCCTCCTCATGAAATCTACCCAAACCTTAGGAATCCTTCCTACACCTAGTATTAGACACCCACCTTTAAAACTAGATCTTTTTCCATCTACCTTAACCAAAAAATTACTAAACAAAGCAACCATGAGCACAAAAGTATCCAAGACTAGACCATGCACCAGGTCTAGACAACTCCCTTCCTAGTTACCTTCTATTTTGGGACCCCATCCCTCCACCCTCCTAGTTACCCATTCTTCATCTAGAAAACCTACCCCCTTTTCTATAACAACATCCACCAATACCTCTACCAAGCCCTCTTTCCTGGATAACCTAGTTATTTCTACCCTCCCATCTATGCCCAAAACTTCTTCTTCTATGCCTTCTACCTCCCAACTATCTATCTCCAATAGGGCATCTACCCACCAACTTCACCAAAGACTACCTACTAAAACTAACCTAAAACCTACTCCTCCCACAAAGAGGGCTACTTTTGTAAAACCTCCCCCTCCAAGTATGCCATCACCTTATGCTAAATCCTATTTAGCCATTTTACATAGGTTATTGCAAAATTATACCTTAAGCCTTCCATCCATAAAAAATTTTGACCCCTCTCACCCCAAATTACCTTGGTTTAATGATAGTTGAATCTACTCCTACCATTAGACCTTAGTACATGACACAAAGAACTGTATGGCTCTCCAACATATTTTCCATCATCTTTATCAAGAAGATGATTTATTGTCAGATGAACTTTTGATTACCATTTTATCACTTTAGAAACCAACCATAGCCCAACTTTCACCCACCTCCTCACTCTTTCCTAAAAGTTATAAACAAATAGACCAATCATCTACCATCCCCCCTTCCCACACTATTAATGTTATTACACAAGCACATCAGAAGGATAAGGGTAAAGCTAAAGTGTCCACTCCTTAGACATACCCATCTTCCACCTCTCAACCTAGCCAAACCCATGCCTTTTTACCATCAACCCAACCTAAATTAACTATCTTAGGTACCACCAAATCAAACCCTTCTGAATCAATTAGGTGAGTGATCCTTAAGTAGTTATACCAAACTCCTACCAAAATGAGTTTGTACAAACTCATTTCCACCTCACCTCATCATCGCTAAGCACTAATTGAGGCCTTATAAGCCATTGAGGTTTGTCCTAGTGATACCTAACCTATTGAGGCCTTTATTGGCACTCTATAACTCTCTATTCTTTTCACCTTTAAAGACTTGGAGATACTTTCTACCCATCCTGAGGACCTTGATCCTCCCCTCTTTATCACTACCTACATTGACCAAACCCACATTAAGTGAGTAATGATCAATGGTGGGGCTAGTATCAATATCATCTCATCCCATGCCTATAACCAACTCAAGATACCTACCAACATCATATTTGATACCTCTAATGCACTTCAGTCTTTCAATGACACCATGGCCACTATCTTAGGAATTGTTATCCTCCACATTCATTTAGGACCATATACACTCCCTAAACTTTTCTATGTGATTGAGGGGGAATTTTAGTATAATGTCCTACTCAGATGACCTTAGATCTAAACCATGGCTTTTATCCCCTCTACCCTACATCATTGTGTTAAATTTGAACATGAGGGCCAAGTGATTACTATACAAGTTGACCCAAGCCCTTTCATGACATGCAATGTGATGTATTGACCTAATGATGTTCTTTTGCCATCCTCTACCAAATCTTCATCCAAGCTGAATCCACTTCTATCACCTATTGAAGAAACCATTTCTTTCTCTTCTCATAAGGAATCTACGAGCACCTCTCTCTCCTCTAAGAAAATACGAATAACCAACTCTTTAGATTTGACCTTCCAACATCTTTCTTTAGGAGAATATCACCTCTTGTCTCTCGATTCTTTCCCTACCCCTCACAAGTATGGGAGCTTACCAACCAACCAGGGTATGACCCCAATCTAGAAGAAATCACATCCCTAGGATCTCCCACTTGTCAAACCCATTTTATCTATGTGAGAGTTGACAAACACCATCAATACCTTTTATCATCACCCATATACCATTGGATTTTCATATGTAAACAAACCCTCCTTCAAAAAGACATACCTTTATAGGTGTGCCTAGAAGGGGTTTAATTTTGGAAATATAAGCATGTTACCCATGAGATCACCTCAATTGAAACTTTAAAACCACATGAGAAGCATGAGCTCATCTTTATCTTGTCAAATAATAAAACTACCCAATCTCCGCCTACCATTGAGGGAGAAGTAGTTTATCCCCTATCTTTTTTACCTCCACCTCCAAATGAGGATGGTGATATCATCCCACCTAATTTTTTTTCATCTCAATGATTAGCCTAGGATCCCTAACCTATCAAAAATACAAGACTACCATAACTCTTCCTCTCACACATATTGAACTCATCATAAAGGACTCCCTTACCATTCACACCATCTAGTGTCAAGATGATCATTATGTCCTCACCAACCTCAATGCAGAGGATCATTCCATCCAAAAATTTTCCCCTATCAAATTTTCCACTATGCTAAATGAATCCATAATAGATATCAATTTGGGTACTAACGAGAGCCCACGTATCATCAAAATTGGGTAATCCTTAGATTCTACCAAACAATAAGACTTTTTTACCTTCATGATTGTATCATCATATTTACTTGGTCATACACTAACATGATTGGGATTGACCCTCCTATCACCATCCATAACATTGTCACTCATCACAATGTTAAGCCCATTCGATAGAAGCTTTGATGAATGCACCCTCACATAGCTATCCTTATAAAGGAGGATCTCCAACAGCTCCTCTCTATCAATTTTATCCAACCTATTAACTATCCTCAATGGGTTTCTAATATCATCCTAGTTACCAAAGCCACTATGGGTCTTCACTTTTTTGTTGACTTTTGAGATCTTAACCTCACTTTCCCAAAGGATGATTGTCCTCTACCTAACATCAACCAACTCATTTATCTTACAACCAGTCATGAAATGCTTTCACTCATGGACAAATTCTCAAGCTATAACCAAATCTTGATTGCCCCTAAAGATCAGCACAAAACAAATTTTATCACCCCTTAGGGAACTTTTTGCTATAAGGTTATGCCTTTTGGTTTGAAGAACACTGGTACAACCTACCAATAAGCAATGACCTACATCTTTCATGACCTTATCCACAAAATTATGGAATACTATTTGTATGACCTTCTAGATAAATCAAAGCTTCGAAAGGATTACTTGAATATTCTTAAAATTATCTTTAAACACCCTATCCACTACCATGTTCACCTAAACCCCAAGAAGTGTATCTTTGGGGTCTTATCAGGTAAATTCCTAGGTTTTATCATCTCTTCATAGAATTGAAGTCCACCTAGCCAAAGTTAAATCCATCTTAGAAATGCCTCCCCCTGTTAACCTTAAACAACTCTATAGCCTTTAGGGGAAACTCTAATCTATTTGGCATTTAATTTCTCAACTATCTAATCATTGCCAACCTTTTCATCACCTCCTTAAAAAGAACACCTCTTTCAGGTGAGGGTAAGATTGTCAAAAGGATTTTTATTCACTTAAAGACTATCTCCTTTCCCCACTAGTTCGTATTCCTCTATGAGAGGATGAACCTTTCTACCTATATATTTTTACCACTGACCACTCCCTAAGAGTAATTCTTGCACATCAGGATGACCAACATAAATATCAAGCCATATATTACATCAGTTGAACAACTTATCGATTATGAAACTTAGTATACCCATACTAAGAAACTTTGTCTGGCACTAGTCTTTGTAGCTACCAATCTTTGTCATTATCTCCTTAACCATAAAACTTTCATCATTACTAATACTGATCCACTCAAGTATATGCACTCTCAGCCTTATCAAAACCAATAAATGGTTAAGTGGCTTATGTTTTTGGCAAAATTTGATCTTGAGTTTCTTCAACAGAAATTAATAAAGGGATAGGTGATGTCGATCAATTGGTCGATGCCCCTCTATCCGATACCTAGCCTCCTCCTTCAAAATTCCTTAATGAGAATATTATTACCCTCTCTTAGGTAGATTTTACCTACCAAGTTACCATGTTCTTTGATGAAACCAAATTCCAACACAGTGGAGGGGTAGGAATTATCCTAATTTCCTTTAATGGTGGGCCCTTACCTCTATCTTTTAATCTTGACTTTTAATGTACCAATAACATGGCTAAATATGAAGCCCTAGTAATAGGTCTCCAAACTACCTTGGCTTTGGGAGTCAAAACAATCAATATCTTTGGCAATTCCCAACTTATGGTTAACCAAATCAATGGCATATACCAGTGTAAAATTGATGTTTTATAGTAATATAAACACTATCTAATGTATTACTAATGTCATTTGAACACTACATAATCCAAACTACCCCTCGATCCATGAACAATTTTATCAATACAATGGTTTCCCTTACTTCCTAGATCCCATCCACACCTTTAGACTCTAAATTATCCATTATAATCCATCACTTCACCAATCCATCCTTCATCAAATCTAGCTATCATATCATCTTTATAGTGATAGATATCCTAGCTAATTATTGGTACCAGCAAACTTTTGACTATCTTAACATTGTCACCATTCCCCCTAATATTTTTAGAAATGCTCATAGAGAATTTATTCAAGGCACTTTCCATTACACCATACTCAGGGGCATCCTTTATAAGCATGGCTTTGATGGCCTTCTCTTTCATTGCCTATAAAGTCATGAAACCTCTCATGCTATCAAAGAAAGACATGATGGAGTTTGTGGAGGTCACTTTAGTGGTCTTTCTATCACTAAGCGTATCCTTTGCCTCAGCTATTATTAGCCTTCTCTCAACCAAGACTGTTATGATTATTTAAAAAAGTGTGTCAAATATCAATAACATGCTAACCTTCATCATGCACCAAGCAATAATCTTCAAGTATCTAAGGACTTTTGGCCTTTCTCACAATGGGGCTTAGACCTTATTGGAGAAATTAATATCCATTCTTCACAGTGACATCAATCCATCATCACCACCATTGAATATTTTACTAAGTGGGTATAATCAACCCCTCTTATCTCAACTAAAGTTGATAAAATCATTGATTTCATCAATCACCAAATCATTTGTCTCTTTGGTGTTCCCCATAAAATTATCATCGATAGCGGTAAATCTTTCAAAAATAAGCAGGTCCAAGCTCTTTGTGACTCTTTTGGCATCAAATTTAACTTTTCATCACCTTATCATCCATAAGCAAATGGACAAGTTAAGGCCTCCAATAAAACCCTTAATAATATGCTCACCAAAATGGTCAATGCCTCAGGATGGGATTGGCACTTTCATATTCCCTTCACTTTATGGGCTTATCATACCAACATTCACACTCCTATAGGTGTTATGCCTTTCTCTCTAGTCTTTGGAGTGGAGGTTGTACTCCCTCTAGAGGTCCAAATCCCATCTCTCTACATATCTCTATGAGACCTCATCTCTAAAGATAACTATCATCAAGAATGGTTAGCTCAACTTGAACTATTGGATGAATGTCATTTAGTTTATCTCACCCATCTTCATGTCTACCAAAGATCTTATTAAACATGCCTATAACAAGCACCTCAAAGCATAGGAATTTAATGTTGGTGATCTTGTCCTAAAGGAAAATCAACATGTCACAAATATGGAGAAGAGTAAGCGAGGTAAATTTGCTTTCAATTGGCTTGGACCCTACATCATAACCCATAAGTATGGATCAAGAGCTTATCATTTGTCCTCTCTTGAAGGACACCCATAACTTGAGCCCCTTAATGCTTCACATCTACATCTTTTATATTGTTAAATGAAGGAACTTCATATCACTATTTGTCTAAATTAATCTCATCCCTTGCATACCATATACATCTCCCTCTTCTAGAGATAACTAGCTAAAATTGAATCATGTGATTATCTATTATAAAAACATGCCCTAATATTAAACTTTGGGTACCATGGCTCTACCCAAGGCATGATTCTCATAGTACTTCCTCTTCTTCTGAGAAGTGGTTCCTATGGTTATTGTCTCTCTAATCCTTTTACCTACTAAAATTTTAGGCAATTCTAGTTTTGCCTTCACAAAATTAATCCTTTTACCATGTGTAAACAAGTCTTTTTCAAAGAAAAATATCAAAATCAAAATCAAGAAAAAGCAAAAGCAAAATCAAACTCACTATATCATGGGTCAATCTATAGCAACCATAGACTGCTCCCTTGAAGGATAGCTATTTGAAAATTTGAAATTGCAAACATAAGATGGAATGCTCCCTTGAAGGACAGTTATCAAAAAGCATTTTGACAAATCAAATAAATAAAAAGGATCACTATGAAGTTGTCAAAATGCTAGCAATTTTTGGAAGCTTCGCACATTGATTAGCTTCTTTAAAATAACAAGACCCTCAAGTAAAATATTTCTTAAATTTGGAAAGCCACAATTGATTCTAATGAAAAACCAAATGACATAGGGAAAGCCATAATTGGCCCTCCTTCATAGACTTCTCACATCGACTAGTCTAAATTTTGTATATATTATGGTAAAGACTTGTTTACTCTACTTCTTGGGGATATCTATAAGATAGACATACTATTCTTGCTTATAAGTTTTAGTGTCATCCATTCTCCCCTCATCGATCATATATGCATGGGACTATGAGCTCACTTGATACATAGTGATCAGGATACCGATTTTATACAACTAAAACATGCAAATGTGAAGTGTACTACATGATTATTTTCACTAAGCCCAATCCAACCTTTGAGTTTTATATCAATATTTTTTGATTAAAAATAAAAATCAACATCAATCATAACAAACCATGAGTATCCATATCAGTTATCTTCATTAAAGGTACCAATAGAGATAATCATATCACATTAAATCAAAAACATACATCTAGTTTTTTATCATCCTACATGTACACCAATCAAATATAAAGCATTTTTCATATTCATATCCATTAAACAAAATCAAAAGCACAACCCATTAGGATTCTTTCCCATTTACATCTATGAAGATATCATAAAATCCATCAATCTTATCATATTTATATCATTCACACCACATGCAATTAAACATCCATATACCATGCCAACATAAAAGCATTCATGCATTAATGAAATAATTAATATATACCCCTACATGTCCATCATTATAACAACACATCATCATCACATATCATTAAAACAAACTACTGCTATCTCAACACATGCCTAGATAGATCAAACTACCATAAGTATGGCAATCAAATAAGCATCATCAATATATCAATATATATATATATATATATATATATATATATATTGTGATGATGCTTATTTGATTGTCATACTTATGTTAGTTTTGCCTTCACAAAATTAATCCTTTTACCATGTGTAAACAAGTCTTTTTCAAAGAAAAATATCAAAATCAAAATCAAGAAAAATCAAAAGCAAAAGCAAACTCACTATATCATGGGTCAATCTATAGCAATCGTAGACTGCTCCCTTGAAGGATAGTTGTTTGAAATTTTTAAATTGCAAACATAAGATGGAATGCTCCCTTGAAGGATAGTTATCAAAAAGCATTTTGACAAATCAAATAAATAAAAAGGATCACTGTGAAGTTGTCAAAATGCTATCAATTTTTGGAAGCTTTGCACATTGATTAGCTTCCTTAAAATCACAAGACCCTCAAGTAAAATATTTATAAAATTTGGAAAGCCACAATTGATTCTAATGAAAAAACAAATGACATAGGGAAAGCCATAATTGGCCCTCCTTTGTAGACTTCTCACATCGACCAGTCTACATTTTGTATATATTATGGCAAAGACTTGTTTACCCAACTTCTTGGGGATATCTATAGGATAGACATACTATTCTTGCTTATAAGTTTTAGTGTCATCCATTCTCCCCTCATTAATCATATATGCATGGGACTATGAGCTCACTTGATACATAGTGATTAAGATACCGATTTTATACAACTAAAACATGCAAATGTGAAGTGTACTACATGCTTATTTTTGCTAAGCCCAATCCAACCTTTGAGTTTTATATCAATTTTTTCTGATTAAAAAGAAAAATCAACATCAATCATAACAAACCATGAGTATCCATATCAGTTATCTTCATTAAAGGTACTGATAGAGAGCATCATATCACATCAAATCAAAAACATACATCTAGTTTTTTATCATCCTACGTGTACACCAATAAAATATAAAGCATTTTTCATATTCATATCCATTAAACAAAATCAAAAGCACAACCCATTAAGAGTCTTTCCCATTTACATCTATGAAGATATCATAAAATCCATCAATCTTATCATATTTATATCATTCACACCACATGCAATTAAACATCCATATACCATGCCAACATCAAAGCATTTATGCATCAATGAAATAATTAATATCTACCCCTACATGTCCATCATTATAGCAACACATCATCATCACATATCATTAAAACAAACTACCGCTATCTCAACACATGCTTAGATATATCAAACTACCATAAGTATGACAATCAAATAAGCATCATCACTATACACACACACACACACACATACATACATATATATAAATCAAAATTTAGATGGTTAATACATAAATAAGCAGGTATCTCTCTCTCAAAACAATATAAATCTCACTACATTAGCATGTAGGCCAGAATCAAAATCATATCTAAGTATCATATCTCATAAATATCAAACCCCTAGGGCACTCAGACCACTACCAATGGCACCATTAGAATCTATACCTACTAGTAGCCCCCTAGGACCCATATATGACCAACTATGGATGCCCACTGACCAAGAGTATCTATTGTTACTCTACCACCTAGGCTATCCTTATACTCTATACATCTCATAGCATGGGGTAACTGCTTTAGTACCATTAGCTCATAATAACACAACTCCTAGATTGTGGCCAAGTACCGTGCTAATGGTATTATATCTATCGGCCCTCTTGCAGCAACACTTACTCTTCTTACACCAACCTGCCCTTGAGGAGAACTAATTTGACCCTATAGTGTCACTACTTATGCTCATAAAGTAGTCACCTATACACACACGTGATCCCTCTCTCCTATCACAGTGCTCACCTACCCTTACAATGTAGTAATCTATCCCTATAATGCCACCACCTATCCTTGTAGTAAGGCAACCTATGCCTAAGGCACTGCTAAAATAGCCACTACCTAAGGGTCACCCTATGCCTATGATGAATCTACATCCATGGCCTAATAGCCCTAACTACCTAACCATAATTTGCTATGGCATACTACCCTAATACCAAGAAACATACCCATCAACAATCCCTACATCATCAATGTGGGCCCTCATTAGTAACTCCTCCAAATCTTGAACTATGTCTATAGGCTATGGCTTAGATAGTAAGAACTCTCCCTCCTCCCTCTGATATTGTGCCATGTTAGCAAGAATCCCCTGTACAAGTTTGAACTATCTTTGTACGTGATCAAAAGGGATCCTCTCTATCTCCATCTCTCACTAGTCATATATCTAGTGTCAACTTTATAACCCTGTCATATGATACCTTAGCCTTGCCCACTATGGCAATCCAACATATGGTCACCATATCACATCCCCAGGCACCAAACCCTTGAGATCCTCTTAGAATAAATCTATATCCCTCACCCCACCTCCTGCCACTATGTAGGTAGATGGCCTCCTCCATCACATAAAACTAGCCACATAATCTGGCAGTATATAAGTATCATCAAGTACATCCAAGGGTCTCAATACCCTGATATACTCATACACCCAGTAATGTAACACTAAGTTGACATTGATCCCATAGAACTAGTGTACCCTGAAAGCCCATAGCTCCCTGTATACCTATACCAATAAACCCTATGCCCAACTAAATAAAGTCCTCCCTAAAAGCATCTCGACTAACATGTTGAGCAACATATATGGAAACACCCACCAACTAAATCTAGCAACATGAAGCTCATCAGATCCATCATCATTGTAACCAAACACCTATCATCAAGAGTAAGCTGATACATAAGAACATACCTAAAACCACTTGCATAGAACTCTACATGTCTTTAATCATCAGCATAAATCTAATCCATATAGTAATCCCACTCCTCACTCTCTATATGGTATATCAGATCCTTGCATATGGGTAATTGAGTGATCCTCACAACATCCTCAAGTAGTATCATGACCTTGCCTATCAACAACTAAAACATGTTAGTCACTAGGTCTCATCTCTTGATCAATGCCACCAACATCCCAAGATCTCAGACCACATGATAATAATGTCATATTGAATCTAAGCCTACAGACTCCATGTGTCCCCACTCCTCATTGCTCATTACATCTTGTACCTATGTGAAGAGTATAAGAATGTGATCCCTCAGGTGAATCTACTCTCAAGCTTACATTACATTAAACATGTTAAACATATATGCCTACATCCACTATTTATTAAGTTTATCATCTTAGCATATTTATAAATAGAATTATCTCTACCAATCAATGAGAATTCACTCGAGCTATAATCCTATTTTACATTCTACCATATCCTATCTTACAAATTATAAGCATCATCAAGGCACAAACACCCTATATTACCTCTTAATCTTATATCCATCCCTATTTCACATTTAGACTCCTACAAACAAAACATGTAACAAAATTTTGTCTAGGCTCAAAAAATTTCTATTTAGCACTAGGGGCCAACCGTCGATGGTCCCCTAGGCACCTTTTGACTTGAACCCTCAATTTTCAATGATCAAGGTGACCATCAATGGTCACTACATATCATCAGGCCATGACCCTCTATGCCCTAATCATTCCCAAATTCATACCTACCATCACAATTTCATAACTACATTGGATCTACACTACCTTCCTATGTCCTACCTACCATTTTTCTCCCCCCTAGTTCCCAAATTCTCAACATTTTACCTAATTTTCCAACTAGGGAATTCTTAGGTCAAACCCTAATAGTTTAGACCTAAAATTTAACCAAATATTCTTATTAATTACCATTTCACAATACATAAATACTTTTATCTCCCATACTAGCAAATGACACACACTCCCTACCTCATTTTATGACCTATGTCATGGATGGAGCCTATGTCCCTCAATTTGTCCATGCCTTCATCCACCATCCATCTCATTTAACACACACTAAATCATCTCAAGCACTGGTTCAACCAATCACAACTCCCCACCTTAGAATCAACTCGGTCAACCCTCAGTACAAAATGTAATAGTAAAAAATTATTCAAGCATATTTTTTGAAGGTAAAATATCAAAAAGTGAAGACTTGTTTCTTTCACTTTTTACATATTTTGGATTTTAGGGTTTTTTCCTGACTATTGACGGTTAGATCACCACTTTACAACTACCCTAACATAGTACATTCTTTGTCATCCCATTCCTTGCTTACCTATTTTCAACACCTACCTTACCCATTTTTCTTAACAAATATACCCCCTTTCTAACCATAACTACATTTGGCTTGAAAAT
>JARHVA010000344.1:5522500-5652500 GCA_037957365.1 Torreya grandis | reverse complement strand
CTCAACCTAGGGTAAATCTTATATGAGTATGTATCCCATTAGGTTAATGGTCACCTCTCATCCAAGTCCTTTAATTTGTCAGTGACTATCGATGTTCTACCTATAGGAATTCTAAGCAATACATGGACATCCTCAAGAGTGATCACCACTTCAATGGTGTCCCATCTACCTCCCATAAAAAAAAATTGGTCAACCATTCCCATGTTCTAAGTAACATGACAATGAGATCAACACTTAATGGGATATGTCTCATCTCCATAATGCCTCCAAAACCTAGTATGACTAGTTGATCTCTATCCACATCACTCAAATGATCTAGAAAATTTGGAAACCATGATGCATCTATTAGGTACCAATACCTCTGGCATCTCTATAAAATATCAAATAACAAAGGTTGTATCAGATCTCCATGTCATAAATAATCAAAATAAATTCTTAAAAATTCACAAATTAACTACTTAATTAGCTAGTTTGATTTAGTTTCGCATGTTCCCTAATTTTACTACACCATTAGTCTAATAAATAACACATTGACCCTATACACTTTGTTGATACTAAATCATCCCTTATCATTTCCAACTAAATCAGCCTACTTTTACTAAATCAACCCTCCTTTAGATTTAACATACTAAATCAGCCCTATGGTACATAGTCAACCCCCTTTTGTACACTATATCAGCCCTATTCTAACAACTAAATCAGTTATCTAGTATGCAAACGAGCATCTATTCCTTCTTAACTATGTCATCCCACTACTACATAGTTAAACACCCTTATAGTACTATGTTGGTCCATTTCTATGAAATAATCCCCCTATCTTTTTCTCACCTTACAAACTAAGTCGACCAAGTCGACTATGTTCCTTCACAATAGTGATTTTTTGACCATTTACCATAAATGCATTAGGCAGTTATTGGTCTAAATTTATCCTACCCAATATCCCATTCTACCCTTAGTCTACCTATAAATTTCTTAGGGTCAATTCTACTGTCTATATTTTACCTACCAATCAAATTTCTATATCTAGTTCAATTTCAAATAAAAATACTCAAAATAATGAAATTCATAATTTCTTACTTGTGTTGTATTAGCTGCAGCCACCAAGTAACCTCCCTATCTCAATTATCATCTCCTCACCATGATGTCTCTTTGATCTCAAACTAGGTCTCTCAAAGCTCTATTTACTTAGAATAGCAAAAATAACAAATGAACTATTTTTCACCCTATTTATATTTACTATTCAAAATTATTTACTTGTCAAATATTTACCACCAGATTCTATCTTTTGATCATATCTTTATTTCTAATAGCTCTTTTTTTAAACAGTAAAATGTTTTATAATCCTAACATTATATAGAATCTTTTCACATGTTACATGTATATTTTTCAAAATTTTCATTTTTTTTGTTCTTTTTCACTAATTTCTATAAGTTCACCTAATGTTCCCTACATTGGACACCTTCACATTTCTTGCATATTATGATTTATCTACAACATTAAGGTAATTAAATGTATGTATTTTTTAATTCTATCATTTTAGTTATCTTACTTTTTTCTTAATATAATTTATTCATCTTTAACATTGTGTGTGCTTATGTTCTTTTCCTGAAGCACCATCCCCTTTTGCACCTACATGACACTAATGAGCTTTAAGTAGGCCACATGTATACACATAATATTTTCAAATTTTATCAATTAATAATGCTTTTTCTTTTGCAATAACCCATCGAGTCTCAATCTCTCTAAGTGTACTTCTTAAAGGTTATACTAGGAAAGGGGTGGGTAGACCATTGGTGCTTCATAAGATTTTTTTACCTAGACTAGCACTTTCTATCTACATAACCACCTCTTTAAACACTTCCCTGAGATTTTTCTTCTCTCTTTCACCATCTTCCAACCATTTTCCACCTTCATTGTCCCTTCCCTAAGCCTAAAACCCTTTCTAATGGTTTACATTACACTGTCAGCCCCATCAACCCTATACTCTAATTGATAAAACATATTTAGTGTAGCTGACCTAGACCAAGACCTAATTTTTTGGTCAATAATGATACAAAGTCAATTTTACCGACCCTAGTGACTAAACTTTCAAAAAAATTTAGGGTTAGATTCATCTATATATACACATTCATATCATCATTTATTTGAGGAAGGGAATAAGAAGAGTATTATATTATGCATCTAATCATCCACCATTCTAATTGAGGAACATAGCTTAGGGATTAAATTCTTTCTTTAGAGATATAAATCTTGTCTTGTGGATAAGTCTTTTAGATGCATAGAGAGATTTTGTGTCCTAGAGATGACTTGTCCTTGTTATCCTTACATACCACAACAACCTCTTGCAAATCACCTTGGCCAAGGGAGAGAATGAGGCTTGGTGGGTTCATCTTCAAAGGTAAGCATTCCTAACTTTGTTCCTCCTTTGTAAGAGTAGATAAATTTGCATTTTTACTTCTCTCCCATGCATTAAGATTTCATATACATTAATGTGAATATACATGTTCTATGCATGTTTAATTTTTATGTTTATTACCCCCATTTTGTGCTATAATATTTGGTGAGAACTAGATTATACTTATTTTACTTGTCATTTACTTTGTGAATATGAAAACATAGGACATAGCTAGGGTTATTACATAGTTTTTCTTGACTAAATGCTTTGGAACCCTCCCTAAAGATTTTATTATGGTAAGAGATTCCTTGGTTAGGTCTAGTGGATCCATCTTGGTCATGACCCCAAATATTTAATGTATCAACAATCAAGAGTCTAAGTAGGATATATCTTCTCTTAGGTAGGATTGATTAATAGATCAGTTACATTTTCCTTTGCATACATGAGCCACATAGCTAATACTCCAAATAGGGCCTTAGAATCACATGTATTTCTCCCTCATAGGTATGTGTGAATAATTTTATCTATACAACTATATGATATTTATCTTATAGTAACCCTTGGTACAAACAATGCAAAATATGGTGATATTTTGAATGCTTCAAATATTCAATTCGGTAATGTAGTACAACTTGCTAGCTAGTAATGTAAGATATATTCTAATTATAAATTGATTTTATCAAATTTTATAGGTGGTGTAATAAGACTATAACCCTTTATACATACATATATATATATATATAGGGATCTCTTGATTTTAGATTAGGAGATAGTGGGGAATAATAATTTGAAAATAGAATGAACAAATGATCACAAAAATGAAAGATATAGAAAAGGATATAAATATAGGACTAGACACTTGTGTTGAGGTTGGACACTTGCATTGATGAAAGTGTCCAACATAAAAACCAGTGTTTAGAGGATAAAAACATAGAGATGTCATAATAAAAGGCAGGGATCCCTAAAGCATAATGAATAAAATGTGTCACCACAACATACAAGCCCAAAGGGGTAGGCAAAAATTAGTAAAATAGAATGGAATTGAATAGGTCCATACAATATTATGCCACTAGATGTCTAATTCTTGGTTAATATATCTACACATATAAAAACTAGAATACCATTTTGTGAACTATGCATGTACCAAATATGGGTTTATACATCTCCTTCCATAGCCTTTCCATTGCATAGTTTATAATTATATTTTTAGATGTAACACTATTTACAGATATTTTTAAAGAGTTTTCACTCAAAATTAGCCATCATAGTTGGCATTAAATCTATTTTAGGGAGATTTTCACATTCTTAGGCTCATTTAGTATTTTTAAAATATTCAAAATTTTATAAAATTTTGTATCATATTATATTTTAAAATCAAATGTGTATATTTTAGCATTTCATTTTCATAGTTTAATATATTTTAATTTGATTAGTTTCAAATAAAAATATATTAAAAGATGATATAGATATATTTCAAAATATTTAAATTAATTCAATAATCAGATTTTATGATAGAGTACATGTTTAGAAGATTAAAAGTAATTCAAAAATTAGACACATGATAAATATTGGCACATTGATATAAACTATGGGGGCATATGACATGCATATGCTCTCACTTCATAAAAAAATGATTTGATATTCATACAAAACTAAATGCATATACATGGGTATATGCAAAATAATTACAACGACAAAAATTATTAGTTTCACATATAATTATAGTTGAGCATATAGATGTATGGAATTCTATATCACATAACATAGATTCAAGGGGAATAATTCTTATTCATGCAATTATATACATTTAGTTCAAATTAAAAGGGTATGATTATGATTCTTGTACATAAATACCTTTTTCAAAGTTCAAAAATCATGATACTAGTTCATGCATGTATGTGTTATAACACTATTTTACAAATTCAAAGGCAAAGGTTGTTATTTCAATTTAAATATATTGACACCGTGGTCATGATGGGGGACTAAATATTATTCACTATGTTTTTATAATTCAAAAATAAAATATATATGTTTGTAATTTTGTGATTCATACTATTACAATTAATGTACATTTAATTCTAGTGTCACTTAATGAACTTGGCATTACTTCTATTAAACACATTGTATGGTTCCCTCTTATATTATGGGTAATTTGTGTTTGATTCTAGTGGCTCTTAATGACCTTAACAACACTTGTAGTAAACCGATAATGGTTCCACCTAATGTTATATTATTACATTGGGTATCTATCCCCATTCATGTGAGTTAGAGCATGCATATTTCTAGCTCAAGGGATTGATTAGTTATTCAAAAAATTGAGACTTGATCAATCTCAAATTCATCAATGGTTTAACATGAGTAACCATCTCTTCAAGTGATTTCACAATGGGGTACATTTTTCCAATGCTTCATCATTATTTTATTGGTTATATAGAAATATGGGTTCATCTCCCTATAGATGTAATCCTTCATTGTTTTCTTTTCAAATTTAAAATTTAAAATATAATAATTTAAATATAAGTAATGAATTCTTCATGTGTTCTTGCAAGGCTTACTAAAATAGGTTCCCTTCATAATTGGTGTATTGTGCACAATCAAGTTTATTTTATTTCTCCTTTAATCTATAAATTTCATTATAGAATAATGGGGGGGGTTGCGGGGGGATATTGACACCTAAATCTAGTCATATGTACTTAAAAATTTTAATTTTTTATACATCTTAAACCACTTGAATTGCACCTAAATACATCACTCTTATTTTCCATTCCTCTAAGTCGTGTGTGTGTGTGTGTGTGTGTGTGTGTGTGTGTGTGTGTGTGTGTGTGTGTGTGTGTGTGTGTGTGTGTGTGTGTGTGTGTGCACGCATGATTGACCCCTTTTCATCCTTCACTACTATAAACTAATTTTGAATTCAAATAATCAAATCTCTTTATTTCAATATTAGATTGCTTCCAACCTCAAGATAGTTTTCCCTAATTTTATCGAACATGCCCACTCCAAGTAGATAGGTCTACTACCATAGATTTACCCACCTAATGTAGCCTCATCCTTATAATAATTAATTATTATAAATATAATTTGAGATATTCATATGGGTATTATTACACATTTATCAAGTTTAGCTAGAATATAATTTCAAAAGGTTTCAATATAAATATAAATAAAATGTCACTCATTATTTTCAAATTGACACTATATATTCAGAACTTATACACTACTACACATTGATAAAATATTCCTTTCTCTTCTTAAAATCAAGATAAATTACTAGTATTTTCCACAAACCAATACAAAGCATTCCAAATGATGTCAAAATTAAACAATTTCAAGTATCAAATCCTAATTTATAGCTGCATACATATAGTCAAGAAGCACAATAGCACAATAAATTTAGATGGGAGAACTACATGTGTCTTGATTCTTTTATTTGTGTGTGTGTGTAGGTAGTGTTCAATCAAAAAAGGGGGTGATTAGGGTCAACTTAGTCCATTACACTTTCCCTCTCTTTTTACAAGTTTCTATCTCTCACAATTACCCCTATGGGTTTTCAAGACAAAGAGAAGGAAAATAATAATTTCTATATGGTGTCTACAAAATATGAATATTGCATCCCACTTAGTAGACACATGAAAAGAGAGTGGAAAAATCACTTTTTCATCATAGTAAATTCATATAAGTCCACAATCAATAGACATAACTGACCTGTACTATTGTCTATGGAGTGTAGACTTTCCAAAACAACATAAAAAAACTCTACCTCTGATCCTAAGCTATCATAGTCTAATTTCATTTTATTTATCACTATAATTCATAATTTATATTCAACCAAATATAAACAATATAAGTATCTTTTATTTTGTTTTACTTACTAGTTTTAGCATATGCCATTTATCAATCTCAATCAGTCAATTCTTATTTACATTTAGTTTATGATTAAATGTCATGTATTTTAATTTGAGTAGATCTATCAAGTTTTACATATATTAAACAAAATTTATTAAATAAAAAATAGGGTAAAATAATATGAATAAATAGTTTAAAATTAAATAATAACATAAATAACCAATTATATTAAATAAGCATTATAATACATGTACTATATAGAAACAATGTCTAATTGTAAACACAAAAAAAATCAATCTAGGTATTTGGTAGTTGTTAAATTATATGATTCTATGGTGTTTATGTACTTGTAAATTCTTATTTTAAATTGGACATTATTATCGCATTTAAAAACTTTTGATAATCTACCCACGTTCTTTTTGAACTAATGGGGAATCAAGTTGGTTATCCTTTCAAATGTACAAGACTCTATAGAAGATAGGGGTCTACAAACACTATTACAACATACTTATCTAGTTAATGGGGTCTACACTATTAAATGTGACATTATTATCCATATCTCATAAAATACATGTTTGATAATGCAGAATAGATTAATAAGTATCTATATGGTTTATAATCACAATGGGTCACCTTTAAATATCCATTTACAAGTAAACAAAATTCATATAATCAATGAAGTCACACTTATCCCTTTGGTGGGATATAAAATATGAAGAAAGGAAGTGGAAAATTAAAACCCTAAATAAAAGGGAATCTCCTACAAATCCTCTAAGAGTATATCTTCCTAACTTATCTAAAAAAACCACTGAGTTTAAAAACATTTGTACACTTTTTACATGTAGTAATTCATGTGAGGTTGAAAATCAAAGTATAGACTAAATATCCTATCCTAATTACCCTCAGTATTTATATTATACACCTTAAAACTATTATTTTCATCTTCCCTAGGTTTGATCACATTCTACCCTCCTTATACAAAGCATGCAACTAAGCTACACATATTCATGGACTATAATTGTGTTGTCCTAGAAGGTAATATTTGGGATCTTCTTCCCTCACCTTGTGTGACCCTTATCTTGAATTTTTATTTTCTTTTTATATTATTTTGTGCACTAGTATGCTCCTAAATTGAATTGAAGACATCTATAATTACATAATCACCCTACTATATTTATTCATCTAAGGCATTCAAGATGAATTAATTGAAATATAGATACTTCATTTTATTGTTCAAATGAAACTATTGAGCATTTTTAAACATTTAAATAAATTAATAAATAATCATAGCATTCATTGAATCACTTAAATATATGTTCAAGATACATTGCATTACATTGGTTTTTATGGTTAATGAATTATTATAATTAATGGATGCATTACACCATTAAGGATCCTAACAGAAATCAAGATAGATAAACTATTCCCTAATATATTGCATGTCCAAAAATATATGTCTTTTATAATGGTTTTCAGACCAATTTTCCTAATTAAGGAAAGAAGAATCCCATTTCCCAATGATCCAAGTGAAGATGCAAAAATTAAGCAAGATTTTTTTTTGCTTTGGATCAAATAAACATAATATTAATAAAAATCACATGCTTGAATTTTTTTCGAAACATAAATTGATGGTCTTGTCATAGCAAAGATTAGAAATTGATGGTTTGTACATTATTCTCCTATTGTTTTGAGTTTTTTATGCCATCTCATGATCACTTATGAGTGATGTTTTTACTTGTGATATTATTATGAGTAACACCCAATCCTAAAATATTCAAGATACTTCTATAAACCTTATATGTATCTATATTTATTTGGTGGTGTAATTAACTAACTAGGTCATATTTATTATTTTACATATATTTTAGGCCTACTTAAATGTTTTTGGGTATTTTTTAATCTTTTAGATTAGATCCATTTATATATATATACATTGTTTTAACTCGCATTGTATTTCATACTCCTTACCCCTCTATGGTTAGATCTCACTTCATATTGTGATATATTTGAATCTTCTTAGGGTCAATTTTTGTGTTTTCTCTCGAAGGGTTAGGTTTTATTTACATAATATCAAAACTAAATTTATCTAGGGTTTATTCCATTACATGTTCTTAGAGTTTTATTGGTGAAGTGTACATTAGATCATTAGGTTAATAAAAGTATGATAAACTTATAAACGTGTTGGACAAGACAAATATGATATAAATACAAAATTATAGTAAAAAAAACTTACATGAAATGTGAAAACATAAAGATTAAGATGCTTGAAACTTGACAAGTAGTTTGTAGAGAAACTCCTAAATTATGATTTACCTATGTTTTTGAAATATCAAATTAGGTGAAAATAGGTCCATAATTAGTCCATAGAAAAACTATAAAATTGGCATAGATTTGAAAGTTTACATAAATATCTCTAAGATCAATTTAGTTCGTTCTTGGTCAAGTCAAGGATCATTGGGTCAATCTTGGTAGGCTAAGTTTGATCATGATTAGAGATGTTAATTTTTTTTAATTTATATGGGGAATAGTTTGCTTGTGTTTCTAAAAAACTTTATTATATTTTTGAAATGTTTTTTTTTTTAATTTTCATTCTTCGAAACCATAATTGGCTCAGAAGAAACCTTGCTTAACAAATAAATAACCATAAATTAAACAAAATTAAGAAAAGCGGTCAGAGAACCCATAACAAAAATGATTAAGATCATTGGGTCCATCTTGGGAAGGTGACCATGAAATCTTAAAATAATGTTCTATACATTCTAAGAAAACTCAGTCATGTAATGAGGAAAATAAATAATTCGTATATAGGTTTTCAAGTGTTTTAAATTAAATGGTAGTATTAATATTACTACAAAGTAAACCAAAATTAAATCTTTAAGGATACCATAAATAAATAGAAGGTAATATAGGGAATAACACAAGGTAAATCATGTCAATAAGAGCCTAATATGAGTCGATGTTCCATATGCACATATACACTCTAACACCATATTAAATAACTAGTCTTGTACCAAAATTAGGTGTATAAAATTAGATATACAACTCATAATTTATATATTCTTGATTCTAAACCCTAGGAGAGTAAAAATTTATGAAATTTTAAATTCATACCATAGCGGGCTTGTATAATTTTTATTTATTATGTCCCTATTCCTAGGGTTTCATTTAGAATCACATTATTTGAACCCTGGTCGTTGATTGTAGAAATTATTTTTAAATGCCTATTTTTTTTATTTTTATTTTTTATTTGTGTGTGTGTGTGTGTGTGTGTGTGTGTGTGTGTGTGTGTGTGTGTGTGTGTGTGTGTGTGTGTGTGTGTGTGTGTGTGTGTGTGTGTGTGTGTATATAATTTGTAAGTGTATACATTTGAAATCATGACATAATGGAATCCCATTACAAAAAATATTTAACCAAAAACTATGTTATGCATACCTATACCTATACAGATACATATGCATATACATATATACACACACACACACACACACACACACACACACACACACACACACACACACATATATATATATATATGTGTGTGTGTGTGTGTGTGTATATGTATATGTATATGTATATGTATATGTATATGTATATGTATATGTATATGTATATGTATATGTATATGTATATGTATATGTATATGTATATGTATATGTATGCATAACATAGTTTTTGGTTAAATATTTTTTGTAATGGGATTCCATTATGTCATGATTTCAAATGTATACACTTACAAAGTATAATATTACAAAGTGTATCCATAGACATTTAATCTTGGTATGATCCATGTAGTTGTAACTTATTTTTCATGATTTCATGCATACTGATCATTTTCTTAGCTTAAGCTCTTATTGGCACATTTGCCTTTGTGCTTGACCATGTATTTTATTCCCTTATCATAGGTTTTCCTTTTAACTATACTTTATGATCACTTTGGGTCAATAATAACACTTACATTCAAATATAATTATTGATAACTAATATATTATCTATTTAGTTTACTCATGCTGACCCCAAATGCTCTTGTTTTATTCAAAACATAATTTTGGGGGTTTTTATCCTAACCACTTTTGGAATCCAAAAGTGGTCTTAGAATTTTTTGAATAACCTGAAATCAATAATGTCATTTTTGGGTCATTTGTTTTATTTTTCATGTTTTCACATGTCTTTCTTGTTGTATTTCACAACTCTCCCTAGTTGGGATATGTGTGAATTTGTTCTACTTTGAATTAAAAGGAATATATATACACACATGTACCCTAAGTCATTTTATTACTAGGCACATTGATCATATTCTAACTCATCATCTATTCAAGTTTTGTAGATACATACTTGTACCTAAAGAAGGTTTAATTTAGTGAAATATCATATGGGATTAAATTATTATCTTAGGGAAAGAAGGTGGATTCTTCTCTCACATGGATTAGGTAACTCAAATACATTATAAATACATTGGGCATTGATTTTCATCATTGATATGTAGTTGCAATGCTCAAAGAGACCCCAACTTATTTAATTTTAACATTTCCTTTATCTTGGATGTATTACTAGGTATTGATGCTTAACTTGGGTTATATAAAAGGAAATAATATTTTTACATCTTTATACACTTATTTACAAATATGAGAGAATAATTTTCACACTATATACTCACAAAATATTTTGAGAAGTTTCATATTTTGAGGATCTAAAAATCTACTTTCAAAGTAAATTTTCCACTTTCAATAAAGATTATCATTTCTAGAGTGGTTTTAAGTTAGTTTGGCCATTTTTTGAGTAGTCTAAAAGTTTTCATTGAAAAAATCATAATATGTTTTCTAGAGTTCATTCTACACAGTTCTATGACATTATTTTTAGTACATTTAACCACTAAAAGGTAAGGTTTTATTGGGTATTTATGTATCATTTTTCATCTCTTTTAGTTATACTTATCATTTCTAATTTGAGGTATTTTTATTCTCTTTTTTTCATGACTACATGGGTTTTATTTACTATTTATTATTATTTTTAGCTAGACTTTTTTTTTGCCCTTGTTTTACATAATTAGTGCAATGTCTTGAACATTTGTGCACCCTTTTTATAAATTTTTTGGTGAACCCATAATTTTTAAATATCCAACCTTAGGGTTTATTTTTTTGTGGCTATTTTAGATTTGATTTATCTAGATTTTTATTTTATTATATAAATATCATTAGCCTTAGATTCTTGTGCATATATTTTAAACACTAGTTTTCATGCGATGGCTCATCCTTTTGATTTATTTTCAAGATGTTGTAAATGCATCTATGAATTCCATGAATTTTAATTATGATGTAGATAATAGTAATTATGATGATGGTGGATCTATTGGATATTATAGTGAGGATGATTTAGATGAAAATTAAATAAAAATGATAATGATAATGAAAATGATATGAATATGTTGGGTATTGGTTTCTTTTCTATGAACCCTTGTGATTATAAAATGGAAATTTTAATATGAAAATAAAATTACTAAGGAAAGTGTTAGACCTAAGAAAAGTATCCTATAGAACTTTAGTTTTATATCTCAGTGTATGGAATACAATGTTGATTATTGTGTAGAACATAAGGTGATTGAAAATTATTATACTCATACTTTTTCTACAAATGTAAATGTTAAAAATCATATTACTCTTACTTTTTCTAAAAAAAAGTTTAAATTGATGTACTAATAACATTTCAAATAATGTTTTTTTTTTTAAATGATTATTTTCCTCCATTTTATTCAATGTATAAACACGTACATTTAGTATTATACAATTGAAAAAATTAGTTTTGGCTTAACTTAGAAATAAATGACCAGTGTGTACACATTTGACTCTTTTTCATACTTTTACCTATTTATTTATGTATCTATTAACATAGCCAATCTAATTTGATATCTTCCATAATCAGGTTCTCCCTATTTTATGTTATAAAAATCAATAATCCTAATCAGACTATCACCATATTCATGATCCCTAGTTTTCCCTCTCTAAAAAATGTTGGAAATAGTTAGATAGTTATGGTTATTATAGGTTTCCACATTCGTAAGAAATGTCTAGGAGCCCCTAATAGTTAATTTTTAAAAAATTCAAAATTTCCCTCGGGTCATTTTAAGATCTATTGATATAGGTTTATTAACCAATATAATAGATGATGGGATAAACCCTCTCATTTTAAGATCACAAATATATGACCCAAGGCACAAGTTAGATTTGGAGGAATATACTAGTTCACAATGTAGATCAAGACATGTTGATGAAACTAATGGCTTCCTACCCAAGAGATATCTTATAAAATTAATAATTAAAACTAACAAAAAATATGAATATTCAAAATAATGCTATTCTAAATGAATTATATCATCAAAAAGAGAGAGAAAGAGAGGGAAGGATACAACATAAAAGAGAATCCAATTGCTAATTATTTATTCTTCACTAAACAAAACATTGACTAAGATCTAATATGAAATAACCATCATTAATAAAATTTATTTTTAACTCAAATTTGAATAAACAAGGTGAAAGAGTCTAAGGATTGAGTGTTTTATGAAAAAAAATCATAATAGAACTTGACTAAATGATCTAATGTATAGAAAACACATCTCATTTACCTTAATGATTTCATGAAGGGACATTATTATGCTTTTAAATGGCTAAACTATAAAAACTCAATATAAAAAATTCAAAATAAAAACATATATATTTGAATTATGTAAATCTATGCTAGGAATGCACAAACAACATTTATGTAAGAGTGAGAAAGAAAAAAATCTACCAAACTTAAAAATAATCTACAAATATTTGTTAGCATTCCAAATTATCCAAAATCTTCCTCCTAATTAAGAAGGTTATAATTTAGTTTATTTATAACCACGGATAGGGTGCATCATGTCTCAAAAATATTTTTCATGAAAAATCTAACTAAAGCTCTATTCCTCAAAAAATAAAAAATAAATTAGAGCTATTTTTAAAAATGTACAATGATCCAATTTATATTTTTAAACATGCTTTATTTATATTTTTCAAATATTTTCCATCTCTATTGAGATCACTGGTAAACATTATTTTTCTTTATTAAGCCTTTGTGAACCTTTCACTTGGCCAAATTAGTGTGAATTAGAGTGAATTGTAATCTCAAACTACAACTTTTTCCCCTTTGTGAACTTAAATGAAAATTGAATAATCTTCATCAATTCAAGAAATATCTATATTGGATGTCTTTAAGTGAAGTCCAATTTTAGTGTCTACTTGTTCTCTATACGTAAATTTTGAAATTATCTAGGATTAATTTGAACTTATTCAAGATTACCATGAATCCCATGGTACAAATTCTTATATGCTTTCTTAAGGTCTAAAGTGTTTTCTATGTTTATTTCTATATTCACTATGACATTTTTCATAAATGAAGGTTTATTGTTAATAATATTTATCATATGTGATCTCTATATATAGTATTGAATTCAAATTTGAATCCAATCTCAAAATACCTTTGTGTGATGAATTTTTTTCATTCATTTAATGTTGTGAACTACTATAATTAGTGACAAGCATCAAATTGGATCATTTTAAAATGGAAAAAATCAATTCTCCACATGTTAATATCACATCATGTCATGGCCATGAAGTTACCTTTGCGTTTTATTCACTTTTAGTGTTTACTATCTACACTAAAAATGTGTCAAAATAATAATTTGAATTTATGACCAATGAGAGTTAAATGACCTTCATCTTTACAACTATTATTTCCACTTGGCAAGATATTGTATATGTGGGTCCTCATTATTTTCAAAAATTGTATTTAATTTCACCTTTAACACATTCAATTAGAGTAATAAATGTGGAATATTCTTATTATTCAAAGAGTGATGTCATCAAGAGTGCATCTATGTATTTGATTAGTCTTATTTAGTGTTCAAACTCATTATCTTTCTTAATTTTGCTTCATGTACTTACTTTTTCAAATATATTATCCTTTTCATATATCTCTTAACCATGTGGGAACATCATATGCATTATCCTTTACCTTTATATTGTCCACTTGTAGTGATCCACATGTTAGTCACTAATCACCTCATAATCATAGAGTCCTTCAATCAAGATATGAATATTGTAAGTCTGTAGACCCATTGATATATTAGATTTAATTCCTATTATTTTCAAATCAATAATTTCACATAATAAACAAGTGAACCACATTTATATTCATTAAATATCTCTCTCTCTCTCGCTCTCTCTCTCTCTCTCTCTCTCTCTCTCTCTCTCTCTCTCTCTCTCTCTCTCTCTCTCTCTCTCTCTCTCTCTCTCTCTCTCTCTCTCTCTCTCTCTCTCTCTCTCTCTCGGGATACATGTTTGTTTTTGTTCCTATGTTCGTCGTTGTTGTTTTTACTTTATTTGCAGTTGTTATTATATGGCCTTTTCTTTTTTTTTTTTTGGGGGGGGGGAGGGGGGTATCTTATGGAATTATAGAATTTATTGTCCTTTAGGGAGCCTTGCCTTAAGGTGGGCTTTGTTTATATTATGCAATCTTTTTTATTATGTATGGATGTTGACATTGCAATGGGAGATAGTGAAGCTCTGAGTAATGACACCCCTACTCAAACCATCAAATAATTTTATTCCCAAGGTCTTCTAGGAGGTATTTAATCTCAACATGATATTATTTTACTTCAAGTTTAACTCTGCTTGTTAATGGTTAAAGCAGTTTTGTTTCATAGGCTATTTTTTTAGTTGCATTCCTTCTGATGTATTCATGGATTTATAATAAGACAATGACATCAAATAAGACATGTGGCAATCATCCTATGGTGATGTATTCATGGATTCACATTCTTTATTTTAAAAAGTGGCCAACATTATATTTTTGGCTCGATTAATATATTCAATTTGATTTATAATCATACGACTATATTTAACACTTCATCAAATAAAAAAATACATGCAATCACATTAAAAACCCATGTGATAATAAAGTGGACACATGGTGACAATCCAATGACCATAGCCTAGAAGAGTCACCCAAATGTGGTGAATATTTTTAAATAAGTTGGCATTCATGAATCCATTGGGATCATGCAGTCAATTTTAATATTTAATTAGATTTATTCATAATTGCTTCAAGTGATATAGAACGAGGTGTGAGATTTATATCTAGGTTGTGTGTGTGTGTCCGTGCATGCGTGCAAACACTAAATGATCTAATTTATTTCACAATGAGACATATGGGCTTATTGTGTCTTTTGGCTTTAGATATATATGAATGTGGCCATTGAGTAACTTGAGATTTTATTAGGATTATGTGTAAATAATAAAATAAAAATAGAACCTATATGGATTACCGTGTGATATGGAATGTACTTTGGAAATTAAATTATTATATACATTTAGGATGAATGAGGGTCATTATTTCATCTAATAAAATGGGGGCATGTTGGTCACCAAAAATGGTTACTACATGGGGAGAACCATTTTTAGGTTTTTATAACCTTATTACTCCCTGGTTTTGTCTTGAAATAAAACCAATAATCATGTAAGAAATTTTTACATTTTTATTAAATATATGATTATTAATTTTAATTATATTACACAACATACAAGGCCTTTACACTTAAAAGGCTCAAAGTGTGTGCAATGATTAATTTACCTTACCTTGAATAATTTTGATATAGCGTAAGAGTAATTACTTGATCAAAAATTTAAAAAGAGTGTTTCACCATTTTTAGGATAAATCTTATAATTTTATTTAAATATTTACTATTCTCCTTTCTCTTTTCTAATTGATTTCTCAAATGGTTGGAAACCAATGTAGCCATGTATATGGATAGTTAGCAAAGTTTAATCAAAATTATTATTTTTTTTTTTGTCTCATATTTATTTAAGGTAATATTTCATATGATAAAATTAAGTCATTAATCTTCTTAAATTTATAAACTCTTCTTATTTTATGTGATAATTTTAGAATAAATATTCAGTTCTCTAATGTCAATATAACCCAATCAAACATGATATTGATATTCACCCAAAATTTAAAAAAAATTATTGAAGTTTTAACATTGAATTAAAAAGTTTTTTAATGAATTTTTGGAGTTAAAATAATAATTTTTTCACTCTAATATTGAAAATATGTATTAACAAAATTATCCCACAATTACTAGCTATTAAACTAGTTGTGTTGTGAATGAAATTATTGATAAAAAAAGGTACTGGATAGATTCAAATTTTAAAGTACATGATTGATTGTATAAATTAATATATACATGAAATAATATCATAAATAAAACATAATAAAATATTATAAATTCTAATTAATGCACCACACTTCTATTATTGTAACTTTAGTAAATAAAGAAAGCTATCTTGAACTATATACAATGAAACTTACAGTGCAATTAAAGTCTAAAAGTAAAAATATAATAAATAAATCATATAATTCTAAATTAAATAAAAATATAATTAATAAACTAATTTTAACATACTAAAACTATTTTTATATCATAAAAGAAGCCTCTTTAATAGTAAAGTCAAACATGCAACTAAAAATACATCCTAGTCAACCTAGGTTCCCAAACTAAGATGATTATAGAAAATAAATAGAATTAACTTTAATTTAATTTATATAATTATTAAATTATATCACACCTATTTTTAAATGAGTGGACAATATTTTATACTCAACTAACTATTTAAACAGTGAACTACAATGAGCTGGAGTGAATTATCAATTAACTAGTAGTTCCAACTATTTTTAATGAATCATTGAAAAGTGACCAAACAACTAATTAAGGTCATAAATAAATTAAATAAACTTTCAAAACACCTAAAATATATAAATATAATAATTCTAAAATAGAACTCAAGTTCCTATATTGGTATCATACTCAACATTCCCCTCTTTGATGAAAATAGGTGAGATTCATATCATCTCCTTGAGTCTTTCATAAATATTATTTATAAATATAAACCATATTACTTATTTTAAATAATATTCAATGGTTTTATATTAATATTTAGTAGTAGATAATGTAATTGTATCATATTTCTGTGAAGACCAAGAAACCAACCCACTTCTTAATGTGAAGTAATAACCTAAAGTTGACTTCCTATCATCAAGATATTCTCTCTAATATGAATATTTGTATCTAATGAGACATAAATACCTTTATTTTATGTAATTAAATACCTTAAAAATGTGTGAGTGGCAATTTTCCATAAATCTAGAATGTAGTGAAACCCCATAATTAATATCAGGGCTTGTCATAGTGAGATACATCAAACCTACCATGATTATTCTAAAAGTATTTTCATCATCTGAAGTAATTCCATCATCCCTCATAATATTTTATCCACTTAAAATTTGAGTGTTTTTAGGCTTCAAATATTTAATATTGTACTTCTTTAAAATGTCTTGGGCATACTTGGCTTGAAAAATGAATACTTCCTCTTTATTTTTATGGACTTCTATGCCAATATAGTACTTAATAATTATAATATAATTCATATAAAAGATTATTTAATATATTTCTTTAATCTATTAAACATCTCTATAGAGATACATGTAAAGATAAAGTCATCTACATAGATACAGACATATAAAACATTAGAATTCAATGCTTGAATGTAAAGAGATGGTTAATTTTTACTTATTAAAAAGAATTGATCAAATAAAAAACTATAAATTCTTGAGTACCAATATATTGGATCTTTATTTAGTTCATAAATATCTTTCTCCAACTTATATACCCAAAATTCTTTACCCTTTATCTCACAACCTTGTGGTTGCCCCACACATACTTCTTATTCAATCACTCCATTAAGGAATTAAATTTTAACATATTTTTTATGTATATTAAATAGTTTATGATAATATAAAATAATTATTATTATTATAGTATATTTACATGCCACATTATCATAGGTTTCCTCATAGTTAACAACATATGTTTGTGCAAATCCTTTTATAACTAGTCTAGATTTTAGATTTTCATTTGTATTATAAGTCTTAATCTTGGTCTTGTAGACCCACTTTATACCAATGAAATATTTTTTAAAATTAATTATAAATTGAATTCCATTTATAATTCCTCTCAATTGAATCCATATATAATTTCATAACAACTATTTTCTTCTTTTAACTAGCTTTTGCATAACTTATAGGTTCACTAGTCACTGATGATAATGCAAACATAGTATTTCCATCATAAGCATCATAAAATAAGTTAACATAATATTTTTATCATTATTATATTTCTATAATAATTATGATCTAACATATTATTTTTTGTATAAGGATTCAAAAAACACATATTCTTGCTTAGAGTTGATGAAGATGGATGACTAATCTCTTGAAAAGAGTTAGTATTGTTTCCTATTGAACTAGAAACATATGTAGGACTTTATAAGCCATAAAATAAACTTCAAGAGGATGAAAAAATTAAATTATGAATTTTATATATATATATATATATATCTCATTTTTTTTATAAATATAATCCCTAAAAATAATTGTGGGTTTATTAGTAGGATTATAAAACTCATATGATTTGATTTCATCACTATATCATGTGAAATTATGATCAAACTCTTAGGATAAATTATATAAACCTTATATTTTATTTTTTATATTTTCATGCTACCATTTTCTTCAACTTTTATGGACTTTTCATCTTCTATTTATTCTTGGATTTTGAAAGAATCATCTAACTTGATGAAATAATCTTTTTGACTTGTCACTCGATTTGAGTAACCTGAATCAAGATAAAAAAAAATATTTTATTCATATATTTGCATAAAACATGGGATAAAATAATATTAAACCTATTTAAACTCACTTTATTCATCTTGAAAATCCTTCCCTTCCCTTTCTTGATTGGATTGATTTGTAGTTGCTAGTATCCTACAATAATTGATCATGTGTCCTAGTTTTTTATAGTAATGAAAACTAAATTATTTATTGATCTAATCTATGAAGTTTTATTCAAATTTTAATTTTAATTTTGATATTTTTAAACTCCATTTATTTTTATTTTTGTCTTTTATCTTTGAAACCCATGCTTTAGTTTCAAGTGCTTGTTTTATAACATGTTCTAGATCTCCTACATATAATATTCTTGAGAAAATAGATAACCAATAACTCATAAAAACTTATAGTTTTCATGTATTTACACTCTTTAATATATATCATAATATTCAACCATATTTGGCTTAAAAATCTTAATAAAAATCTTACTATAAAACTATATTGTATAGTTTTTATAAACCCTCATTCTATGAACTAAATCATTTAACATTATGCAATAATATCCTACTTCAAAATATTACATTCTCAAATTCTCAAAATTAATTTTAAGGGTTTGGATTTTGGATTATATTATATTAATAGTGTGTTAATATGTGTTCTCTAAGGTATTCCATGCATTATGGAAATTATTGCATCTTGTGATTCTTAGATAAATGCTTATGTTTATGGCACTTTGAAGATATAATAAAGCTTGTACATCTCCATTTTATTCATCATTTTTATTAAAGGTATAATCATTGAGAGGGGGATGGGGTGAATCAATGAACCTAAATAATACAACTTCAATTCCAAATCTCTCAAACTCATAATCAATTAATAAATATATTTATGAAACATACACATCATTCATAGTAATGAACAAGAGAGACAATGCAAGATCAATCACATAACACATGACATACATGGGAAGCCTTCTTGGGGGAGAAAACCCATTAGAACCTATAATTAGACTACTATCCTATAAAAAAAGAACCGATTTAGACCAGCAAGCTAATAATCAAGGAACTACCATTCTTAATTTTAGTGAGACTATAATCCCATAAGGAGATATTACATATGTCTATCTGATCACCCAAAATAACTAGACTTTTAGCAAGTTTTACCTTGCAAGGAGGAAAAAAACCTTAGATGTTGAGCACCCACAACACCTATGAACAACTCCACCTTTGAACTAATGTCTTCAACACCTAATGATAAAACTCTAATTATCACCCTTTAACTTCATCAATAAATCTATCACCCAACACACCATATTGGCCAAATCACATTACATACTTGAACCAATACACAAAGATCAATTAGGACACATTACATATCCCAACTAACCCCACTCTTCAATTTTTCATAATCAATGCAACCTTAATAGAAAAAACTCTATCTTAGCTTTAACAACATGACCAAATAGTCATACACATATACCACACAATAATCTACCTCTTAGATCAACTACCAAGCTCACACAGACATCAACAATCCTTCACTCACACACAAGGCATCCAAACCATCATTTTGGATCAACCTAAACCTCTTTGCTCATCCTCAACTTACAAGAACATTATTATGATCTCAAAAACATGATTTGTAGGTCATACACATAGTCATTAATCTAATTTAATCATCAACCCAACCATTGGGCACACTTAGCCTCTTCTTTTCTTTGCTTCAATTATTACTCCTCTCTCACAATCCTAGAAACCATCTCCTTTGGTTTCACTATATATATAGCCTTCATGATAAACAACTTCTTGGTCAGCCATTAGACTTAACTTAACACTTAAGGATTTTCTCACATCAATACATGACTTAATATAATCCATAAATTTTATCCATATCATCTATGGGTCACCCTGAAGTAGCTACACCTTTTAAAAAGGACCTTGTAGCTCTTATAGGTCTCATGGATACCTATTCACCCACTTATCACTTCAATGAGCAAAATATAAAATTAGAACCACTAAAAAAATCATAGTACTCTCCACATTATCCCTTTCTCATTCCTACATGGGTCCATGCCACTTGGAACACCAAATCCACACTCAAACCTACTAATTAGGTCACCTCACTCTTCTAGTCTTCAAACATAGAGAACACAATCTCAAACTATTGAACCAAATATTCAAGTCTCTCACACAACCACATGAAAAATTCATATTAATAAAACCTCCAATATCTCTGAAACATATTCATGTGCCTTAGACACTCCAACAAAGGCGAAAATACCTCAAACTATCATACTCAAGATGACCACTCAAACTAGTCATACACTGTCAAAATATAGTCAAGCTATTTTGACTCTCCACATATGATCAGGGGGTAAATATGAAAATAAAATCCTTATCATAATTATTTTATACTTATAAAACATTTCCATGCTCATTTTCTTAATCAACTCTACTCAGAACACCTTTAACTTGCCTCTGTAAGATGGTCACTCAACATGCCAATAACCTTTAAGAACACAATCAACTTCTTAACCTTTGTTCATATAAAATATCAATTATTCAAACCTCTAAAAACCACACAGATCATCTTTATTGATTTTATAATACTAACATATATCTAAATCATCATGAGATATTGAAACAACATCAGAACAAGCTCAATTACCCTTCTCAAGTTACTTGCAAAACATGCATAAAAACATCATAAAGTTTGGAGCTCAATATATTTGTTTATATATACAATTAAACCTTAAAATTAATATTTATAGATGCACCTTTAAGTCTTATAAAATATCACTTTTTACACCATGAGAAAATTCTACATATATTGGAAGATATATCCAAAATATAGATCACTAATTTTTTCTTTTACAAATTAAAATATTCAAATGTAAATGGTCACAGTGAAACTTCGAACACTATGCTCACATCTCATGTCCTCTTAGCTTTAGATCAATCTAAAATTTTATATATTCTTATAAATTTAATGAATAGGTACCAATTCTCAAATGTTAAACATCTAATAGTTGACCTCATCTCATGCAATCTAGAAACTTTGAATCAATGCACTTCATCGATCTCATGTATATAGCTCGATATTTACCTTTGCTAAATGACTGTCACATTGACCCATTTGAATCTACACACAACATTGGATCTAGATTTATGATCTCTCATAAACTATTGGATCTTCACTACGTCCATATTTTTAACATCATATAAATTGACTAAGTATAGGGACCAACTACAATATGCCTAGAAAGCTAACTTTGCATAGATATATATTTTTCCTTGATCAATCTCATGACTTCATATTTACACCATATAAACACCTTTCATAGGGTAATCCAACCATGTAACAAAATACTATTTAAACTTTTGTGCATGTGAGATATAATGCCTCACTCATATTTTTCTATCACAGAGCCAACTATGTCAAAACTTGCCTGGAAGGCCAACTTTGCACATGAATATCTTTTGATGTGCTTCATCGCATGATTTAAAATTTAGCAAAAATCAACTAGGATTAAAAATAAATAAACCCATATTATTAAATTCTTATGAAATTACCACACATGTGAACTATAACATCATCAAAATGCCTACTCAACTTTTCTTACTACATGCAAATTTGGCTAGGTATGGAAAAACACATTCAATTTACCTAGGATTCCAACTTTGCACATGCATATATTTTGATGCACTTCATTGCATGATCTTAAATTTATCACATAGAAACTAGGTGCAAAAATTAATAACCCCATATGATCATTTTGTCTTGACACCTCCATGCATGTGAATGATGATCTCATCAACATGCTTACTTGGCTTTGCTTGAACCCTTTTGCAAATTCGGCTAAGTATGGGAACTTAGTGAATATTATCTAAGATGCCAACTTTTCACCCTCATATCTTTAACCTCACTTTAATGCATGAAATAAATTATATCACATAATAATTAGGGATTAATGTGATCACAACTATATGACCAACTCCCCCAAACTCATCCACATGTGGTAATGGTGACATCAATAAACTACCTACTTAGATTTTCTACCACTAGACCCAAAAAGTCTAGATGAAAAAAAAACTACCAAATGAGATCCACTCACTTCCATACTCATTATAATAACTCTTGACACCCCATAAGGACTCTAAAACATGTCCATACCAATAATATCATTTATTAAATACCTCACTCGGACAAACACTAAAGAACCATGTAGGAACACTAAGGCTCATTGAAGTACACTTTGTCATTATCATTATAGTACACATGACACCTCATCAACATACTTGGTCACCTTAGTTAAATAATTAATAAGCATCCAACAATCTCCCCCTTTTTCATTGATGTCAAACACCAATACAATGCTTATTCTCATACTTTGTCTCTCTCTTCAAGTTCTTTATCCCCTTTTGACACAATGACAAAGTGGGCTAAACTTATGATCCTGTGAACATGAAAAAACATCAAGGACCAATAATAGGAACAAACCATCTTTGAGATATGATAAAAACTCCCCTTAACATGTAAAAAACTTATTCTCACCTTGACCTTCTCAAACATGCTCCATGACTACACTCTTCTTATCATGCATAGCTTCTATGAAGACAAAACATTCATGAATAACCAAAACTACATGAACTTACTTTGAAAAAATTAAGAGGGACTACCCCTAAGTCACTTGAGCTTAGAAACCTTTTTCTTTGAACATCTTCATACCATTTCCAACAATTATGAATTAATACAATTGCCTCCATTCCTTCTCTCTTAGATTCAACTACACAGTCCTCTTATCTTAGGACCTGACAAATTACAAAGCTCCCCCTAACATCATTCATAGCTCCTCAAGCCATTCAAACTAAATGAGTTATCTCTGCCTAATTCCATGGCATACACAACTTGTCATCAGCATAAATTATAGACCTTATTCATGATATCAAAGATATGACAACACATTCTCCTTATCCTCCATATCAACCTTGTCTTACAGTCTTTCAACATTTGATCAATCAATTTGAGCAATAGAAATTGACAATTTCTTACCTTCAGAACCAATAACCCTAAGCATATCTTGAGCCCATTTTAAAAAGATAAACATACCTTTCTATGAAATAAAATATATTAACACCTCATCATCCTTGATTAGACACCTAGAAACATCTATTTCTTGCTTCTAAACCTTGCACACATAGGTTTTCCAATCAATAAAGTCCTTCATAGTAAGCCAACATATCTTACCATGACCTTCTTTATCTTGTAACAATAATCAAGATCCAACCAGCATCGATCATGCTTATTCTTTTTGTAAAGTATCTCCTTGAAGCTTAGAGAGAGACACCCCTTTGACATAGATAGACTAAGAGTCCCAAAACTCTACAAAGTCCCATATTTCCATAATCTCATCTATCTTATAGTCCTACTTAAATTTGAATGAATTTTTTACTTCATTATTTTCTTTAGATTTGTTAATAAATGTTTTCAACATAAACTTTTATCTTCCTTGCATATTTATTATGGAAAACAAACCATCTTTGGTCTCAGTCTAAAATCTCCTAATAGGCTTAGGTTTCCATACCCATTTGTGACCTCTTCCTTGCACACTAGGGGCTCCATACACCTTATTTTTCTTTGAAAACACATTCAGCCTATTCTTACAATACCTATAAATGTAACCAACTTTATGACATCTAAAAAAAATAAGATCATTCATACATTTTTCTTGATGATGATAGTGATCTTCCTTTTTTATCTAGATAGAAGACAAATTCTCTTGTAATTCCTCTATCTTCTTCATGTATGATTCCTTCTTTACTATAGTAGCCACCTTGATCACGATTATCCTTCATATATTTTGGTCTTAACGCCATTGAGTGACTTTTAAAAGCATCTTTCCTTTTGTTAAGACTTGAGTGCTTCTTCAAATTATCCTTATAGAATCTGACAATATGTCTTATGTTATTGCAATTGTAGCAAATAATATCATTCAACATACCTCTTGACTAATATGTGTTATGACTTATCCATGACCAATTACACCTTCTTCCAAGGATCCATGTGAACTCATTCTTAGAGCTCACATTTCTACAATCTCATGCCCTATGACCATATTGATATCAAAAATGACAATGGCCATAAAAATAACTAGCATAACTTATTGCATTGGGTTGTCTAATTGATCTTCTTTCATTTCTCTTGCCCTGATCTAAATTCTTTTAATATTCTTCAAGCTTTCTTATCTTGACAACAAATTTTTCATGCTCATCCTTTAATGAATCTAACTTGGTTTCCAATTGAATGCACTCATATTCTTTAGCTCTTATACTTTAAATAGCAACCATCGACTAACCTCTAAGAATTTGGATAGTCTCTCTATCACTATTAGCTTCTTTAGCCATGTCATATTTTATTCTATATTCTTGATCTAACAAACTTCCCTTAAGGGAACAAATTTGTGCTTTAAGACCTTTGATCACATACCTCATCTTATGCTACCTCTTTATGATCTCATCTCCTAGATCCACTTCATCTTCCTCGATGTCATAGAACACTTCTTCATCACCACTATCATGGAAAAAATCTTCATTATTCATGATGTTCTTTATTTTTGAACTCAAACTTGCCTTGGAATCTTATAGTTGAACCTTGATGTCATTAATGACCTCCATATCCTCTTTAGCATCTTTCTTCAAAGTACATATTTATTCCTCAAGTGCCTTGATCATAGTCTTCCACTATTGATTCTCTTTCTTCAATTATTTATCCATCTTTGTACCTACTTAGAATCTCCTTCAAGATGTTAAGCTTCCTCTAAAGTACTAGATCTAATACCAATTTTTAAAGGTATAATCACTGAGGAAGGGGGTGAATCAGTGAGCTTACATAATCTAACTTCAATTACAAATCTATCAAACTCTTAATCAATAAATACATGCATTAATGAAGCATACACATCATTCATAGTAATGAATAAGAAAGATAATTCAAGATCAATCACATAACACATGACATACATGGGAAACTCTCTTGGGGTATAAAACCCACTGGACTTAAAATTGGATTAATGTCCTATAAAATAATAAACAATTTAGACTAATAAGCTACTAATTAAGGAATAACCATTATTTATTTTAGTGAGACTGCAATCCCAAAAATAACTACTACACTTGTCTATTTAATCACCCACAACAATTATACTTTTAGCAAGTTTCACCTTACAAGGAGGAAATAACCCCCTTAGATGTTGAGCACCCATAATTACACCTATAAATAACTCTACCATTGAGCTAATGTCTTTAACACCTGATGATAGAACTCTAATTATCACCCTTAACCTTTAGTAAAAACTCTATCACCTAGCACATCATGTTGTCTAAAATACATTACATACTTGAATAAACACACAAAGATCAATTAGGATACATTATATGACCCAACTAGCCCCACTCTTCAACTCTGCATACTTAATGCATCTTTCATAAAAAAAACTTTGTCATAGATTTAAAAACATGACCAGATGGTCATACACATAGACCACACACTAATATACCTCTTAGATCAACCAAAAATCTCACATAGACATCAACAATGCTTCGCTCACACACAAGGCATTCAAACCATCCTTTTAGATCAACCTATACCTCTTTGATCATCCTTAACCTAAAAGATCACTATTATAATCTTAGAAACATAACCTATAGGTCATACACACATTCCTCAATATGATTTTCTCATCAACCCAACCATTGGGCACACTCAGCCTCTTCTCTTCTTTGCGTCAATCCTCACTCCTCTCCCACAAGCTTAGAAACCACCACCTTTGGCTTCACTATATATAGAGCCTTCATGATAAATAACTTCTTTGTTGGCCATTATAATTTCCTTAACCATTAAGGCTTATCTCACATCAATACATGGCTCAATATGATCCAAAAATGTCATCCATAGTGTTTATGGGTCACCCTTAAGTAGCTACACCTTTCAATAAGGCCCTTGTAGCTCTTATAAGTCTCATGGAGACCTATTCACCCACTTATTAGTTTAACAAGAAAAATATAAACTTATAACCACTTCTAAAATCATATGTCCAATTTACATTATCCCTTTCTCATTCTCACATGGGTCCATGCCACTTGGAACACCAACTCCACACTCAAACCTACCAATTAGGTCACCTTGCTCTTCAAGTCTTCAAACATAGAAAACATAGTCTCAAACTTATGAACCAAACATTCAAGTCTCTCACATAACCACATGAAAAATTCATATTAATATAACCTCAAATATCTTTGAAACATCTCTATGTGCCTTAGACACTCCGACATAGGCCAAAATACCTCAAATAATCACACTCAAGATGACCACTCAAACTAGTCATATACTATCAAATAATAGTCAAGATATTTTGACTCTCCACATCTGATCAAATTCCAATTATGATAATAAAATCTTGTTCATAATTATTTTATACTTATACAACATTTTCATGCTCATTTTCTTCTTCAACTCTACTCAGAACACCTTTAACTTGCCTCTGCAAGATGATCACTCAATCTGCCAGTAACCTTCAAGAATATAGTCAACTTATTAACCTTTGTTCATATATAATATCAATTGGTAAAACCTAAAAATAAAACATATATTGTCCTTATTAATTCTATAACACTCCCATATAGCTAAATCATCATGATATATCAAAACAACATCAGAATGAGCTCAATTACCCTTCTCAGGTTACTTGCAGAACATGCACAAACACACAATCAACTTTAAAGCTCAATATTTTTTCCTATATATATAATTAGACCTTAAAATTAATATTTATAGATAAAATTTTAATCCTCTACATGTTTTCTTTTTACACCATGAGTAAATTCTACATAGATCAAAAGATATAGCCAAAATACAAAGCACTAGTTTTTTCTTTTGCAACTTTAAATATTTAAATACAATTTGTCACAGTTAAAATTTGAACACTATTATCTCATCTTGTATCTTCTCTAATTTAGATCAATATTTCGCCATAAAAATTCTTTTAACTTTAACACATAGGCACTAGTTCTCAAATTTTAAACATCTAACAATTGATTTCATCTTGTACAATCTGGAAACTTTGACTCAATGCACTCCATCAATCTCATGTATGTAGCTCAATCTTTACCTTCTCTAAACCACTATCACATTGACCCATTTTAATCTATGTGCACCTTTAGATCTATATGTATGATCTCCCATAAACCATTAGATCTTCACTAGGTCTAGATCTTTAACATCATACAAATTGACTAAGTATAGGGGCCAACTAAAATATGCCTTGGAAGCCAACTTTGCATAGATATATCTTTTGCCTCAATAAATATCATGACTTCACATTTTCACCATATGAACACCTTTAATATGGTAATCTAACCATGTAACAAAATTATCTTGAAACCATTGCACATGTGAGATATAATTCCATTAATCTACTCACTCAAATTTTTCTATCATAGAGCTAACTATGTCAAAACCTGCCTGAAAGGCCAACTTTGCACATGACTATTTTTTGATTCACTTCATCACATGATATAAAAATTATCAAAAATAAAATAGGCTCAAAAATAAATAAACCTATATTATCAAATTATTATTAAACTACCACACATGTTAATTATAACATTTTTAAAATGCCTATTCAGCTTTTTTTGCCACATGCAAATTTGGTTGTGGAAAAACATAGTCAATCTACTTGGGAGCCCAACTTTGCACATGCATATATTTTGATGCACTTCATTTCATGATCTAAAATTTAAAAAATAAAAACTAGGCATAAAAATGAACAAACCCATATGATCATTTTATCCTAACACCTCCACATATGTGAATGCTGACCTCATCAACATGCTTACTTGGCTCTGCTTGAACCCTTTTGAAAATTTGGCTAAGTATGAGAAATTAGTGAATTTTTTCTGAGAAGCTAATTTTACACCCTCATATATTTGACTATGATTTAATGCATGACCTAAATTCTAATGCATAATAACTAGGGACTAATGTGATCACAACCATATGACCAACTCCCCTAGACTCATCCACATGTGGAAATGGTGACATCAACAAACTACCTACTTAGATTTTTTGCCACTGGACCCAAAAAGTCTGGATGAAACAAAGAACTACCAGATGAGGTCTAGTCACTTTAATATTCATTCCAAGCACTCTTGACACCCCATAAGTCCTCTATAGCATGTCCATACCAACAATATCTTTCATCAAATGCCTCACTCAATCAAAAATTGAATAACCATGTAGGAACATTGAGGCTCATTGAAGCACACTTTGTCATTGTCATTCTAGCACAAATGACACCTCATCAACATCATTGGTCACCTTGGAGACATCATTGACAAACCTCCAACATTTTTTTATTATTTTATGCTCTTGTGTCATGGTATTAAAATATTTAGGTGGTGTACACCCATGCATAAAATTCTCCCAAACTCCTTTCCACACAATAATTCTCTTCAGTTGATCTCTCCAATACTTAAAGTCATCACCTTTTAAAATAAGAATTTGTATGGAAGCATAATTCATTGAAACCATTATATCTTATGAAAATCTCTTGAAAATCCTTATTAACCTTGATTAAACATGGATATGATAACAATTGGATTTTTTTAATCAATTGGAGTTAAAATTAGCTTTTTTCACTCTAAAATTGAAACTACATATCAACAAAACTATCACATAGTTACTAGTTGTCAAACTGGCTATGTTGTGAGTGAAATTTTTGATCAAAAAGTATAATGAGTAGATTCAAATTTGAAAATATATGATTTATGGTATAAGTTAATGTATATTAAAATAATATCATAGATAAAAATATAAAAAAATCTTCTCAATTTAAATTAATGCACCACAATAAAAATATAATAAATAACTCATATACACTAAGTAAACTTAAAATATAATAACTCAACTAAAAATAGACTAAATAAACTAAGTTTAACTTACTATAAATATTTGAACATCATACAATAAGCCTCTTTAATATTAAAGTTAAACATGTAACTAAAAAGACATCCTAGTTAGCCTAGGTGACCCAACTAAGATAGTTATAGAAATAAATATAAAATTAACTTTAATTTTAGTAATATAATCAATAAAGTGTGACAACCCTCTTTTTTAATGAATGGATAATGTCTTAGAATCAACTAAGTACTCAAATAATCAACTGATAATCAACTAGAAGTTTCAACTATTTTTAAGAAATCATTGAAAAGTATCCAAAAGTGATCAAACAAATAATTAAGGTCATAAATAAATTAAATATCCTTAAAAACATATAAAAAACCAAAATATATTAAGTCTAAATATATAACTCGAGTGCTCATATTGGCATCATACTCAACAAATTCAACTCTTTTAACCAACTGCATGTGAATATGATGTTAATATGCAATGTGGAAACAATTTGAGGCCCTTCAAGTGAATAGTCTTTCATTAGTATGGATGTGAAAATAATGCTCCTTATTTTCCTTTATTTTGTCTTTAACTAGGTTATTGTACTACTATCTAAGAAAACTATTCTGCCACACATGAAAGAAAAAGGTAAACTATGAAAATAAAATAAAAATAAAAATAATATTAGTAATATAATCCTAAATTACTTGATATTAAAAAATCATAGTTAGATAAATTATGATGGATATGGAACATCTTATAAGTATTGCTACAAATATTATCTATTTAATGGGAATGCCAAGTCATTTCCTTGAAAATCCTTCAAAGTAAAAGTGTTATTTCCCAATATCTCAGAGATCTGATATGGACCAATCCATAGTGGAACCAATTTTAGATGTATCTATTTATTCTCATGGTCCTTATCTCATATTAAAACCAAGTATAAAATTATGATAACTTTAACCTTTTTTCCTATTGTCTAACCATTATCTCATTATATCATAATGTTGGCTGAAATTCTTAAGGGATTCATATTGTGTGTCCTCCATTTAAATAACATTGAGTAGCCTAGATTGAACTCTATCATTTTAACCCATGTGCTATAGCATAAATTGATAAGTGAGTAGCTTTGATTTAATAGTAAAAATATGATCTTATCAATAAACTAGTAAAAATGGAGAGGACTTTAGTTATTATTTATATCTAGTCATGTCTGCCTATAATGCATACTTTATTAATGAATGCCAGTCTCTTGGTCTCTTTCCAACAACCTTCTTAACTACATCAATGATATTTGTATCTGTGGATTTATCCACTCTATTCCCTTATGGATAATAGTTTACTAAAAATTTCAAGGTGATATTATTTTCATAGGCCCATTATGTGAATTATAAACATCAAAATATAGGTTTGTTATCACAAACCAAGGATAAATGGGTACCAAACCTTGTAATAATGTATTCTTCAATGAATTTAATTACTTATTGTGTTATATTTTTATTTGTGTAAATTTCTCCAATCCATATTCTACAATAGTCTGTGGCTATTAACACAAATTTTTACCCTTTGGTGGAATTTGCCTTGATAACTCCAATAAAGTCAAGCCCCCATTGGACAAAAGGCCTATTTTTTTATTGTTATCTATAGTGGAGTTACTACATGCTTTTCTCTTTTTTGAAATTTATAACACTCATGTCAAGATATTTCATGGTTGTATATATCCTTAAATATGGTCTTTGATCATTTTTTGGGTTGTGATATTTCTAAAAGGATGCCCAATTCCCAGTTTCTTATAAAAATGCTCATAATTTCTTTAGATTCTTTTTTGGTTACATCTAAGATAAATTATCTTATAATTTTTATGATATAACCTATTTTCAACATGTAATGAATTTTTTTGAGTCTATAAGCTCTTCTTTTCCCTTTGCTTAAGTATTGAGGGAAACTACCATATAAAAATAGGTATAAAATTTAGGTGTACCACTCTTCTTGTGAAGTTTGAATTCATTCCACTTGTATAATAGTGATCTATGTATCTACCTTAGTTATTATCTCTTTTAGACCTTGATATCTCACCATTTTAGTTGGTTTTATTTTAATTTAAAATTATCTCAAGTTGACCATCCATTTTTCTTTACACTTTCCCAATTTATTCCACCCAAGCATTAATTTCATTTTAGGACTAGGTACTATGGTGTGTACTTTATTGTGGAATATATAATGCTTGAAAGTTTTGATAGACTTGACTAGTGTATAGGCTTTTCTCTCCAAAAATTTAATATTTAAGATTTGAATATTTCATATTGGTGCTTATAAAATAGATAGAGTTTTTTTCCTCATCAATCTGTTATGTTAGTATAGCTACTAAAGTGTGATCAGAACAAAAATAATAGAGATAAAAATATTTTATGAAATATGTTTTGATCAATAATATATCTTTCATAATCACATCCTTGGTCCCTTGAAAAATATTTTTTATTAATATATACATTCCATTTTCACATATTGCATCAACATAACATTCAAAGGTCTCACAATTTCATTAATTCCAAAAACAATTTCCTCACAAATTTGATTTTACCAAAATGTACATATGTATTCCTTCTTATTTTTTATAAGGGGAATTTTTTTAATTGCATTAGTTATGTTAAGGGAGACAATAATAAATTATTTGGTGATAAATTTTCCTAATAAATTTCTTAGATGAGATTGAAAAATCTATTATTTGGGTTGAGATAAATACCATGCCTTCAACACCTTTCAAAATAGTCTCTCAAATGATGTACACATTGTGACATGTGCTTTGAAAATGAGTGGGACCATCTATATAAATAAGAATACACTTATATACTATACCTTTTAAAACAAAATCATTTTCTCACTATAATGTGGAATAAGCATTTATGAAATTGAATTACATTCTCTTGTAAGTAAAGGTTCCCCATTTAATAATGTAAGTGGATTTTTATCATATCCTCCCTATCTACCAACACTCAATTATAGATTGATAATATGTGTAATAAGGACATAATATTTGATCCACTCACCATTTCAATGAATTCATCCAAGGATGGAAAACGGTAATTGTCTTGATCAAAGGCTAGATTCATATTTTTTAAATATACATAAATCTTTATTTCACCATTATGTTTTTAATATCCACTATATTAACCACCCATGTAGAGTGTCTAATGGGAGAATTTAATTTTACTTGCAAGAAAATTTTGAATTTCATTATAAATTAAGGGCATAATGATGTGGTTGAATGGTATTTTACTCATTTTGAAAGATTTGTGTCCTTCCTTGAATGGGATAATGTGAGGCTTGACTTGTGAGTCAAATATTTTGAGGTTTTCATATGTCCATGAAATCACATAGTTTTATTATGGATGAAGAAATTTCACTGTTTCTTTCTCTAATTATTAGAAATCTAATCCAATATTCACATTTTTGGGACTTTTAAGAAAACCCAACTTCATTAGGAAGGACTTATGGTCACTAGACTTTTATGTATTTTATGTTTTAACGTGTGTGTCTAAGTCAAACATCTTTTCCAGTGATGTCATGTATTTGAGAATATTTTTATTTTAATATTAGGATTCCATAATCATCAAATCCTTCTTATGAGTTATAATATTTTCCATTTTCATCAATGACATACATCTCAAAAACATCAATTTTGTTCATAAATTAAGCAATTCATAGGTCATCATTAAATACCTAAAAATTATCAACAACAAAGGGGCACAAGATCAAATAAATACATAATTTCTGTAATTTTAGATCATTTAATGCAAATTAAAAAATTTATGTTATAATTGAATCTATATTTTGGTTATTTCCTCGAGGGAATCACAATGATATTAGAAGCATCAAAAGAGTCAATAAGGTCTTAAACTCTTTGTTTATATTTATTTGGATATAATAAATTACATTTAAATTTTATTCTAACTTGATTGATCAAAAGTTTAGAATCACCAAAAATTTAAAAATATTTAATGTTTTAATTTCAGGAAAATTTAATCGTAAGATCATAACCTCATACTTGGCCAAGTTATTTGATCAAGGAAATTATAGGTGGTAAAATGCATAATATTTCTTCCCTTTAAGATAAATTAATAACAATATAGTGCCTAAACTTTATCTATAATGTACTTATCAAAGTAGAGTTTCCAAAATATATATTGGTTGATGCCCATATTTTTTTTGGTTTCATTGGTATATTTTGTGGCTAACATATAAAACCCAATATGAGTAGAGACATCATTCAATTTATCATTTTTTATTCATTATATTTAGTGCTCATTATTTTCATTTTGGGTTATCTATCTAATTTTATTTGATTGGAAACATTTATCTAAGGTAGCCACATGTGGGTAAAATTAGTGGACATAAATCCATTCAAAATTTTGGACCAATCTCTAATGAGTAACTTGCCATATGCCTCATGGATATACAAAACTTGAATGTTAATAAATTAATGCATTATAGGTTTAGAAGTAAGCTACATGTGAATGTTTAGTAATTATATAATAACCTTAACCTTAGATTTCTCCAATTGGACCACAATTACGTTAGACTTAATGGGAGTTTATCCTAACTTCTCCAAAATTACCATAGGCATAATGATGGAAAAATCTCTTGAGTCCACTAAATAGTTAAGTGTATTCTTCTTAAAGATCCTAACTATAAGGAGAAAAGGAAAACTTTGGTTTTGTTTTTTTAGATAACCACTTTTGCATATGTTGTATTTTATTTAATTTTTGGAAATTTTAAGTCAAAGACTAAATATATAATCCATTTGTTATGTGATTTATGTAAGCTCATGCCTATTAATATTCTCTTTGATTTTCTTCATGTCCTCTAGTATGTTATAACTGCCTTTGAATGTGGTCACATTTGAATAATTATAGGGATGTTCGTCACTTCCTTTTAGTTTAGGGGACTCATTATCAACTTTAGTACCTAGAGGAATATCTCCATTGTTGGGAGGTGTATAGGTTTGTATGGGCTATTACTATGATTTACTTCTTAGTGAGTCATTATTTATTTGATGTTACTAAAACATATTTCACATAATCATGATTTATACTATCTTGTTTTACTATTGGTTATGAAAATTTAATGTCTCTATTATTTTGGTAGTGTTAGTAGTTGATGTAATAAGTGAATGGGAATTTTATGCAATGGGAAATGTAGCAAATCTATAAATCAATCCTAACTTGAAGAAGATAAATCCTACTTATACTTAAGATTGGGGTTACATTAAATAGGGTCATGACTAATATGGATCCACTAAACCTAATCAAGGGATATCTTACCACAATAAATTCACTAGTGAGGGTTCCAAAGCCTCCAATCAAGCAAAACTATGCAATAACCATAACTAGTTCCTATGTTTTCATATTCACTAAACTAATAACAATTAAAGAAAAGTATAATATATTACTCACCAATGGTTGTGGCACAAAGTGGGGGTAATAAACATTAAAATTAAACATGCATAGAATACATATACCCACATCAATGTATACATAATCCTAATACATATAATAAAATTAAAAATGCATATCTATATACTCTTACAAAGGAGGAACAAAGTTAGGAATACTTACCTTTGAAAACAAACCCATTGAGCCTCAATCTCTCCCTTGACAAAGGAAATTCATGAGAGGTTATTATGGTATGTAAGGATGACAAGGATAAATCAGCTCTAGGCTACACAACCTATCAATACATCTAAAAGACTTTTCCAAAATAAAAGATCTGTATCTCTAAAAAAATTATGAAACCCTACGTTTGCTCCTTAAGTAGAATGGTAGATAAGCAGATGTGTAATATATATTAATTCTTCTTCTCTTCTTTTAGAAATAGAAAAATGGATAGGCTTATATAGGTAGATTTAACCCTAATCTTTTCCAAAATTTTAGCCCAAAAAGGTTAACCCAATCAACCTAGTATTGTTATTGACAAAAATAAATTAGGTCACACACTAGGTTAAGTAAGAGTTGACCTAGACCCTAATAAGTTTTATCAATAATATTACAAGGTCAATGGGGTTGATAGTTTAATGTAAACTATCAAAAAGGTTTTTATGTTAGGGAAGGGCTAATGAATGTGGTAATGGCTAGAGGAGTGTGAAAAATAAGAGACAAAGCTTAGGTAAATGGTTTTAGGAGACAAGTGTGTAGATAACAAGTGGTAATAAGGGGCAAAAATCTTATGAATCACTAATGGTCTACCCACCCTTTTCTTAGTGCACCCTTTAAGGTGTGCACTCAGAGAGATTTAGAATCGATGGGTTCCTACAATATAAATAACATCAATGATTGATAAAGTTTGAAAATATTATATGTATACATATACCCCACTTTAAGCTCATCATGTGTCACATAGGTACAACATGGGATGGTGCTTTGGGAAAAGAACATAATGACACATAACACTGAAGTGAAATAAAGTTAAGGAGAAAATTAGATAAATGAAAGGAGAAAATTGAAAAACACATACCTTTACTTACCTTAGTGTTGTAGATAAAGAAGGAGATGCAATATATATGAAGGTGTCCAATATGAGGAACATTAGGCAAACCTGTAGAGATTAATGAAAAAGAGCAAAAAATTGAAAATTTTTCAATATAGACATAAAATAGTTGAAAAGATTTTATATGATCTTAGGATTCTAGAACATTTTATATTTTAGAAAAAGAGTTAGTAGAGACAAAGATATGATCAAAATAATAAATCTGATGGTAAATATTGGAAGGTTAAAATAATTTTGAAGAGTAAATATATATATGGTGAAAAATAATTCATTTGGTATTTTTAATATTTTGAGAAAATAGAGATCTAATAGACCTAGTGAGAAAACAAAGATCTAGGAAGGTGAGGAGATGATAACTGAGACAAAGAAGATGCATAGTGACCATAGCAAGTGTAGTATAGGTATGCAGCTAAAAATCAATTTTTTGAATTTTTTTTAAATTGAGTGATTTATATAAAATTGATTAGGAGGAAAAATATAGGTACCAGAATGAGCCCTAGGAATTTTTTAGGTATGCTAGGGGTCAAATAGGGTATTTTGTAGGAAGAAATCAAACTAATAAATGCCCAAGGTAGTTATGGAAATTGGTAAAAATTTTATCATTATTGATGAAAAGAGTTGACCAGGTCAACTTAGTCTGTAGAGGACAAGAAAACCAATAGGCCAACTTAGTATCAATTGGATGATGTAGTTAGTAAAGGAAGGGGGTTGACTTAGTACTAGTAGGCCAACTTAGTTTTTTATAAAGTGGATAACTTAGTAATACAAGATATGAATGGGGCTAACTTAATATTGGTAGGCCAAAGGGTGGCTAACTTAGTACTATAAAGGTTGACCTTGTAGAATTTTTGATAGGGTCGATCTAGTTTGTAATAAGGCAATCAAATAGAAAATGAAGAAACTAAATCAAACCAATTGAGTTTTATGAAATTTGTAAAAATGTAATTTTATTATGAATGACATGGAGATCTAATACATCATTTATTACTTGATATTTTGTAGAGGCACCAAAGATATTGGTGATTGATTGATGCATTATGGTTACCATATTTGTTAGAATGCTTGATAGATGTGAATAGAGCAAAACTGGTTGCATTGGATTTAAGAGGTATCATGGAGATGAGGAGGATCCCATTGAGTGTTTATATTTTTATCATATTCCCTAGATCATAGGAATGATTAACCAACACCTTTCAATGGGTAGTGGATAGGGATACCATAGAGGTGGGTATCACACTAGAATATGTCTATGCATTACTTGGACTTCCTATAAGAGGGACACCAATGATCATAAGATACCAGATGATTTAAAGGAGAGATGATCACTAGCCAAGTGGGTGACATGCTCAGATAGGATCTACTTATATCTAAGGGTGATTTTATTTAATGTGTATATTCCATAGATTATAGACATCTAAAAGGCTATGAGTAGGCTTGTGATAACATGAGTGTTGCGGCATAAGTTATATGGAAAGGTACCACTATATGTGATAGCCTTGTGCCAGTCCATTTTGGATCAGAGGGTGTTTTATGATTTTGGGTATGTCATATGGGTCTAGTTCATGCATGTTATGTATGGGATGTTATCCAAAGGTAAGAAGACCATGGGACCACTTTTATTGCTTAGTACATGGATATATGAGAGGCTACTGATGTATCAACCAACTAGGTTACCCCATGTCTATTATAGGTCACCTTAGGTGATTATTTGGAGACAAGACTAGGTAGCATAGGTCATGCCCCATGTGATATTATTGTAGATAGTCACACAAGGGAAGATTACGTGGTAACCCTACACACATATTGATACTATTTGGCCTAGTTGGGTGACCATGGCACCAAGGTTGACTTGAGTGCAGATCAAGGGCCATTATACCTGGTGGGTATAGTCATAGCTAGTGGAATGATTTTTAGGGATGTTTAGACTCCTACACCTAGTTGTTCCTCTAGTAGTGCCTACTTTTTTGGCATGATATGCTAGAGAATCAATGGGGAGATAAGGAAGATTTTCAATCAAGATATTGATGATCAAGTTGCAACATATGAGACCATGGACTAGTTAAGCATGATAGTTGATAGCCATAGGAGGAGAGGGAATGGATGTGGATGTAGGGGTGTAGTAGGTACCATAGCAGGCACCACAATAAGAGGAGTAGAGATCACCTAAGACATGACAATGATAGATATGCTATCAATGAGATGAATCATATATGAGATTGGTCACATAAGATGATCTGATAGTCAATGTAAGGTAGAGCTAGTAGACAAGAGAATAAAATGTTTTAAAACCATAAAAAATATTGGATCCAAATTAATACAAGTAAAATCACACTATATCACATTGGGAAGTATGAAAATAATGTAATAAAATGGAAAGCATTGAAATACAAATGGTATAAAAAAAAATTAATTGAATCAATCATACTAAATCACGTTGTGAAGTATAAAAGAGAAACTAGTAAAATGAGCTTAAATTGATCACACTAATTCAAGTTGGGAAGTATGAAAATCTTAAGAAAAATGGTTGTACTCTTACATGAAATCATAAAATAAGAAGGCAAAAGTGAAATATCAATGAAGTAAGAATAAAACATACTAAATCAAGATGGTAAGTATGTCAATGATGTGTAACTCATAATCAATCATGACTTATCTCAAATTTGACACATGTAATTTCATTGTGACTTGGGTATTGGAAAATTTTGTGAGAAAGGCCAGGTCCCATCCATGGTCTTATACTAAAACTCATAAAGGAACACCAATGAGGTGGAAACAACAAGGAAAATTTTCTTAAAAGGTAACATAAGGAATGATAATGTGAAAAATTGGCAATTTGTGAGGAAGGCCTAGTCATATCTACGGTATTACATTGCAACTCATAAATGGGATCCCTAGGGGGAGTGATAAAAGAATAGAACAATATTTCTCAAGGGTAAATAATAGGATTTTAGTGAATGAAATAAGGGATTAAATAATCATAAGGTAGGCATATGATGAGAATACTTTAGGAAACATGAAGCACACTAAGGACATAGGAATACACTTAGTGACTAGTGACCATCGTTATATAAAGGATACTTATTCACTATAGGCACAAGGATGTGTAGGAAAATAAGTGAGTTACTAATTTTAACTCATTTTGGTTGTTTTGAATAAGAAAAGTAAAATAGACTTACCTTCCCATAATGTGTTCCCCATTCCTTAGGACCTCTTATAGAGCCATCGATTTACAATGAAGCTTGGATACTTATGTGAGAAAGTAGGTATCATTAAAAGATTTTTGTTTTTATTATTCATTTCCAATATATTGGCCTAATTCATCCCAATGGATCTCAACTCTATCGTAAGACCAATTTTGGAGTTTTAACTTTGATTATAAAAAATAGATGTCCTTAGAATAACATCTTTTAGTGTGATTTGATTTTTGGAAGTTTTATTGTTGCTTTTTAGATCATTGCCTTTTGTTAAATGATTTGGCTTTTGAATTTTTATGGATTTTAATATTCCTTCTCCATATAAATTTGGAATGACCAATCATGAGATTCAAAGTGATACACACAAATTAGATTTAGGCTTTGGCTAAAGTAAGTTGAGTATCCAAAGACATGACTAACTAAAACACTTAGGCTTAGTTATGAACAAGCATATTATCTCAAGCATCAACCATGTGTATGCTTAGTTAGTCAAAGGAAATAAGGGTAATAAAGGGACATCCAAGATGAACTAGTAAAAGGATATTTATAATGAGATGAATTATTTTCTAATTGATGACATGGTAAAGAAGGAATGACTAAAGGGAGTAAGGTTTGTATAACTAAGTCACAATAACAATTATCCATATTTAGAGAGATAAAGTAGAAAATAATCATGAGAATTAATAATATATCATAGAAAAGGAATTCATAGATAAAAATTATGTAATCATTAAAAAATCTATAAGAATATATAAGGAAGAAAATGACACTATAAGAAACATATAGTGTGAAACATAAGTAGTCATATAAGATAAATACGAATTTGACACAATGCCAAATGATATAAGATAGATAAATATGAATTTGGAGTACATGTCCAATATAAATAAAGAAATAAATAAAATAACACCATGTTTTGTTTATAAATAGTGGTAAATTTGTCCATACACATTATCCATAACATTTGATAAATCTCTATGAAGTTGAACTCAGACTATAACCAAAGTCTTGTCAATCTTCAAGGAAAGTTGAGAAAATACTTTGCATTGAATTTCCTTGATGAAAAAATGTAGGAATGCCCAAAGGATTGTACTAATTAGGAATATCATGTAGGTTATTCTCAAGAGAAGGAATGGGAATAAATTTTGTGGGAGATGAAGGGGTCACTAGTGGATAATGGGCCACAGGTGAAGGAGTCATCAATGGAAAAGGGGCCATAGGTGAAGGAAGATCCACAGGTGGTAGAATAATAGGTGGAAAAACTATAGGTGGAGGAACCATAGGGGAATAAGTGGGATCCTTCTTCTAAGGGTGACTAATGGGAGGAAGGGTAGTAGACATAATAATGGTCATGAGGTGATCCTTGAGATGATGTTGAAGGATGTGACAATGATCAGTGTGATGAATACCACATTAGTACTAGAGATAATATACCTCTCCATATTTAGTAATATATTTAGGTAATACTTCTTTGGAAGGTATATCCTTATCTATGAGTTGAGTATTAGTGGTATGCAAGGTTTCTATATATTATCATAGATTATGACAAAGTGTGGAGGAATGATTACCTAAGTCATGTAAGTAATAGATGCACTTTTTTGTAGAATTTATGGGTGTACTAATAGAGGGAGTCAAAATGGAAGCTGAGGAAGGTTGGTGTAATAAATATCATTTAGTCTAATGATAAAAAAAATTATAAATATCATAATATGGTTGATCATCCCATTTGGTGGGCAAAGGAGCAAGGTGTAGTAAAGGGAGAAAACCATCACCAAGGGAAGGTGGGGTTAGTGAAGACATTATATGAGGCTTGGCTGAAGGAGAAATAGGATAATAAATAAGAATATACTCATATAGAGAGGGAGTGGAAATAGGATTTGAATAGGGTTTAGCTAATGGAGGGATAAGATGCATAAAAGGCTGAAGGATAGTCACAAACATCTCAAGAACAAGACAAATAGAAGGATCTTGGTATCTATCAAAGTGATAGGGACTAGTCATAACATGATCCATAAGCATATTCCTATAAGTCTCATCAAAAATTGGAGGTGTGCACACCATATCTACCCTACAAACAAGAGGAAAAATCCTAAATTTAGGAATTATATAAGATGGAATGTGATAAGATATGTAAAACACTAAAGTAAAGAAGAATGTTAATGAATAATTTTAGCATCTTAGGCTTGAAAGATACCTCATAAAAATATGTCATCTAAGGTATAACAATCATCATAGTTAGGTTTATTAATATCAATGGAATAGGTAGAGATGACCTTATCATTTGATGTGATGTGATAAATGGAGTGTGGAGTCTTATTTAAGATAATGGGTATATCATCATTAGGTGTTTGATGGGAAGATAGCTTTAGAGAAGGTGGAAGTTGAGAAATGAGATGAGGTGAGAGATCCAAGGTTTTGATCTTGAGATTGATCTCATCAAGCTCATTTTCATCTAAATCTAAGAGGTTAGGTGGTATATTCTCGATGAGTTTGGGGTGACCATTGTAACCTCATGTGGATTTGATAGGAAAGTTAAACCATTGAGATTTATAAAATGGAACATTTGGCAAGGGTTCAAGTTTTGGAATTTTGAAAACATCATGGTTTTGGAATTTTTTTGAAATTAAAAGGGTTAGTGTCACCTTGAATCCTATAAATTGCTCAATTGTGAGGAAATTTGACACATTGGTAGGTAGAAGAGGCAAATTCTCTCATGTGATGTGTTCATAGCCTGCCATAAAAAGTGTTATAGGATAGAAGAAATTTTAATATCATTACCTTCACTTAAATAGTGATAGGTGGAATGGTGATAAGGAGCCACACACAATCTAAGGGAGACATTTTCCTTTTGTCATAGCCTTGACATGTGTTGTGTGTGGACTTAAGATTACAATCATAATATCCAATGGTTTTAATAAAATTGAGAGAGGCAACATAATTACCTAAACCCTCATAAATAAAGGCACATTTTAATTGGCTATCACAAATTTATATACTGATAAAAAGGGGAGGATCATCTACACAAATTAGAATCTCATCAGGAATCATAGAGGCAATGGAGAATTTGAGGGAAAGATAAGTGTCTATTATTTCATAAATGGTATGGACATCTATTAGAAATATTTTAAAATGCTATATTATGATCTATATAAGGTGGATTTGCATCCTACTATGGGAGTATGAGTGAAGATTATTTCAAATAAGAGTTTCATTAAATTATTATGATGATGTGGAGAATTCCACATAAGTTCATCAAATTAGATTTGAGATGGGAGATTATTAAGTTTCATGATAGGATGTAATTAATCATAACCCATAAGGGAAATATTGGAAAGAGGTGCATAGTGTTTAAAGAGTAATTAAAGTGCATGTGAATTTATGTTGATAGGATGTGGGAGTTTTAATTGGATGACAAGTATGTTGATTATCTTAAGAGGATGGGGTAGTTGATGTAAGTTTGTTTTGAGATAAATTTAAATAAGTGTTAATAGAAGTTTGAGTATCATTGTTGATGGGTAAATAGGTTGGAGTGGTATAAATGGTATAAGAATTTTAATCTAATGGAGGTTTTGGAATTGGTTCATAGAAATATATAAGGTCTTCTTGTCCCAACTTTATTAAGTGAGTTGGGGAAGAGTCTTGGATAACACAAAAAGTGTGAGATGATTGAGGAGTATGGATGGGATGAGAATCAATGAAGTTAACTACCCTTTGCATATTAGTCATATTAACCACATTCTCTTTAGGAGTTGGATCTATAATACTCTCAATGTTATTGGTAGGAGTAGGCTTATCATTGTTGTCTTGGTGATTCGGAAGAGGATCTTTATAGATAGCCAAATGAAAATTATCTTGGTTCAAAGATTGATTTTTAATTTGTGTTTCATTGGCTTTGAAGGCAATGTCATAGTCTTGTTTACATTTATGAATGATATAATCATGGTCAAAATTGGGACCAAGGATAAAATCCATATCCAAATTATTCAATTGCCTACAATTTTCATGAGAATGATCCCAGTTAGCATGAAACCAACAGAATTTATTGGCATCATAAAAGGATTTTATGAAATGAGTGGGATTAATATCTCCTGGAAGATGCCTTGGTATATGATTTTATAACTCCACTAAGTATAAATTTTTATGAACATTTATGTTACTTGTTGAAGAGAAATGAGTATTAAGGATGTGGTTGGGAGGGGAAGCTTATTTTAGAAACCTAGTTGGGAACAATAACTTGAATATTATGAATGGTATCATAAGAATAGATGACATCATCATTAGTATAATAATGATTTTTATTTTTTATTAGCATGTGAGTGCTTATAGTAGGTTTGGATGGATAAAATTTATGCATGAATAAATATTGGTGCTTGGCTTGGTCAATGGCCTCTTCCAAAGTACATGGAGAGAGAGTCTAGACTTGATATTTTAACTTAGGATAAAGAGCATTGGTGAATAGATGAAAAAGGTTCTCATCTACCATATTGTTTTCACATTTATTGTATAATGTATTCCACCATTTGATGAAAACTTGTGTGGTTTTTGTTTCAAGTTACTTACAATTGATAAAATGGTCCAAGGTATTTTTGGAGAGGTCACTAGTTTGAAAATCTTGAAATATAACATTAACTAAATCTTCCAAACTAGTGATGGAATTAGATTTGAGTTGGATATACCAATCTAAATCATCTATAGAGAGAGTATTTTTTAATATCTTGGTAGCGGCAAAAGTGTTTAACTTGACCCAATCTTTGTATAGATTTCCAAAAAAAATTAAGTGTAAAATAGGATCAGTTGACCCATTATGACTAATGGTAGGGGTGATACCTCATATATCTATGTTATAAATTTTAGGTGTAAGGGGTTCATTTTTAATGTGTTTGATTATTTTGATAACAAGAGGAGGTTGAGCAATGTGATTACCATGGGAATCCTGAAGAGGAGGTTGGTGGGGGGGTGGGGAATTTTGGTTATGTGTTCCTCATGGAACCTATTGAGGATGATTTTGGAGATGGATAATATGGTTTTGCTTTTGCATCATTTAGTTGGAATTATTCTCATAGAAATCATTCATTTGATTAAGAATTTTCAATAGAATTTGATGGGTTTGAATGGTGTTATTCGCATTATGTGAAGCAATAACATTGGTATTAGTAGATTTGGTACCACTATGAGTGGTAGCATACATGATATTAGTAAATTAAGAGGAATTTTTGGTAAGTGATGAACTAGTATCATGATTTTATTATGTGGAAAAATATGTACTAGTAGAGGGATAAGAATAATTATAACTAGAGGCATGATTACCATGGATAGCAAATGATGCACTAGTGGAAGAATTGAAAAGAGTGGGTCTTAGAAGAGTCCCACTAGATGTAGAACCTACCATGTTAGTAGAGATACTTGGCATGGAGGTGAAGGAAATCAAAGAGGAAGAGGTCATAGTATGATAACAGTTCAAAAGAGAAGGAATAGGTTGAGATGCAAAGAATCTATTACCCCTAAATCCATGTGAGAATGTGGGGGAAGGTGAATGGGGATCCTCGATTTGACCACTTATCATAAGATGGTAAATATTAGAAGGATATTTTCCTTGATATTGAGGAAATTCATTAATGAATAAAAGCATTTTTCGAGTATATTCTAATTCAAACTGATCTTCTAAGGATAAAATAGGGTTACGAACTAAAGATGAATAAGAAGGGGTCCCATAGTTTGTAGTGTGAGTGGCTACATGCACATTACTTTTATCTAGGGTAGGAGCCACAACCTATTTATGGGAAAACCTATTGAGGTTGGTAAAGCTCATCATATATATTAAGTTTAAATTAGTGTTGTATTCAAATAAAAAGTTCATGATGAGGGATAAATATTAAGGAAGACTAATATGATGTAAATACAAAAGATCAAATAAAATATAGAGTTGAAAAAGTTGACTATGTACTATAATCCAATAAGTAGATAAGATTAAAGAGCCATACATGTCAACTCTATATTGAATAAAGGGTATGAAACAAGCTAATAAGGATATAAAGTCAGATAGATTGATTTAGTTCTATAACATGATTGGAAGAGAAGGATAAAGAGTCATATAGGTTAACTATGTATTTTAGACTAAGAGAGAAAGCAGGATGAGAAAGATACACAGTTGTACAAGTTAAATGTGTACTATTAAAGGGGAAGAATATAGTTTGTAAGAGACTATATCGACGAGAATGATAATGTGCTAAAATAGGAAATTTTTTGAAATATAAGTGAATCAAGAAATTAAAGAAAACACACAAACAATTGGATAAATCTAAGTGATCCAATTTGGGCACACAACACAAAACCTTACACCAATGCTGACCAATGCAAGTTTTTCTAATATAACACAAAATGATCAAAGAGCAAGAAATTAAATAAAAATTAAGTTATAATTAAGTGTTCATCCTGAGTGTTATTAGAATATTAAAAAGTATTGATTTAAGTGTGATATGAAAGTTGTCTAAAAATAGGTAACTAAAAATCAATCTATAGATGGTTTCAAGATGTTTAGGCTGAAAGGGATATTTTTTTGCAATGGTACTAGCTTGGTATTAGGGCCTACCCCCTCACTTCATATTCTTGTAGTGATAAGTGTGTCAGGTGCTTTGCCAAAATATAACATTAACCACATATTTATACATGGCCATAAAACCAAGTTGACTTCTCCCTTGGTGATGAAATCCAAGTAGGTAGACCTTAGGAAGATAAGTGTTTAAATGCATTTTAAGTATTATGTGATTTGGTAGTGTGTGTAGAAGAGAAAAATAGTATAATTAAATAGAAATTTTAAAAACCACCTATTTATACTATTAGTTACTTTAAGCATACAAACAACTGAAAATGAAAGTGTGAATTAATTACTATTAAATAGTCATTAATTCCTTGATTTATAATAGTAAAGAGTCAATTCAGATGACAATATATGCCAATAGTACAAAATAGAGACAACTAGGTCACTACTATTCTACAGAATCAAAATCTTAAAGAATAGAGTCAAATGGGTTGACTATGTCTCTCAAATAAAAGACAAGCTACATAACTAAGTTGAATAGGTCAACTTAGTTGGCTATAGGGTTACAATTTTGAAGACTAATAACTTGTATAAAACAAAATTGAAAAAAGTGCTAAAATGATAAAGAGAAGAGAGAGGAATTTTAGTGGGATTGAATATTATTAGGATTACAAATTTTATTGCCTTAAATGTTGCTTTCAAATTTTGCAAACTAAGTTGATTGGTTTGACCTAGTTATGCAAAACCTTATGTGTTGAAGAAGAATAAAATTAGTAAGTTGACTTATTTGACCTATTTTATTGCTCTGAATGTTGTTAGAGATAATAGATGACAACATTGACCTGTTTGACCTTATATGCTTATCTATAACTAAAAATGAGTACTATGTCGATCTGTTTGATCCAGTAACTTATATCTGATGAAGACTTGCACAAACAAAAAAAATTAATGTGACTGTGTGCTAAACCTATACATAAAAAGTTATAACTATACCAACTAGTTTGATATATATTATTAAAAATATAGGAAAATATAATAAGCTAATAGAAAATGAAAGTGTGAAATAAAACTTGTAAGGGTTAGATTCATGATGGGTTCACCAGAATGTATGTAATGGGAAATGCAACAAATCTATAAATCAATCTTAGTTCAGAGAAGATAAATCCTACTTACACTTATGATTGGGGATACATTAGATAATTAGGTTCATGACCAATATGGTTCTACTAAACCTGATAAAGGGATCTCTTACCATAATAAATTCACTAGGGAGTGTTCCAAAGCCTCCAGTCAAGCAAAACTATGCAATAACCCTAACTAGGTCCTATGTTTTTCATATTCACTAAACTAATAACAAGTAAAGAAAAATCTAATCTAGTGCTCACCAAATATTTTGGCACAAAGTGGGGGTGATAAAAATTAAAATTAAATATGCATATAATATTTATACTCACGTCAATTTATACAAAATCCTAATGCATAGAAGAGAAGTACAAATGCATATCTATCTTTTCTTACAAAAGAGGAAAAATACTTACCTTTGAAGATGAACCCATTGATCCTCAATCTCTCCCTTGGCTAAGGTGCTTAAAAATAGTTTATTTTGGTATGTAAGGATGACAAGAATAAATTAGTTCTAGGTGACACAACCTATTAATGAATCCAAAAGACTTATCCATGAGACAAGATCTGTATCTCCAAAGAAAGTATGAAACCCTAAGTTTGCTCCTCAAATAAAATGGTGGATAAGTAGATGCATAATATATCTTACTTATTCTTCTCTTATCTTATAAATGGATAAATTTATGTGTTTATATAGGTGGATTTAACCCTAATCCTTTCTAAAAGTTTAAGCCGACAAGGTTGACCCAGTCGACCTACTATCATTATTGACAAAAATAAATTAGATCACAGATTGGGTTGGCCAGGGGTCAACCTAGACCCTAATAATTTTTTATCAATAAGAGTACAAGGTAAGTGGTAAACTATCAAAAAGGATTTTAGGTTAGGGAAGGGCTAATGAATGTGGTAAATGACTAGAGGAGGGTACAAAATAGGAGGCAAAGATTAGGTAAATGGTTTCAAAAGATGTGTGTAGATAGCAAGTGGTAATAAGGGACAACAATCCTATGAAACACCAATGTTTTGCCCACCCCTTTCTTAGTGTACCCCTTAAGGCATGCACTCATAGATATTGAGTCTCGATGGGTTCTTACAAGATAAAAAGCATTAGTAATTGATAAGGTTTGAAAATATTGTGTATATAGGAAGTATTGGCCATGTTTTTATTATTTTTTACTACCCCATACCTTTATATTTATTTATTTTATATTTAAAATTCATTTTCAAACTTGACATAATTTAACTCTCCATGTTGGGTAGTACTATGAGTTTTTTACCAATTAGGAAAATTGAATTTGCATATATTGATATTTGGTAGGTTATTGGAAAATTAGAGTGATTTTATGTGTAGTTTCTTGAAGGATTTTCCCCACCATAACTATTTACTTACCTATGTAAATTGATAAAATAATTTATTATCTTTTGTACCATACATTGGATTACATCTATCTCATTTTGAGTTGATGCTTGAGGCAAGGTTTGATAATTATTGTCATGACCAAAGCTAGAATTTAGTTTTATCATATCATCTACCTAAACTTTAGTTTTTTTATGTTTCCTCAATCACCTAATTATTTAGGAAACCCAATCTATGGTTGGGATAAACATGTTTAAATGGAAAATGATTTGTGATTGGTATATGGTTTAACATAGGGACATTTTGATTTACTTCTATAATAGTACTAAGGATGTGCCCTTATGGATTCAAGTTCCTATCATTATTGATATATTTAATAATAATTGGTGGTATATATTTGATTTTTGTTTCTTTTCAAATGAATACTATAGTAATGGGGTCAAGGTAATTCATATACATATTCAAGGCCGATGGTATAATAATACTATGCATGGGTGTCACTTAGTTGTATATCCTCTAAAATATTATATTTAATGTCTAAATGAGTTCATTATTTTATCTCTTGATAATAGATAAATATTGGTATAAAATGTTAGGATCAATAACTTGTAAAATTTGTGCTAATAAAGTGGCTTTAAATTGATTCTAGATATTAATAGAGTTTTAAACCAAATTTAAAAACCAGTCATATGTGGTCTCTTGAAGATAAAATGGGAACAACCTACATGCAACATCTATATGTTCTATATTTATCAATCTTAGGGAAATCTTGAAATAAGTGAAATGTTCCTTTTCTATCCTTCCTCTATCCAAAGTGTATTGAGGGAGATATCTCTAATGATTCATGGGCAAGTCATTAAAAACTTGGTCAGATTTTAACACATATAAATCTCACTTCATTATTATTTTAATCAATAAACCATGTTACATATATATAGGATTTATATCTACTACAAAAATGAGATTTCATTTACCCAAAATTTATTAATACCCCATTCTCCCTCTAGCTCATCCCTAAAATCACTGCATAACTAAAAATCCTATATTAGTATATTGTTATAACAATGCACATATATTACAAACTAGCATAGGTTTGTGTGATACACATTTATTCTTTCACACAACAAAATAACTATTTACAAACTGTTTAACTTTAAATTTAGAATGGGTGAGATCATCTAGTGTTAATAATATAGAAATGAATAATCAAAAGGGTGATAAATAGTTGTATAATAGGCCAATTAATTTTCAAACTCAATTTAGCAATATTTTGAATTTATAATGTTGATATATGATAAAAATAGAAAGCATGTAATAAATTAAAAATAATATTACTTGGATGGTTTACTATGTACATGTATATCTAGGCTAAAATAGGCTGGAAGGATTGTATTAGGATTCTAGAATAGTCATCAAATTTTGTAATTTTATATTTTGTGACCTCAAACACTTATGTCAAATTCAAAAATTTATACCAATGCTGGTGTCTAATTTGGATGTATTTATCTAGTAAAAAATAGTTATTAGATATATATTTGACTACCTAGAGCCTTTTAGGTTTTTTGTTGCCTTTCTTTTAATGTGTTCATATTGCATGCATAGGTTGTCACCCTTTGTCAAATGATCAAACCTTAACTTATTCACCCTTGGATTAACTATGGAAAAATGGGTTAGTGGGCACATGGTGTCGAGCTACCCCAAGGACTCTTCTATAAATGGGTGTTGCCTACATAGATAGTACTCTAAAGTGGGCCTCATACTTATGTAGTTATCCCTATGTGTTGTTTTATATGTGCATAAAGATGTAGTGTGTGATGAACAAGTACATAGAGTGACCTAACTTTTAACTTTGAAAATCCATCTCAAAGGATGATCCTTCATTAATTTAGACCTATGAGATACTACTCCTATGTCTGATATGGAAATAGGGATGAATAGTGTAGGTTTGCACACTTGAATGTTTGATTGAGTGATTTTGGTAAGTTACCTTGTGAATTCATGGTATTTTATAGGTAAGTAATGAATGAGGGTTTATCTTATATATGCTAATACCTTTTGAAAATATTCACACTAAATAACTTAGCTTGACCTTTAGAATATGTTTCATTTTCAAATCAGATGACTTTTAGGCACTTGATACTTAGTTTTAAAATGGCCACTAGAATCGACATAGGTGTCTGATTGGGACACAAGTGTTTGTGAAGATGGAAAATAGGTAAATATCCAAAAATTGTATAAAATCATAATAATTAGGTTTAAATTATTTTTCATAGTATATAAGGCCTAGTCATTAGAATAATAGTGTTCAGACTAATAAATAAGCAATTTGGCATAAAGATATAGTAAACACAATATTTTTAGCAATAATAAGGTCTTAGAATTGAATGGTATAACCATGATATGTATTTTACAAGTGTACAAGTCTGAGGTGTTATATAATTCATATTTAGTGTCTACATTTTCCACCCACCTTTAATCTACTAATGAAATTTCTAGTTTAAAAGAAAGAAATGTGTACCTAGGTATGTGTAACACACATTTCCTTTACGTGAGTCTAAATTGAATGATTATTTGGTGACTAGCCTATAACCAAGATCATGTTGCAATATATAATTATTTCATATAATATGGAATTCAAAGAATTTTAAATGCTTGAAAGTAAAGAGATCAAGGTTAGGAGTACACATGTGTATTGATGCAACCATCTTGCCTTTTGGCAATTTGATGTGAAGAGATATTTTCTTATGAAGGCTTGGAGATGATATTAGGATAATTTTTAAACCTACAAGTTCACACACACACACACACACACACACACACACACACACACACACACACACACACACACACACACAGGATTACAACATGCCCCCAAAATTGACAAAGAGGTGAGTTACAACATGAACATTGAGTATATCTCAATCATGAAACCCAATCATACTTATAACCTAGTGAGTGTAAGTGATCCAATCAAATCACATTGTATATAGTGAATATAGATTATTTAATCAATTCTAATTTATAATATTGATAATATTGAGTGATTTGATCACCTCAATTTTTCCAAAATGTGAACCAAACTATAGAAACCTAATTTTAACCACTTATGTGTCGAAAATACATTTTAAAATGATTTTATACAATCACAGACAAATTAAATCAAAAATAAATATTAAACACAATTTACCTACACAATTATCATTTTAATCTAAAGCAATGACACATCCCTAATTAAGGAAATAGATCATCTCATAATATTAATCTGATCAAATACATCTAATATCAATTCTAACCTTTGCAAGCATTATTGTAAGCCAATAAAATGAAAATTTGATGGACAAAATAACATTTTAAAGGTCCCACTCTTCTAATTTATAATTAATCTTTTATTCATTGGCGTAATTTTCTTATAATAGGAAATTTCATAACTTTTTGGAATTATCCTATTGTCCTAGATCAAAAGTGTTTTATTACCTCACATAAGTGATTCCATTCAACAAAGTGAATGAGAAATATAAGGATTATAAGAAATTTCTTACACTTCTCTTACACACTATTCCTCTCACACTCCTCTTACACACTCCAAGGCATCATGATTAGACTTTCTTCTAATTTTGCTTTCATACTCAAAAAATGCCTTAAATGACATATCTTACATAATTCATGTGTGAAATCATGAGTTTGAGGATTCATCCTCCGCAATTGATCTTGATCTTGATTCAGTGGTCCATAATCATATTAAAAGACTATAAAATTAAGGTTGAATGGCCATTATAGACAATCTTTTTGAGTGTAGTGTTATTATGTCAAAATTAAAAAAATATCATTTCACCATCTCATCTCATGTGCCAAGACAAACCATAAGTTAACAACAAGAGATGCTTCCCATGAAGCACTATTATTGTCAAATACCCTTATTTCACAATTTGAGCTCAACATCTATGTACATATCATCAAGCAATTCTTCAAGGGAGGTAATAAGTTTGTATTTATCCTTCCAATTACATTCCTTGTTTCATACCTTCATAGATCACCCAAGGGATTGTACTTGAGTGATTATGTATCTAAGTTTTTTTTGGTTATTTCACTAATAATTTAGTAACTCCCACTTATATTTCTAATCTACACAAAATATTACAGTAAATTAGCTTAATAAAGTATGTATAATTCCAACCTAGGTATTTGAAATTTAAAATCTGATTTGATTTTGAAATATAAGGTACTCTTTTGCATGGAATATGCACCTCATATATGTCTCAATCTTAAACTTAAGTATAAAAATGGTACCAATGTATATAATGCTTCCACAAATGTGTATTTGAATCATATAACTATGAAATTTGGCCAATTTGAAAATTTTCAAGTGTGTTGACATGATCCCATGACATGCCTCCACTAAATCTATAGAATCTAAGAATTGGTGTGTGAAGAACATATTTTCATAACATGTTCCCACTATAATATAGAAATGTTGAATACTGAATAAGTGTGTAGGTCATGCCTTTTTGGCATGCCCCCATTGAAATATGAAACTATGAAGGTATGGAATCTATGCCTCTATGACATTCCACCACTGATATGCCCCCCTATTTTGAGGTAAGGGGAAGTATAAAATAGTAGTTACCTTACCTCAAAAACATAATAGAATTGTATAATCCATGTATGGATCATGTAACATATAGTAATCTCATGTCTAGGTAGATATAGTGATTAGGCACATTGTATGTGATCATATCAAGTCCTAATATGCATGATGTGAAAATGTTTAGAGAGTAATAGTACAATCTCAATAAGTAATCAAACACACACACAAGAGTACTCAAAATAAGGATAAAATGAATTGATCTAAGAAGACCACATATAAGGGGCATGTTCAAATGCCATACAACTCAAGGGACATGGCTTAGTCAAATTTCCACAAAGTATAGAATGACATGTTCAAGTGTCCACATAAAACAAATAATGACATATGTAAATGTTGAAATAGGCAAACATAGGCATGGGAGCCACAATCAATGGAGCATATTCAAATGATCAAATAAGAAATATAATTCAAGATGATAGAAATTATGAAACACACTCAAGGAAATGTAAAAAATAAATCACGGGATCATAATCAATGAACATAAACATATTTACTACTCCTTAGATATATGTGTTAGTAAAAAATTTTAAGTACATAACATTTCAAGTACACTGCAAAATATATAAACATGGATAAAGGCATGTGTAAGTATATAAGCTAAAACATGATAATGGAAATGTTTATATAATAATGTAATCTAGGTACATCATGATCAAAAAATTAAATTCTCCCAATGTATTAATGATGTAAGTAGAAGGAAGGCCCAACATATGTATGTGCATATATCATGTGCTTTGTTATGACTATATCACACTAAAACTATTCATGAAACATATGTGTATTTATATAAATAAATGATATGATATCTACCAACATAGAAATAATAACATAGATGTTAAGGAGCTAATAAGATACATTTTTGGATTTTTAAGTTTTTTGGTATTTTTAGAATATTTAGAAGGATAAGGCTATCCTATGTTCTCATCCAAGGGATGGTCATAGGTATCCCCCCACTTGGAACCTATTGCAATCAACTAGTGATACATCCAAGGATAATGTATAGGTGTAATATCTAGCACTAGAGGATTTGTGATGCTTTATGTATGTATACAATGACTTTGTGGTCATGAGGCAATAATATAAGGAATGGGGGTTTTTGGAACCCATCATTTATTATTCTATGATTTATTTGGAATTACATAAATATGAACATGTTTGGTTTATCTAGGTAATTGAATATGTTATGTATTATTAGATGAGGATTACATAAAATCTTATCTATGATCCAATGGTCTCTCGAGGATTTACCATGTAGGAAATTAGATAGCATGTTGCTTACCCTTTTGCATAGGATTAACATTAGTAGGTTTGATAATTAAATACTTGGGTATAAACTTATTTTGTTCAAGTGGATGTTCATATGGAATTCTAAAAACTATAATTACCCTATGGGCATGAATGTATTTAATATAACCATACACTATAAAAGGTTTTTCTCATATTATATGTATCCAAGGTCATCCTAATAATATATCAAATAATCCTATGTATGGTAAAATTGAGAATGTAGTGACCACATGTGTTGGACCAACTTGTAAAGATACGTCAATCTCACCAAGGATCTATTGTGAGGTTTCACTGAATGATCTAACCATTTTGGTCAAAGGGTGTAAATCATCATGCATATATGCCTAATGGATAATAATGTCATGGTGAAAAAAATCTCACTAGAACCATTATTAATCATAACACTATGTATAGGTTGGTGGTTAAGGTATGCTCTAATAAATAATGAATAAAGATTTAATTCATCATCCACAATCTCATTATCATTAAAAGTAATAGAAGGTCTTTAAATCATAGGAGGTATATGCCATATATAAGTAACAATAATACCATATAATGGATTTACATAATGTGGTGTAGGATGATGTGAATTATATGTCATTTTCACTTTTGGTTCCTTCTTAGAATGGTCTTGCAAAGGGTTGTTAAATATATTCTAATTATAGTGATAACCAAGTTGTGAACTTGATTTATTTGGAGGATCATCAAATATAATATTTTGGTCATCAATAAGGTCTTTTATCTTATGATTTAAGGTAAAACACTAATTTTTAGAATGACCAAGCCTTGGTGATAGTCACAATATGTATTTAAATTATATCATTTGGCTAGAGGTTGAATAGTATCAACCTATATGGAATGAAGGATATATATGAGGTGACACTAAAATAACTTCATAATTAATGAATCTAGAGACTTAGGTAAGTGTGTAAATTATCTCCTTGGTGCATTGGATAAGATAAGATCATTAATTTTTTGTGACATTGCAATAACCATAGTAGTTGTTTCTTTTTTAGGTTTTGTAGGTTTTACCTTATAACTTGGTTTGATAGTGAACTTGGTATTTGATGTAGTCAATGTGTTTGATACATATTTAAATTTTTTAAATGAGATAAACTTCATTTCATGATAGCAAATAATATGTCATAAATTGTCAAAATATTTAAACTTTTACAAAAAATAATGGACTCATGTAATGGGGCAAATAATCTTTACTTGAATATTTCTTGGAGCTCTTTATCTACCATTAGATTGGTTATTGTATTCATCATTTTCTTATATCTTAATACATATTAATTAATAGTTTCATTAGTGTTTAACCCTAAATTGAGATGATTTAATATAGTACAAAGTTAGTAATATAGAAATTAATAAGCAAAAGGGTGATAAATAGATCTATATCAAGACAATTAATTTTAAAACATAGATAAATAATATTCTAAATTTATAATACTAAGATATGATAAAATGAAAAGTAAAACTACTGATTTATATTACAATAAATTAGAAATAAAACTTAGTTGGTTTACTACATGCATGTAGATCTAAGATAAAACAAGCTAGAAGTGGAGTAGATTAGGATTCTAGAATAGTCATCAAATTCTAATAATTTTCATTCTAGAGCCTCAAACACTTGCATTAGATCTAAATGGTCTCATCGATGCTCCTTTTTTATTTGGACATAGGTTTTTAGTATAAAATATTATTTAGATCTAGGTGTGACCACTTATAACCTTTTAGGTTTTTTTTCACCTTTACTCTAGTGTGTTCAGATTGTGCACACAGGCTATCACTCTTTATCAAATGGTCAAGCCCTAACTTCTTTACCCTTGGATTGACCATGGGAAAAATAGATTAGTGGGAAACTAGTTTGGAGTTTCCCCATGGACCCCTTTATTAATGGGCACTACTTACATAGCTAATACTCCTAATAGGGCCTCATGCTTATGCATTTCTCCCCTACATGTTGGCTTGTGTGTGTATGAAGATGTAATGTGTGATAAGCAAGTACATAGAGTGACCTAGCTTGTAATTAGAAAGTATGGATCATGAAGTGATATTTTAGTAATTTATACTTGTATATGGGTTTTCCCTATGATTCATATTGAAATAGGAGAGAATATGGAAGATTTTCTCACTTGAATACTTTATTGGGTTCCTTTGGTAAGTTTTCTTGTGAGTTGTTATGTTTGTGTTAGGTGAGGAATGAATGCAAGTTGATATTATATATACCAAAACATTTGGGAAATATCTCAAATAAAATCACTTATAATTACCATAATTTTATGTTTCATTTAAAAATTTGATGACTTTATGGTATTAGACACTTAGTTTGGCATTATACATTAACATCAACATAGGTGTCTGTTACGCCCTTAACCATTGGCATGTCTAAGGATATGTGTATCTAACTTATGGCTTGCATAACCCTTTTTCATATTATTTTACATTTCTCTATGTATTCATATGCTTATTAGGTCTACTTTTGGGTGTCACATGGCCTTGTTAGACTATATATAGGAGGTAGGGTTAGTTATTCAACATCATATTTGAGTATTCATTCTTACTACAAGCATTTGGGAGATTTACCCCTCAAAGTGGCTTATATATTATTCATAATTTCTTCTATATTTCCATATCATTATGATATATTTCTAATTATTTGGTGAATTAATATAATTCCAAGTGGTATCAGAGCATTGATTTGGGTCATAATCAGGTAAAAAATCCTAGATCTTGAAATTTGGATATATCTCTCAAACTATTTTTAATTTCTCTTCAATTATTTTACTAGAGTTTAAAAATCATTAAATTAATCATCAATTAAAATTTCATCTTATTTGGATCTATTTTTCAAAATTTATCACCATTTTAGGGTTTTCATAAATTTGCTCCATAGCTTGCAATTTGTAGAATTTTTCAAATTTATTTACATTTTTAGAAACCTTGGAAACAAATAGTTTGGGTCTATTCATTGATATTTTTATTTGAGATAGAAATATTTAAAAAAAATCATGGTCAATGTTGGGTCAACTAGGCAAAATAAGGTTCACCATCAAGCCTTTGTATGGCTAGTCTTAATACCTATGGATAAGGGAAAGGGCAAGCCAACCCTAAAACTACTTTAGGGGATGACGTAGAGTCTAAATCATTTGATATTATTTCTCAATTTTAGTCAAATCTACATGGCCTAATGTAGAAGGATGTGCAAGTCTAAACTAAAATACCAGTAATGCAAGGGGAGCTTAATAACATGAATAATTAGTTGCAATAGATCACAACATAATTGGCTACCATTTCATATCATTTACCACTCAACAACCCTCAAATTTTTCCTTTGAGTCCTCCTCTCAATACTAACACTGCCAACATGGGGGTAAAATTGATGTTTCCAAAAGTGGACATAAGGATCCACTCACTTGGATCACGCAAATTGAAAATCTAAATGATCTACACCAAACTCTTAGCTCTCAAAATGTGGTTGTGGCATCTCTGTATCTAGAACCTGAGCCATTAATTTGGTATCATTAGTTTTGTGCTCAAAACAATATGATTGGTGCTCCTATTACATGGTCATTATTCTTTGATGAACTTATGTCTCACTATCAGGATAATGTTTCTAAAAACTACTTTAACCAATTAGCCAAACTATGATAAATAATAATAGTGAAGGATTATATTCATCAATTTCAAAATCTATCCTTACATGTGGAGGATATCACTGACCTTTTTCTAGGTAGACTATAATATAGTATTCAATTAGAGGTTCATTTTTTAACCCCATAACTTTATCCAAAGCTATGCTAAGGGCATGCTTAGTAGAAGAAAAAGAGAGGATCAAATGTCATCCTTTCACTACTATCCAAGAACACACCTTCCTAACTCCATCATGGCCTCAACCTACTAGATTGACACTACAACAAATTGAGGAGAAGAATACCAAAGGTTTGTGTTATGGTTGTGATAAAAAATGGAGTAAAGTTCATCAATGTGATAAAAAGAAGTTATTTTACATTGAAAGGGACAATGAGGATGAAGAAGATGAGGAGGCATCTAGTGAGGGTTTTGAAGGACCTGAGGATGAAGCTATAGATTCTCAACATACTATATCCTACCCTTCTCATACTCCTAAGGTGGTGGGTTTCATTAAGAAATAGAAGGTCACAGTGTTGATTGACTTAGGTAGTACACATAATTTCAACAACAATAAATTAGTTTCTCATTTGAATTATTTCATCTACCCAGCCCCAAAATTTCAAGTCATGATTATAGATGGTAGTATAGTTAATTATTTTGTAAAATACCATAGTATCAAGTTAGCAATAAGGGACTATTTGCTAGATTTTCCTATGTTTGTTATTCCCTATGGGCAAGATTGACATTGTTTTGGGACTACAATGGTCTCCACATTGGGTACTATTGAGATGATTTTCTAAGAACTATTCATTTATTTTTATTCTAAAGGCAATCCAATGGAACTAAGGGGATTAAGATTTAAATATCCACAAGTGGTTAGTTCACATTAGATGACCAAAATGTTGAAAAAATGTGATGAAAGATCTATGGTGTGCTTGTTTTCCATTGATATTTAACAAACTAAGGAGTCTAAACATCTTGATTTACAAAAAATATTGGATGAACATTCAATTATTTTTGGCCCCATGCCAAAAGGTGTTCCTCCTAGCTGTACTCATGATCATGTCATCAAACTCATTCTTGGAAGTATGCCACCCAATATTAGACCATATAAATATCCTTATTCCTAGAAGAGTGAAATTGAAAAAATGGTATGAGAGTTGTTGGAGGTAGGAACCATTCACCATAACCAAAGTGAATATTCTTCTCTAGTAGTCATGGTGAAAAATAAGGATGAAACTTGAAGGATGGTACTAGATTATAGAGAGCTCAATAATTTCACTATCAAAGATAAGTTTCCTATTCCTAAAATTGATGATTTGTTATATGAATTAAATGGTGTTGTTTATTTTAACAAATTAGATCTTCGCTCTAGGTATCATAAAATCTAGATCCATGAGGACATTCTTAAAATAGCTTTCCATACTCATGAAGGCCATTATGATATTTTGGTCATGCCTTTTGGTCTCACCAATGCACCATCCACATTTTAGAGTTTTAGGAATATAGTTTTTAGGCCATTTTTGAGAAATTTTTTACTTGTGTTTTTTTATGACATCCTTATTTATAGAAAAGTTTGGGAAGACCACTTGCAGCATGTGAGATAGGTACTCTCAATTCTCAAGTAACATTAGTTGTATGCCAAACCATCCAAATGTGGTTTTGGAGTCTAGGAAGTGGAATATTTGGGTCATATTATATCACATGAGGGAGTAAAAGTTGATCCTAAGAAAATCCAAGCCATCTTGGAGTGGTAGATTCCCAAGACACTTAATAAACTAAGAGGATTTTTGGGGCTAATTAGTTACTATCATAGGTTTTTCAAACACTATGGTAGTATTGCAGCACTTCTCACTTCCTTGTTGAAGAAAGACTCCTTCCAGTGGACTGATATAGCAACTAGGGCATTTGAACAACTAAAAATGGCTCTATGCACCACCTTGGTATTGACTACTACATGTTTTTCTAAAACTTTTATGGTTAAATGTGATGCATCTACATATGGTATGGATGCAATAATCATGAAAGAGGGTAGGCCCATTACATTTTAAAGTTGATAATTGAAGGGTAAAAATTATTTCAAACCCATCTATGAGAAAGAGATGATGGTTATTCTACATGCAATCAAATAACGGAGACCTTATCTATTGGCTCATCACTTTTAGTTAGAGACTGATCATGATAGCCTTAAATATTTTTTAGAACAAAGGTCATCCTCTAAATAAATAAAAAAATGGTTGACAAAAATGTTAGGTTTTGATTTTGAAAAAGTTTACAAGAAAGGAAAATAAAATGTGGTGGCTGATGCACTTTTCGAGCATGATGAACCAGTTGAGGCATTGTTATGTGCCATGACCATTTGGTAGGTAGACTGGCTCAAAGAAGTAAGGTCAGAATGGGAGAATGATAGTAATACCCATGATTGATTCAAAATCTACAACAGGTTTTAGATGGGATTAAAAAGTTGCATGGAAGGGTAATGCATTATGGTATAAAGATAGATTATATTTGTGTCAAAATTATCTTCTCAAACAAAAAATACTTCAAGAAATGTATGCATCTCCACTTGGGGGTCACTTAAGTTTTTTGAAAACCTATCATAGAGTCAATAAGGATTTTTTTAAAATGACTCAAGGGGGATGTATAAAAATATGTGGCTGAATGTATGGTCTATTAGCAAGATAAAGGTGAAACCATTAAAACCCTAGGTCTTTTACAACCTTTATCCATTCTTTGTCAATGATGGGAAGATATATATATGGATTTCATTACTAGATTACTAAAATTTGAAGGTAGAAATATTATCATGGTTGTTTTGGAGAGACTCATAAAGTATGCTCATTTTTTATTTATCTCAATCATTAGTGGCCAGTACAATAGCTTTAGCCTTTATGAATATAGTTCAAAAATTGCATGGTACTCCTATGATTATTTTAAGTGATCGAGATCCCATATTCACTAGTAATTTTGGATAGAATTAGATGAGGAAGGGAGGGTTATTCTTTATCCTAAAGCGGTCCTTCAAACACACACTAAATATCTATATTCTAGACTGATTATAGAGTATCTGATCAAATGGAAGAATCTACCTTCTAAATATGCTACTTGGGAGGATGAATCATTCATGCAACACCATCTAAGATTTTTTCAACATTGAGGACAAAATTGTTTTGAAGGGGAGGGGCACACTATGCCCTTAACCATTGACATGTCTAGGGATATGTGTATATGACTTGTGGCTTGCATAACCTTTTACATATTATTTTATATTTCTCTATGCATTCATATGCTTAGAAGGTCAACCTATGGGTGGTACATGGCCTTGTTAGACTATATATAGGAGGGAGGGTTAGTTAGTCAACATCATATTTGAGTATCCATTCTTATTTCAAGTATTTGGGGGGTTTCTCCCTTGAAGTGGCTTATATACTATTTATAATTTCTGCCATATTTCCATATCATTATGATATATTTCTATATTTCTAATTATTTGGTGAATTAATATCATTCCAATCTCTGGCTAGGATGTAAGTGTCTAAAAAGATAGAAAATAGGTATAGGTCCAAAACATGTAAAGGATGATAATAAGTAATCTTATAGAATTTTAAGTAGTACAGAAGGCTTGGTCATCAATATAACATATGGTCAGACTAAGAGATAATAAATATGCACAAGAGATAGTAGATGTGAGCCTTTTGGTAATAGGTATTTATTATGAACTGAAAGGTACAACTATGAGAATTACTTGCCAAGTATACGAGACTGAGGTGATATATAAGTCAGATTTAGTGTCTACTTTCCCCAACCTTTTAATCTAGTAATGAAATTGATAATTTAAAGGAAAAGGAATGTGTACCTAGGTGTGTATAACATATCTTATCTTTGCATGAGTCCCACTTGAGTCCTTTGTTGGTGATTGAACTACAACTAAGAGCATGTTACAATAAATAATTAGTACATAAAATCTAAAATTGAAATAATTAAAATGCTTGAAATTAAAAAGAGAAAGGTTAGGAGTACACTTTTGTATAGATGCAACCATACTACCTTTTTCAAATTTAATTTTAAGATATGCTTTATTACAAAGCTTTGGAGATAAGATTAGGACAATAGTAAAAACCTACAAGTGCAAATATAAATAAAGATTGAAGGGAAACTTACCCTCAATCTTAGAGAAAAGGATAATTACCACCCAAATTTTGAGATTAGCTTAATTGTGCAACCTAGCCATACTTATAACCTAGTCAATGTGAGTGATCCAAGTCAACTCACACTATAAAAATGGTGCAGGTGGATGATTTGATCACTCCAACCCATAAACTTGGTAAGATTGAGTGATGTAATAACCTCAACCTTTCTAAGAGTTAACCAACTATTGAAATAGATTGTCTTAATAATAGTCCATAAGAGTCCATCTTAGTGTAGGCTAAAGTCTATAAAATTACTTAAAATATGAAAGCTGATTTGATTTTGAAATTTAAGGTGCTCTTTTGCATGGAATATGCACCTCATATATGTCTCAAGCTGAGACCTAGGTATAATAATGGTACTATTTTATAGGATGATGCCACAAGTTTGTATCTAAATCATAAAACTATGCAAAAATCATATAAATATGCAATTTGGCTGATCTTTAAATTTTACAAGTGTGGAAGGCATGTTCCCACGCTATGCATGTTGACTATTTTGACCACAAGTCAAAATAGGTCAACCCCTATAGTCTAAAACTTGATACAAGGGTATATTATCATGATAAAGGGTGTGTAATGATATTATTTGATGTTATTTAATGTGTTATGAGCTTTTTCATAGTCCAAGTTAGTCCTTGTGTCATTTTATGTCACTTAGGGGTCATATTTGAGTCATAAATGAGAGTGGTATAGTTTTAAAAGGTGTAAAAGTGTTTTAAAATCTCTTAAAACATCCAATATGTCATATTCCTTGTCAATAATGTCATTCCTAACTAAAACTTGTAGGTTCCTCACTAAAAATCAAGAAAACAAGTGAAAAGGAGTTTTTGTAGTTGTGCAACCCATAGAAGAGAGTGAGACATGGGAAAATATTATGGAATGGCTCTTCAACTTCCCTGACTCTATATACATGCTTGATATGCTTTCAAAGTGCCAAAAATGGGCCAAAATTGCTTCTCTTTTATATTATCCCACTAGGCATACAAAATAAGTCAACATGTCTTTTGATGGTACGATCAATAGGAGAGTTTTGAGGTCAAAATATCATGGTGGTGGATAGTGAACTTGATATCATTCACATTCATGGTATGATTTGAAATAATGGTTTCCTACACTTTATTAACCATGCTTAAGAAGTTGATTATCTTTTTCTACATGGTAATCCCCATACCCTACAGGTTTTGCTTTTATTTGATCTAGTTTGTATAAATCAATTGGTGAAATTGATTCCATAGGATGTTTACTTCCTTCTTTCATGGCTCCCATCTCTAGATTCATGTTTAGAGTTGAGTTTAAGTAGGTGGAGTATATTAGTGAGGTTGTAGACTTGTCCATCATTTGTAAAGGTTTTTACTCCTATATTGGTTTATAGTAGAGATATATTGATATATTCCATGATTCTAAAGTATTTTAATCATTATTTCCTTCTAATAAAACTCTCTAATACTAACGTCATGAAGGTTAAAATAAATAATGTTTCACACATTCAACTTTTTGTAGGTTCTCCTCTATAGTCATGGCATATAAAGGTCATGAGCATAGTCATGAAGGTGTGATCAATAGTTTCAAGGTGTTGGAAGCCTTCTTGGATCATGAATAAATAGGCCAAACCCTACAAATGCCATGTGATTGAATATGACAACTAGTCCAACTACATATATAGTCTTGCACCATTGATATGCACCTACAAGGGCTATAGAGAGAGTCAATCACATTGGAATAAATCAATTATCTAGTTTTTATTTATTTATGGTTTAAAGGATTTGTTTGAATAAGTTTATAACATCCAAGATGAACCATAAGGCTAGATTCCATGCATATAGCCTATAGCCACCTCCACTGTCTATATATTATAATGTTCACCTACAAGTGGCCCCCATAGAGATTTGAAAGTGTTACTTAAATGTGTGTGAATATGTTTTGGGACCTTACTTAAGGTCTTAAAATGTTTAATATACCATAATAAACATGATTGAGGTCATTGGTAGGCAGACAAACTTGAGAAGTCACTTCAACTGAAGAAATCTAAGTTTAAGGGCAAGTTTCCCTAAACACCCCAAAATGGAGTCCTAGCCATTTTTAGTGTTACAAAATGATTATGTGGCATAGAGTATTAATGAATTTAGATTCATCCATTTTTTATCTTTTATATATGGGTAGAACCTTGAAAAAGAGAGTGGGTTTTTTACTAGAGAAACATGATCTTAATAAGCCTCCATTCTTAATATTCTTTCACAACAACCTTTCAGTGTTTACTATAGTATTGGAAATCAAAATGACCTTCTAGTCCTTATTGAAGCAAGAAGGAGCATATTTATATGGTAAAGTGACCTATTGAGTTGGGAAACACACCAAGGATCTAAATAACATAAATATGGGATGGAATACAAGTTATTTTTCTTGACCACCACCTACAAGTACACCATTGTTTTTAAGGAGACTACCTATAGCCTGACTATAGGCACATACAATACCATAAGTCAAACCTTGGTGATTAAACCTACAAACATGAGAATTGGATATTTAAATTTCGTTTAAATAACTTAAAAGGATCCTATGAGGGGTAACATAGATTTTAAGGGTTGAAACACACCTAAAAGACTCATCTTTTTCTCTAAAATAGTCAACTATAGTTCATTGTGGCATGACAGTGGTATAAAGCATGACTAGTCTTGATGATGGTCTAACCTCAAGGCATATTGTAGATAATTATAACCATGAAATAACCTTAAATAATTCAATATATTATTAGGTAAATGAATAAATCCTTGAACATACTAGTGCTCATGTACAAGAATCCCTTCCTTGAGTAAAAACATAGTCATAATTGATTGTAACTAAGTTTGGAAAAATGGAAGGTATGCATAGAGAAGTTGGAAAAGGTTGAAGTGTTGATATTTTTGTAAAAATATTCACCATGAGTAGTGATATTTCATGGGACTCTGATATCATGTAAATAGGGTCAAAATTTGGTTCTTAAAATCAACCTACAGTCCATATGTAAACCCTGTACACAGTGAGTTACTTAGGAGTATGTCTTGATGTTTTAATGTGTTTAGAAGTGATATAAACTTGATCTAACCCTATGTATTTATTTATAAGTTATCCATTACCTATTAAATTACATCATATAATTATATTTCATTAATAAATAGGGGAGATTCCCTTTATTCTATCTCAAATAGAGGGTACTCCAAAATGAACAAACCTTACAAGCTTAGTAAACAAGTGTTATGAGGGTGAGCTAGAAGCTTTGTAAACATTTAAAGAGGATGTTGAAAACTAATTTGGACATGGACCAACATGAAAAAAAATGTATAGGGGTTAGAAACTAAATAAGGTGGTCTAAATCTACAAGTATGCAGTCAAGCTCTACCAGGCCTAGTCAAGGCCTAATGCCTAAAAGGGGGTCCTTTCCATTTATAACACTAGATGAGAATTAAAAATCATCATAACACCAGCATGGGGAGTCATAAGGTGTGTTTTAACTTTTTTTAATGAATAAGAGACCACAAGGAAGCTATGTTTTATCTCAAATCAACTCAAGCTTACACAGAATGAAGAGAGAAGCTAAATAATATAAATTTGGAAGCTCATATGTGTATGGAAACATGTCATGGGAGATTTAGGAGTTGGTATATGTTGTGTAGGGTCAAAAAAAAAATTTAGTGGAAATTTTTAGAATATTAGACATCAGGATTATATGAACAATCCTTAGGAGATAAAACATCTCAAAACCCTCCAAAACCCTTGATAATGACCCAATTGGAAAGATGGAGGGGAATAAATATGAGATAGAATAATAATGTAATTGATTTGATCTTGTATATGAATTTTCATCTCTCCTTCCCATTAGACTGAGTTATACCCTAATTATATGGATAAGGTGAAAATGACTTTTTTGATAGTTTTATGTGTTGTGAAAAGACAAAAGGGTTTCAAAAGATGCAACTCACTTTGGAAGATATATTGATACCTAAGATAACCTATCATGTCCATTTATTACATCATATAATCTCAAAAGTGCATCTACTAACACTTTCATCTTAGCTAGTCCAAACTAGCATAGTGAACGAGGAATGACCACCAAGTGAGAAGGTGAAAACTCTAAATGGGAAGCCTTTTAAGGTCTAAATTATGTATCTAAATCAATGAGGGATATTTAAAAGTGTCATACACTCCTCTTTATGTATTTTACTATAAGATTGAAGATAAATTTGGTGCCAAGTGTGAGGGGTGATGAGAGGATCCTCCTACAACAAATTACTAAAATGCATGAAATAACAAATTTATTTAATGAAAATGCATGAAATAATATAATTAGATCATTATCACAAACATTGAAGGTATTATATTGATCAAAACCCATTTTGAGTGGGAAACCTCCTTTGAGTAAGCTCAATACAATAAATTCATGGGTGCCTTCATTGGCCTCAACACTTACTTATATGTGAAGTATAATCTAAGCAACTACTACTTCCCATGAATGTGGGATAAAATAAAATTCTCATGAGACAACTTAAAAATCATATGCATTTATAGAAACTAATGTACTAACAAAGTGAAGAGAAGGGCTAGCATAGGTTCTTAACATCCCCTCCCTCTTAAAAATATATTTATCCTCAAAGCTTCAGATGTGGGAATTGGTAATGAATTTGAAATAGTGCATCCCATGTTGCATCCTCTAGTTTCATTCTATGCCACTAAATTAATACTTATGTGATGGAGCAGGAAAAAAATTTGCATGTGCACCTATCCAAGATTACCTCTAGCTTAATAAGGATAGATCTTTCAATAACAAGTTATAGTAAAATATTTTTCACTTTGGTGTTTGTGCCCATAACTTTATTCAAACAAGAGACATAAAATATTAGGTGAACTTAGGAAGAAGGTGGGAGCTCCAACTTATAAGCAACTGACCCAATCTTCTAAAAAACCATATATGGCCCATAAAATTTGGGAGTTATATTATGACACCTTTGAGTTTTAGGGAGGATTGATTGTATGGATTTAGACAAATAAAAACCATATCACCTACTTGAAAAGTGCACTCAAAATGGTGTTGATCATCCTGTTGTTTCATTATATGTTGTGCCATATGAATATTATCTCATAGGGTGGCTAAGGATCTCATCTTAGGTTTGGAAAATCATGTTTACCACTTGAACTAGTGAACTACTCAAGGTATACAGAAGGATCACCGGTGGTGCTTAACCATAGACTGCTTCATATAGAGTCATTTTATTTGAATTCTAGTAGTAGGTATTATAACACCACTCAATGAGAGGGAGCCATTTTTCCCATTGATATTGTTGTTCTGAGGTGAAGCAATGAAGGAAAGTTTCTAAGCATTTGTTGACAATTTTAGTATAGCTATCTGTTTGTAGATGATACCCAAAACTCATCTTCAATTGGGTGTTGGTTTGTCAAAATAGTTCTATCCAAAAATGGTTGGTGAAGGTTGCATCATGATATGATATAATGGAAGAAGGAATGCCATGATGATGAAAAATATGGTCCAAGAAAATTTGTGTGACTATGGAGGTGGTATAGGGATGGATGAGGGCACAAAAATGACTATATTTAGAAAGATGATCAACCACAACCAAGATCACTATTTTCCCTCCAAATTTAGGGAGCCCCTCAATGAAATCCATATAAATATCTATCTAAATTTTTTTTGGGATGGGCAAGAGTTTGAGCAACCCAAGAATGAGTGTTGTTTCACCCTTATTGCATTTATAGGTATCACATTTAGCCACCATCCATTGAATTTCCTTTTCATTCACTTACAAAATAAGTTTCATCATGCCCACTCATAAGTTTTGAGAAACCTTGAGTGCCCTATGGATGGAAAAGCATGGATTTCATACAATACAACCTACTGAAGATCTATGCTCTATGGAAGCACCAAATGACCCTTGTATCACAAAGAAACACCATCCCAAGAATAATGTGGTACATTAAAGGGGTTAGTATCCAACTGTTGAATGATTTGAGATAATGAGGTGTCATTGGCATACCCTTATTATATAGCATCTAACCAATTTAGAATAGGCATAGAAATATTTTAAAGGGAAGCTTGGTCCATAAATGTGTGAGATAGAGCATCCACAATATTACTCTTACCCATCTTGTAAGTGATCTCATAGTCATAACCCATGAGTTTTTTGACCCATTTTCGTTGTGATGGGGTGGAAACATGTTGTTCTAGGAAATATTTTAGACTTTGGTGATCATTTTTGATGAAAAAATGATTCCCCAATAGGTATGGCTACCATTTTTGTACTACATGCAAAATGGCCATCATATCTTTCTCATAAGTAGAGAGTACTAAATTCTTTCTAGAAAGGGCTTTGTTGGTGAATGCAATTGGGTGTCCTTCTTGGAGGAGAACAACACTAAGTCCATTGCCATAATCATCTCTCTTGATAGTGAATGTCTTGGCAAAATCTTACATAGCTAGAATAGGTGTAGTACATATAGCTTATTTCAATTCTTCAAATTCACACTCAGTAGATTATGTCCATGTAAAATCATCCTTTTTCAACATAGATGTTAGTGGAGCTATAATATTCCCATAATCCTTGAAAACCCTGTGATAATATCTAGTCAACCCCAAAAAACCATGAATGTTCTTGAGTGTCTGAGGATGAGGCCAATTTGTCATGGTAGCTATTTATTTAGGATCCACCCAAACCCCTTGGGATAAAACAATATTCCCAAGATACTCCACTTCATCCTATCCAAAATCACATTTGGACTATTTTTCATAGAGATGATGATCAAAGAGAAGTTATAGGATGAGCTCTAGATGTTGGAGATGCTCAGACCATGTTTTACTATAGATGAGGATATCATCAAAGAAGACCAAAATGAATTTATATGGGTAAGGCTAAAATATTTTATTCATTAATGCCTATAATTTTGAAAGAGAATTAAGGCCAAAGGGCATAACTAGAAACTCATAGTGTCCATCATGCATACAAAAAGTGGTCTTAGGGATATCATCCTCATGAATCTAGATCTAGTGATATCCAGAGTGGAGATCTAACTTAGATAAAAATGAGCACCATGAATCTCATCAATAACAAGGACTGGTAACTTATCCTTGACTATGATGTGATTAAGTACATAGAATTTAATGCATTGTACCATGACCCATATTTTTTCTAGACAAGGGGAAATGGGGAAGAATATGGGATATTATTGGGACAAATAATGTCTTACTTCAGTAAGTCTTGAATGAGCATCTCAATCTTGATCTTTTACTAAAATGGATAGTGGTAGGGTCTGATGTTGGGAGAAATGCTTCCAAAAAAGAACTAAATAAGGTGGTCCTCTAGTCATGAAGGTGTCAATCCCACTGGTTTGACAAAGACACATGCATACCTGTGTAGAATGGTTTGTAGATCAGAAAGAGTAGTGGATACTTTTTATGGTTGAATTTGAATGAAATGGAGCTAGGAAATGATGCTATGTAAATTCTTATTAATAATATTTCCCATGCGATGTGAACTTATGATGTTAAGATACCCTAGGTGTAAGCCTTTCAATATGTGTTTTTGCTTATTTTCTAAAAACTACATCCAAATTTTAGTAAAATCCCATAAGATGGGTCTAAGTGTGAGTAACCATTAGGCTCTCAAAAAAACATCACATCCACCTAAGGGCAAGGCAAACATTTTAGAGCATAAGTTATAATATCTCACAGAGATACACACATTATGATGCTTCCCTTTGAAAATTAATGTGCTCATATTGGTAATCATGACTTTAAATTTGGAGCAAGGATGGATAAAAAATCAACCTATTTGGTTATCTGAGGGTTAATGAAGTTATGAGTGATACCCAAATCAATGAGTATTGTGAGATAGATTATCTTAAAGTAACCCCTAACCTACATGGCTTATGGGGTGATGACTCTTGCTAAGGCATGGAGAGAGATATTTGGTTGGTCTTCCTAAGAAGTAATTTCCATAATTGGTGGATCTTCTTCTAGATCATTTCTTGTATCTTGAGCATCTTCCAAAACTTCAATTTTGGGCAATGAGTCCACATCTAGTAGATAAATATTTTGCTCAACACATCGATGTCCCTGAGTGAATTTGTCATCATAATTATAACATAATCCTTTTTCATGATGGGATCACATATTTTCTTCATTAAAATTCTTGATAGGAGTGGTTCTGGGGGCTAGCATTATTTGAGATCATTATGGAGTTGTATTTTTAAATAGATTAAAATTGGATTTGAATCATTACTAAGGTATGATCTTGTCCTCTACCAACTTATCCAACCTTAGGGATTCCATCATTGTGTTGAGATGAAACATTTTAACCTCAGATCAAATTTCATCCTTTAGTCCACTGACAAAGTAACTTTTGAAGAATTCATTAAACAATCCCTTTATGTGATTGGCCAATTTTTCAAATTCTATTTGATATTCTCTCACAATTCTTATTTGGTGAAGTTTAGTGAGTACTCCAATAAAGTCATCAAAATCACTAGGGCCAAACCATTACAAAATTAGGATGCAAAAATTAATTCATATTGGATCATCATGAGCCTTGGTATACCAATGATACTATTGAAGGGCTTCATGTTCCAAGTGAAAGGATGTAAGCAGGACCTTATTGGCATCAAAAGTATTATGCAAACTAAAATATTGTTTTGCCTGATAGATCCATCTAGTTATATTAGCACCATTTAATTGAGTAAAATCAAGCTCTATCCCATGAAAATTTTTGGAAGAAGAAAACCCAGTGTCTAAATAGGACTCGGGATGTCATCAATTATTTAAGGTAGTATGTTGAAGATTAAGGCTAGTAGTTTTTTCATTAAGATCTTTGATTTGGGTCTTGAGGGTGGTAATTTCATCTTCCATGTTTTTTTATCCTATTTATTTACTACCATGTCCATAATGATATTTTTTTATATGGATAGGAAAACTAAATTTAAGACATGTTTAGTAAGGAAATTTTTTAATTTGGACGAAATTGAAAGGGTAAAAGGTCCTTTTACTAATTTGTTTGAAGTGTGAGTATGATTGACTAAGGTGAGGACAAATTCAAAATTGAAAATGGAAAAACTATAAAAATTATTAGAGAGGGACAAATAATTAGAAAGGGGAGATGAACACTATGGAAAAATTTTGAGGAAAATGGAAAAAAATAGAAATTATGGTAAAACCCAAAAAAAGGAAATTGAGATTTATAGGAATTAGGAGTGGAATCAAGATATGGGACCTCAAAGAATAAAAGTTGGATAATGTAATTATAGGTGTGTGGATAAATATTGAGGATCAATGGGGCTACAGATGGAGAGATATGGGGGAAAAATTACTCTTCTAGTTTTTGGTTTCTGTCAAATATCTAGCTATAAATCCTCTAAGAGCCTTCTAATACTCTATTGAAATTTTTTTGAAATTGATAGGATGAAGATTTTTTGGTTTTGATTTTATATAAAAAATTTGTCTCTAAGTCCTCTAAGAGTCTTCTAATACTCTATTGATCATTTTTTAAAACTGGTATAAATGGGTCCCAAGTTTCCATAGTTACCTAAGGTTTTAAAGATATCTCTCTGGTCACCAATGTTATATGAGTGAGCACCACTCTCCAAAAAAAAATTAACCATGGATTTACCCCTAAATTATAGCTCTTGGTTTTCCTCATGGGTGGGGACTAGTCAATTAGGATGGTGTCATTGCCCTTTTCATTAGCAAGTCCTCTCAATGTGTTAGTTACTTTTGGGTTCCTATGGTACTCCTCATAATGAGTTTTAGATATTACACCCAATAAATTCCCACATTTATGTGGATAGGTATTTAATATTATCCAAAATATATTATTATGATATATAAAAATACTTAAATGAATTATGTCTTAGAATAAAAAAACACTTCTAAGAAAAAAATGGCCCTAAAAAGCACCTTGATACCATATGAGAGGATTATCTTGCAAAAAATTACTAAAAAATACATGAAATAATAGATTTATTTAATTAAAATGCATGACATAATATAATTATATAATTATAAAAAATAGTAAAGGAATTATATTGATCACAAGCCACTTTAAGGAGGCAACCTCTTTTGAGCAAGCTCAATATAATAAATTCATGGATGCCTTCATGGACTCAAAACATATTTATATACGAAGTATAATCTAGTTAAATAATAATTCCTATGAATTTGGGATAAAACAAAAATTCTCATGGGATGAATTATAAAGCATATGCATCCATAGAAACTAAATACTAATAAAGTGAAGAGAATATGTAGCACGGGTTCCTAACAGGTGAGTGAAAGAGGAGTGACTGTGACTGTAGGTAATGAGAAAACTTGGCCAAAAGAATCTTGATGATTAAGGACACCTCTAATGTATGTTGTATCATGTTTATAACTCCTCCCTCTTATTGAAATCATCTCACCTATCCCTAGTCTACTGTGGATAATTTCAAGAAGGCCAAATGATGAAGGCAGTTTCTAGGCAAATGAATGAAGATTCCTACACCACATTTTAGGAGTTTCATGTTTTGAGGGATATTTTTCCAAGTATAACTTTCATGGTATATTCCATATTCCTCTCTCTTACATATGTATCTCCTTTTATTAGCTTGACAAGTGTTCTTATGACTCTTGGACTTCATTATCTTCTCTCCTCTCTCAAATTCTATAAGTAGTAGCCATTTTGGCTCTTGTAGACTAATTCCACTCCATGTATGGTGAAGCCCTAATGTATTAATGTTATACTTTACCTTTTATCAATAAATTAAAATATGGATTTTAGTTCATAAACATTTTTCTAAGTGTGTAAAGTGATGTATGGTGGTGTTGAGTGGTAATCTTTTATCCTTGCTTCTCCTTATCCTTTCATGTTTATGTAAGAGTTCCTATGCTAATAGATCATATAGAGTGTATCTAAGTTTTTAGGATCCTTTAAAGTGTATAATTGTCCTTAAAGTGTGAAATTTTCCCTCTGGTTCACCTACCTTGAGTTATCTTATACATATCACCTCTATATTGAAACACTTATGTTAGAACCTCTTATGACTTTGAAGTTGGTTTGTAGGTCTTGTTGCTTAGTGAAATAAGTATGATAGTATTTTGTAAATACTTATAGTGTATCACCACCTTAGATTATTTTTACTTCATGTAAACTTCTATATTTTTTCCCACAATCAATTAGTTAAGTAGGTGATAAGCATTTCAAGGTAAATTCAAGGAGCTAGCCCTTAAACCTAGAGGTCTACTTCTAATATAGGTAAACCCACATACCTATAAGTATTATTATGTTTCCCAAATATATAAGAGGCTTGAACACCCTAATCTAGGGTGAAATATTTGGTGTCAATATTTCTATCATGCTCAATGGTACCCATTATCCTCAAGACAACTTGTCAAGGTGAATGTTGGTCTTGACAACATCAGCTAAAAATTAGTGTGATACTCAGCATTTGGTGAATCCATTCAAGGTAGAATATAGTTTAAGACCATTTATTTTTCATATATTTTCTCTCATACTTCATGGTCCTTACTAGGTCATCATCTAGTAGAGTTTTCAATCTTATCAATCCACCTGTTCAACTTGAATTTTAATACCCTCAGCGTAATCCACCCTTTAAAGACCAAGAAGATTTTGCTAGTCAATAAAGTGAATAACTTCAAGAAATACAATCCATCATGGATAGGTAACATGCCTTCCCTACCTTCAACACTAATAATCCAATCCATCTTGATGTATATGATGTCATTCCCCCTAATGCTACAAAGAGTGTCCCTACATTCAATGGTGAAGGTCATGTCACACTAAGTGAACATATCAAGGATATCTCCAAATTTTGTAGTTTCCACAATGTCACTAAAGAGAATATTACCATTAGACTCTTTATCATGTACCTTAGAGGGAAATCACTTGATTGGTATAGGAGTTTTCCTAATGGATACATCACATCATGGGATAATTTTGGAATGTTGTTAATTTCAAGATTTAAAGATGAAAATGACCATACTTCTCTCATACATCAGCTCAATGTGATCAAAAGAGCACCTAAGGAAAAAAATGCATGACTTTAATGAGAGGTTTCAAAAGAATTGGTATATATTTCATCCTCTCATCAAACCACCTACTAGTTTTGTGTTCCCTATATACTTAAGAGCAATTAGTACTGATATTTCTATTGTGATTCAATCCATGGGTGGTTTCACTCTTCTTGAAGAATATGAAATTGGCATTAGAGCTAATAATGGACTCATTCAAGATGCAAGTTTCCTCTTAAAGTGTCTATTCCTCTATTATCTAATTTTCCTACTAATCCCGCAAATATTTCTCAAATTCCTAATGTTAATGCCAAGCCAAAGTATCTTCTTAAGAAAGTAGATAATGCCATGGATCCATATGCAAAAATTCAAATGCTAAGATCTAAGCACAATAAATCCAATATGCAATAAGTTTCTCATCAAAATTTCAGTCCCTATCATCAACAATATGGTCAATAATATGGGAGAGGAAGAGGTTAAGGGTATCATAACTTCAACAAGGTTACCAATGTGTATAATCCTACTTCCACCACCAACATAAGAGATATGGTACCGGTGCATAGAAACTTGGTACAAGGAGAAGATTAGAAACAAGGCCAATTAATGTATGTTAATGAAAGTGGAGATCAAGCTATAATTTCTCAAGGAGGATTCACTCCTCTCATATTAGCTGAAGATGAACTCATGATGCAATCAAGTGAAGATTGGTATCCTCAAGGAGAAATCCTCACTAACTTATTTATGGAAGAAACTTTTGTGTCTATTATAGACAACACAATATCCAAAAGGAATGCTTTATGAGGTGATGATAATGTACCTATAACTTCATCTAATCCTCCTATAAAGCAGTAAAGCATGGTTATAAGCATGATAGTTCTAAATACTCTTGCACCTCCTCCAAATCAAAATATGGTAAGCTCTACTCAAGGCATCTCAATTCGTCAATTTATAACAACTTATATGCCTCAAAGGACTCAAGATAAGGTGATAATCTCACCTCTAAACATATTGGATTCATTGAATAATGCCAAGGCATCCATTTCCCTTTGGGATGTCCTCCATATGCATGGCCAAAAAGAGCTCTTACAAAAATAGCTATCCATTATCCCTACTAGTCCTTCACCTTCAAAAAATGGTCATGGTCATATAGCCATTACCAATTCCCCTAAAAACATTATGGAATCATCTACTAAATTTGATAAGCAACTACCCTTCTACCTTACTCTTATAATAGGTGACAAAATAGTACACAATTGCATAGTTGATAGTGGTACTTCTACATCAATCATGCCCAAAGTTGTAGCTAATAAGTTGGGCCTAAAATATGAATCCCATAACAAATATTTCTTTAGATAGATGGTAAATCTACTAATATAATAGGGCTGATAAAAAAATTTAAGGTCTTCCTCCATGACTATCCTAGCTTTCACATCCTTCAATAAATTGTTGTTTTTGACCTTCCTACTCTTTTTATAATTTGTCTTTCAAGAGACTTTACAACCAAGATAGGTGGTTACCTCTCAAATGACTGGTCCTTCTTAGCCTTTAGGACAAGGTATCGAGACCTATGTTGAAGCAAGCTCTAATTTGAATTGTGTGATCAATGAGGAATGTAAAGTGGATGATGGTGCTTCTAAACTTGAGGGCATAGCTGACATGTTTCTATATGAGTATGGTGTAGATGCTTATGATAATGATCCTTATGCATACTTTGATAAAATTGACTTTGACACTTATATCATCCATGAAGAACCATTTGAGTAAATTGAGGTAAGTTTTGAGCATCCTTTCTCACAAGCTATTGAGATTAACTAATTGATTCATGTATATGATGATGATGATGGATTGAAGAATTTTAATGATCACTATAGTTGGAATAATGATGTCTTTCTACCTATTATTGATGAAGATTTCCTTGATGATGACACTCATGGAGAAGAGGAGGATGACTTATGGGTAAGTTTCAATGCCATATGTCAAGAATTTGATCAGTTAAGTAAGGCTCTTTCCCCTCCTAAAAAGTGTATATTTGATTCTTTTTATAATGATCCTAACAATCATGATGTTAATTTTTCCATTGAGCAAGGAAAATAAAGGTTCATCAAGAGTAAAAGTGTTTTAATATTATTCAAGAATCTATAATCAAATATGAGTCTCATGAGTCCAAAAAACAATTTGTTGTGCCTAAAGAAAAGTTAAAAGATCCATCTGATGTTGAGTCACATTCATAGGTATTGTAATATAAAAAATAAGAAATTAATGACTCCATGTATCAAGCACATGCTAAACTAAAAGAGGATAAATATGAGGTAACTATCATCACTCCTATTTTATAGTTTGAGGAGTGCAGATCAAAAATGATAAAAATCAATAAACTTATAGCCCCAATCAAGGTCTTTGGAGAGAAAAAAAGAGCATTCATGAAGGTTCCAAAATATTCCACCTGTAGGCCTAAGAAGACATAAAGGTGGTAGGCTTAATGATCATCTACATATACAAGTGGTTGATGGTGAGCATGTTTATCATGCTATATTGCCTTCATGGACTGACAAATATGCAATAGGAACCATCTTTGACCTAGTTTAAGTATGGTAAGATTTTTTCACCTCAAGAGTGAGATTTTGTAAATAGTAGATTACTTGTGTGTGTCTTTCTTTCTATTGTGTTGTGTTCCATAAGTATTTTAATTGAACACGTGTTTGTTTCCTTTGGTGTGTATTATTTTGTGTGTATTTACTTTTTGTTTGGTATGGTTTAAAAGGCAAATTTAATGTCAAATTTGTGTATAGGTGATTACATGGCCTAGTGGATAGGATTAGGCTATTAGTCTTGGTATATCAATCATACCACCCTAGGAAATCATAAATAATGGTGACTATTTTAACCACAAGTCAAATTAGGTTAACCCCTAATAGTCCAAAACTTGATATAGGTGTATATTATAATGATATAGGGTGTGTCATGATATTATTTGATGTCATTTAATATGTTATGAGCTTTGTCATAGTCCAATTTAGTCCTTGCGTCATTTTATGTCACTTAGGAGTCATATTTGGGTCATAAATTAAAGTGGTATGGTTTTAAAAGGTGTCCAAGTGTTCTCAAATCTCTTCCAACATCTAATATGTTATATTCCTTACTAGGATCCTAATTGAAAATCAAGAAAATAAGTGAAAAGGAGCTTTAGTAGTTGTACAACCCATAAAGGAGAGTGGCACATAGGAAAATCTTATATAATGGATATTTAACTTTATTGACTCCATTTACATGATTTATCTTCTTTAGAAGTGCAAAAAATGGTCAAAAACTATTTCTCTTCTCCATCTCTCCATTAGGCATATAAACTGGTCAATAGGTCTTTTGACGATAAGACCAGTAGGAGAGTTGCTAGGTCAAAAGATCTTGGTAGTGGATAGTAAAGTTGGTTTGATTCACATTCATGGTAGGATTTGGAATAATGGTTTCCTATGCTTTATGATTCATTATTAAGAATTTGACTATCTTTTTTGCATGTTAATCCCCATACCCTATAGGTTTTTCTTCTATTTGAGCTAGTCTATAAAAATCAATTGGTGAAATTTATTACATAGTATGTGGACTTCCTTATTTTATGGATCCCATATCTAGTTTCATATTTGGAGTTTATTTTATGATTTCAAACCTCTTAGGTTGCAGGTGGAGTATGCTAGTGAGGTTAAAGACATGTCTATCATTTATAAATGTTTTAACTTCCTATATTAGTTTCTAGTAGAGATATATTGATGTATTCCATGATTATCAAGTTATTGAAATCACTCTTCCCTTATAATCCTACTCTCCAAGACTAACATCATGAAGGTTGTAGTTTAGAATGTTTCACACAGTCAACTTCCTACAGGTTCCCATCTATAGTCATGGCTTATAAAGGTCCTGAGCATGGTCATGGAGGTGTGATTAATAGTTTTAATGTGTTGTACACCCTCTTAGTGAATGAACAAATATTCAAAACCCTTTAAATGTCATGTGATTTAATATGACAACTAGTCTAGCTATACACATAGTCTTGCACCATTGATATACACCTACAAGTGCCATACAAAGAGTTAATCATGTTGGAACAAAGAAAGTATCTAGTTTTTATTTCCTTATGGTTGAAATTATTTGTTTGAATAATTTGTTAAGGTAAAATATGAACCATAAGGCTAGATCCCATGCATATAGCCTATATCCACCTCCACTACTTGTCTACTAAAATGTTCACCTACAAGTGGTCCCCACAGAGATTTTAAAGTGTTGCTTAAAGGTGTGTGAATATGTTTTGGTACCTTCCTTAAGTATTATAATGTTGAAGATACCATAATAAACATTATTGAGTTTATTGGAAGGTATGCAGACTTAATAAGTCACTTCAAGTGAAGAAATTTGAGTTTAAGGACAAGTTTCCCTAAAAACCCCAAAACAGAGTCCTGGCCAATTTTGGTGTTGCTAAATAATGATGTGACATAGATTTTTTATGAATTTAGATGCATCCATTTTGTATAATTAATATAGGGGTAGAAACTTAAAAAATAGAGTGGGTGTTTCACTAAAGGAACGTGATGTTAAGAAGCCTCCATTCTTAATAGTCTTTCATAATAACCTTTAAGTGTTTACTACAGTCTTGGAAATCCAAATGACCTTCTAGTCCTTGTTCAAGTAAGAAGGAACATATTTCTATGGTAAAGGGATTTATTAAGTTTGGATACACACTATAGATATAAATAACATCAATATGGGATGGAATACAAGGTCTTGATCTTGACCACCACCTAAACGTACACCATTGTTCTTAAGGAAACTACCTACAGCCTGACTGTAGGTACCTAAAGTACCATAATTCAAACCTTGGTGATTAAACTTGAAGGAATGAGAATTGTCTATTTTAATTTGGTTTCAATACCTTCAAAGGATCCTATGAGGGGTAACACAAATTTTGAGGGTTGAAACACAGCTACATGACTCCTCTTTTGCACCAAAATAGTCAACTACATCTAACTGTGGAATGATAGTGGTATAATGCATGACCAGTCTGATGGTATAACCTCAAGGAATAGTATAGATAAGTATATAAATTAATTTACCTTAATTACTTCAATATAGTATTAGATAAATTAATAAGGCCTTGAACATACTAGTGCTCATGTATAGGCATCCCTTTCTTGAGTAAAAACATAGTCATAGTTGACTACAACTAAGCTTGGTAAAATGGAAGGTATTCATAGAGAATTTGGAAAATATTTAAGTGTTTATATTTCTATAGATTATTTCACAATTAGTAGGTATATTTCATTATACTCTAGTTCTCAAAAGTAACCTACAATCCATATGTAAAGCCTACACACAGTGAGTTACTCAAGAGTTTGTCTTGAGGTTTTAAGGTGTTTAGATGTGCTAAAAACTTGATCTAACCCTATATATTTGTATATAATGTCTCCATGACCTATTAAATAACCTAATATATATTTTTTGAATTAATAAATATGGTATATGCCTTATGTTCTATCTTAGACAAAGGGCACTCCAAAATGAACAAACCTTATAGGCTTAGTGAACAAGTGTTATGAGGGTGAGATATAATCTATGGAAACATTTCAAGAGGATGTTTAGATCTGATTTGTACATGGACCAACATGAAAAACACTACACAGGGGTTAGAAACTAAATAAGGTGGTCCAAACCTACACGTATGTAGTCAAGCTCTACTAGGCCTAGTCTAGGCCTAATGCCTAAAAGGGGGTCCTTTCCATTTATAACACTATCTAAGAATTGAAAATAATTGGAACACCTGTATGGGGATTCATAAGGTGTGTTTAAACTTTTGGAATGTAGAATATACCATAGGGAAGCCATATTTTGGCTCAAATCAACTCAATCCTACATAGAATGAAGAGAGAACCTCAAGAAGACAAATTTGGAAGCTCATATGTGTATAGACACATATCATGGGAGCCTAAGGAGTTGGGAGATGTTGAGGAGGGTCAAAAAAAAATTTAATGGCCTTTTTTAGAATATTGGATGTCAAGATTGTATGAACCATTCTCAGGAGTTAAAACATCTCAAAACCCTCTAAAACCCTTGATAATGTCCCAAATGGAAAGATGAAGAAGGAGGGGCATAAATATGAGATAGAGTGATAATGAAAGTGATTTTATCTTGTAGAGTAATTTCTAGGTCTCCTTCCCATCAAACTAAGTTGTACCCTACTTGTACAGACAGGGTGAAAAATGGATTTTATTGATAGTTTTATGTGTTGTGTAGGTAAAAAAGGGTTTGAAAATATGAAAATAATTTTTGGAGATATATTGAGACCTAATATAACCTCTCATGTCCATTTATTACATCAAATAATATCAAAAATTCCTCTACTAACACCTTCATCTCAAAGAATCCAAACTGACATAGTGAACAAGGAATGACCACCAAGTGAGAAGGTGAAAAATCTAAGTGGGAGGCATTTTAAGGCCTTCCTAATGTATCTAAGGGCATGAAGGATATTTATAAGTTTCATAAACTCCTATTTATTAATTTTATTATAAAACTAAAGACAACTTTGGTGCCAAGTGCAAGGGGTGAGTGAAAGAGGAGTGATTATGACTACAGGCAATGAGAACACTTAGCCAAAAGAATATTGATGATTAGAGACACATCCAATGCATGTTTTATCTTGTTTATAACCCCTCCCTATTATTTAAATCATCTCACATATGTATATTTTATTTTGTAATGTTCCAAGAAGGCCAAATGATGAAGGCAATTTTTAGGCAAGCAAATGAAGAGTCCTACGCCACATTTTAGGAGTTTCATGTTTTGAGGGACATTAATCTAAGTATACCTTGCATTGTCTATTCCATATTCATCTCTCCTACATATTTAGCTCATTTTCTCAAATTTACAAGTGTTTTTATGACTCTTGGACTTCATTCTCTTCTCTCCTCTCTCAATTTATATAAGGAGTAGCCATTTTGGCTCTTGTAGACTAATTTTGCTCCATGTATGATGAAGCCCTACTGGATTAATGTTTCATTTTTCCTTTGAAAAATAAATGAAAATATATTTTTGAGTTCATGAATATTTTTCTAGGTATGAAAAGTGATGTATGGTGATTTTGAGTGATAATCTTATATCCTTACTTTTCCTTATCCTTTCATGTTTATGCAAGAGTTACTATTCTAACAATTCATATAGAGTGTAAATAGTGTGTTAGGATCTATTCAAGTGTAAAAATATCCTAGAGTGTGCAATTTTCCCTCTATTTTACTTACCTTGAGTTTTTTTATACATATCACCTTTGTATTAAAACACTTATGTTATAACCTCTTAAGACTTTGAAGATAGTTTATAGGTCTTGTTGCTTAGTGAAAGATTTATGAAGGTCTAATGGAAATCCTTTTGGTGTATCACGCCCTTAGAATAGTTTCACTTCATATAAAATTCTATCTCTTTTCCCATAAGTAATCAATTAATTAGGTGATAATCTTTTCAAGGTAAATTCAAGGAGCTATCCCTTAAACTTAGAGGTCTACTTATATTATAGGTAAACCCACATACCTATAAGTATTCCCATGTTCCCCAAATCAAGAAGAGACTTAAAAACCTTCCTCTAGGGTTCAATATTTGGTGCCAATTATGTCCCCAATAAAATTTGATATTGAGACTTGGTATAAGTTTCGAGAATATGTTTCCATAACATGCCCCCATTGTAAACTAGAAATATTGAGTAATACATAAGTGTGGAAACCATGCCTTTATAACATGCCCCCACTAAACTATGAAAGCATGAAAGTCATGCATATATAAGCTTCCCCCACTAATATCCCCCCTTTGGAGGTGAGGGGAAGTATAAAATGGTAGTCACCTTATCTTAAAAGGATGAGATAATTGTATAATATACAAATGTATCATGTAACATATAGGGGTAGCATGTATAGGTAGATACAATAATGAGGTACATAATATGTGATTACATCAAGTCCTAAGATGCATGATGTGAATCATGGAAATTTAAAGAGAGTAACAATACAATCTCAACACGTAATCAAGTACACATAAAGGATCACTCAAAATCAAATCAAAATACAATGGTCCAAGGAGACCTCGAACAAAGGACATGTTCAAATATCACACAATTTAAGGAACATAACTTATTCAAATGTCCATAAATAAATAAATAACTTATTTAAATCTCAATGTATAACTAACTATGACATATGAAAATGTCATAATATGCAAACATAGGCATGGGAGCCGCAATCAATGGAGCATATTCAAATACTCAAACAAGAAATAAAAAACAATACAAGACACTCAAGGAAGTGCATAAATGGAAAGCATGGAACATAATAAGCCAACATAAATATATCATACTAGTCCCTAGATATATGTGTTAGCAAAAATATTAAGTACATATCATATCAAGTACACTATTAAAGTTATAAGCATGGATAAATGCATATATAATTATATAAGCTCAAACACAATAATGGAAAATGATCATAAAATGATATAACTTGGATGTAGAATGATCAAAGAAGTAGATGCCTCTAATGTACAAATGACATGAGTAGAGGTAAGGACCAACATCCAAAATTTCATAGATCATGTTCTTGGTATGTCTATATCACACTTAAAATATGCATGAAACACATGTATAGAGAAATATATGATATTTTATCTACCAACATGGAACTAATAACATAGATGCCAAGGAGCTAATGGAACATGTAAAAACTAAATTTTTTTTTAAATTTTTTTGGTAGTTTTACAGAATATTTGAAAATAAAAAACTATCATATGATCTCAATATGAGGATGGGGATATTCAAGGAGTGGTAAATATATAACAAGTCTTGAACAAGATGTGTCATATGTGTGCGTAGAAAAATCATAAAGTGTATCATGTTCTTTTGGTAATTTTATACTTTGAATCTTTAGTTTTCATTTATCTGCATTTGGTTTCTAATTTGTTGGTGATGGATTCAATCAATTGGTACCAAGTCATGTAGGTATGAATCTATTATGTGGTTTAAATATTTTATGTGTCTATTTCTCTTTTTATGACATTAACTTTCTATCTATGCTTTATTCTTTGACTTATTCTCATTTTTAGGTTATTTAAATTTTAAGGGTTATGAAGTTTAATCCCTAGGTTATTAAAGGGTTTAGTATAGTAAATCAAGGTATAAAATTTGCAATAAATATAGCCACTAATTTTTGAAATAATTGGTCTAGTTTGAAATTTCTAATAATAGTAATGAATGACATAAATAAGTACTTAGTTGGAAACTACCTAAGACGAAGGATTTAGAAGATAGAAAATGGTATCGGAGTTGGTCTAAATTTCACAAATAGGATCCTAGTGTCAAAAACCCTCCTAGACAATAGTAAGCTACCTTAGATAGTAGTTTTGTGTTGTTAGTGTCCAATTTTTGCACTAATGTCCTCTATGATAGAACTAATATGTACTTCTAGGAGCACATGTGTTTAAGTCTGACAAGCCTATTCCTATGCAAACAAACCCTACTTCACTGTCTATGATTTATTTTGATTGATTTTGTATGTAAACCCTATACCTCCATGTGATTAGGGTATTTAATTGGCACACATAGAAAAACTATGATGTTATTTGGGTAGGCTAGACATCCTCCACACCCTGTTGTGATGAGAGTTGCCTACATACCAATACTTTGATGAGGTATCAACCTAATGTAGTTATCCCCACCTAAGTGTTAGTGTAAGTGCAAGTGAAACTAGTAAGAATGCCAATTTGAGAACTTTGAGTGAGGCTTTAGACTATAAATCTATGTATTTTGAGCTTAAGAGGGTTTTAGATGATTGTATGCAGGTAAAACAGGGATTAGTGACATTGATTGTGCACAACTTGTTCTAATATTATTTATGTGTATTTGCATTTGATTTCCATCTAGTGAATAAAGGGCTAAAATTCATGTATATGTATTGATATAGTTCTTGTGTGGGGTTTCAAAGAGATATATGCCAACCTTAGGTTATTTTAAATTTAAAAACTATTCATGGGGAAATAAAAGAGGGAAAAGGAAAATAGCACCAAATAAGGACACTAATGGGGGGTGTTAGTTTCCAATTATGGCACTTATGTCCAAGTGGAAGAACCTAAGTAACTAGGGGCCTAGATGCCTAAGGAAGGGTCTAACATTAGTTTTGAGATGTTTATGGATATGTAAGGCCTACATAAAAGCTGGATAAGTGTATAAATAGGCCTTAATGTAGGTCTATGTCTAAGATATGGATGGGTGGTCTCAAGTAACACTCTTGGAACTCAAGTGACTTTTTATATGACTAAATTTGTCCCCTCCTTTATTCTATAATTATAGAAAATTGAAATGACTAGGATATATGAAAATAATATACCTAGACTTACCTAAGAGGTGAAGCCTATGAATCTATATATAAGAATGTGAAGCATACCCCATTATGTGTCTTACTAATTAAATGTGCATTAATTAGTCTTTACTTAAGAGATATCAAAATCAAAGATAAAATTAAGTAAAGAGATCATATAGAGGAAAGGAACAAATATACCTCACTAGGTACATGAACCAATGATAAACTTACTGATATCTTATGTGTGTAGCTAGTGATCAATCATTAAAAATCTTTGACTGAGCTAAATGGTTTGCTCAATACCCATGTGTGAGTGGTTCAATAGCTTAATTTGGCCTTGACTCCATCATTACCCACCCTTATTCATTGGATCATGACTTTTGAATAGCTTGGATTGGACTAATGGATTGTCTAACCCTCTTATGTATGTGGCTAAAGATCTCAAGTAGACTATGAATCCATCATTGCCTACCCATGTGTGGTAGATGCATTTTTAACTAAATTGTGTAATGTAACTAAAGTTGTATGATTAAAACTAAAACTATATATAAGAACTCTACATGCACACGATAAATCTAGAATGAAAATTGACCTAGGGGCCTCTCAGACACTCAAGTATGTACTGTTGGGATTAGATTTCACATTGAGTGAATTTACGTATTTATGGAGAAGGTAAATAGTAACTAGTTAATTTATCAAGAGGTAAATATTAGTTACATGGTGGTTATAATCATATGATTAATATGATAACATTGTATTTATTAGAATATTATATTGTTGTGATATATTTTTAATTGTTATAACAATATATCATAGATAGGTTAGCTTATTTATAGGATTTAGATGTGAGAGAATATTGGAGAATTTATAGGATGGTATTTATATATAAATATGTATTATTTCCAAGTGTTAATTAATGAGAGTGTGAGAATTAATTCATATAATAGAGTACATATAAATAATATTTTGTGTTGAAATAATTATCTTTGTGCATGAATTAATTTCCTATGTTTAGCTCTCCTCCAATTCTCAATAGTGGTATCAGAGCAAGAATAGTAATGCATTGTTAATCTATGAAGGGGAAAATCTACTGCAAGCTATGGTTTCCCCACCTATGAGATAATTCTTAGCTATGAGAATGAAAGTTTAATATTTAAAATTTTCTAGCAAATTTTAGAGAGTAGCATTTTGTGTCAATTGTGGAAGTGGCATATTTTAAATCAAAGTATGGCTGAAGAAATAATAACATAGCTGAGCTAAGTGAAGAGTTAAAATTAGGTGGAGAAGCATCTTATTAAAAATTTATTCAACCAAATTACTATAGTTTCATTACATGAAGATATTGTTTGTAAATAATAAATAGACTGAGTGCAATGCCATGCATAGACGACAACAACATATGCATTACATTCAAATTTTTCTATAATCAATGTTTATTTGTTTATTTAGTGACTTGTATACTTATATTTATAGTAACTAGTTCAAATCCATTCATCTATGCATTTCATGCATGATTTGATAAGCTACATATCTATGCAACAAGATTTTTAGTTTTTGCCAATTCAATCCACCTTAGCCATGGATACTTTTGGATGGGTTTGGGATATCTTATAGACATGAATCCTCACATTTTCTTAGATTTGGATCCTAGTAGCTCAACATTTTTTCATTGGCATCCACCTTTCATTTTTGGAGAAATTCGATGACTAGGCGTTCCAAGATAATCTTGCTTATGCAGTCTTCTATCAATATGCATCTCTGACTTCTAATTGTAGTTGTCACATAATTTTGATAGCAAGCTCTACATAGATTATTGGTATAATTTAACTTATGCAACATGCATTTAATATTTTATGTTCTACTCTCATATAGGTATGTCAGTCAAAAATAATAATTATGTGGTCATTTTTTAATGTTATGTATAGTCATTTTATCTTATTTTGATTCTTTATGGTTTAATATTTAAGTTATTTTGCTATATTATATAGTTGAGTCAAGTTTTTATTAAATTTTAGTTTGTATTTTTATAAACTCTTTTTTGTATAAGTTTTATATTTAGAGTCTTTAGAGAATTTAAACTAATGTGAGTTTTAATGATCATTTATCAAGTTAGTTTTTTATGTTATTTGAGTCTCTATCAAAATCCAAAATTTGTCAAAAATGTCAAAAGAGTTAAGTTGTATTTATAAGTATGTCAATCATTATTATTTAGTGTCTAGAAGTCTTAGTTATAAAAAGTGTTGTATTTTTCAAAGTAATGTTATTATTAAAAATGAGTCAAAAGTCATTTTTACGTCCATAAATTATATTGAGTCATTGATTCAAGAGTCATATTTTATGTGTGTCATCATTTGTCAAAAAATCCAAATTATAAAAATAAAAATAAAAATTACATTATAGACACATTTTCACTTTACGCAACATCCATATTATGTTGGGGGGGAGGTAGGGCGGGGCAGCTAGTGGGCGGAGGGGATTTCCCTTAGAAAAATCATGTACTTGAGCTACATCAATATACTAGTTGAGTAATAAATTTCATATACTAGAGGTTGGATGATACATGGAAGAAAGAGGTCTTTCATCAACCTCTCATCAATCACCAATGATGGGGCCGCACCAATGCTTTGGTGACTTTTGTTTCAATTGTGTGAAGTGTGTTTGCTTTCTTTCTTTATGTGGTAGTTACATTTATTTTTTAGTATGTGTGAAAAATAAGAATAGTTGTACCTATTCACTTGCGATATTCCCATATAAACCTTTTGTATATTTACATTGGAAAATATTCATCTAAAAAGCATTGTAGTAATCATGATGAAAGTTTAGTGGTAAACCTATGAAAACCATTCTATAAGGTTAGTGGTGAACCTAAGAAAATCATTCTGTAAGGTTAGTGGTGAACCTAAGAAAACCATTCTATAAGGTTATTGGTGAACTTAAGAAAATAATTTTTGAAGGTTATTGGTGAACTTATGAAAACCAATTGCAAATGAGTATGAAGGAAGAGATGTGCAATGGCACATGTATGTAGATAATATCATGAGCACACAAAGGTGTAGCATGCTACAATCAAAAAATGAGATATATTATACCATGTAAAAACTATGGGGGGATGTTGAGATTAGTTTTCACATTGAGTGAATTTAGGTATTTATAGAGAAGGTAAATAGTAACTAGTTAATTTATCAAGAGGTATATATTAGTTACATGGTGGTTGTAACCATATGGTTAATACAATAACATTGTATTTGTTAGAATATTATATTTTTATGATATATTGTTAATTTTTATAAGAATATATCATAGATAGGTTAGCTTATTTATAGGATTCAAGTGTGAGAGAATATTGGAGAAATTATAGGATGGTGTTCTTATATAAATATGTATTATTATCGAATGTTAATTAATCAGAGTGTGATAATTAATTCATAGAATAGAGTATGTATAAATAATATTTTGTGTTGAAATAATTATCTCTATGCATGAATTAATTTCATGTGTTTGGCTCTCTTCCAATTATCAACATGTAGCTTGGGGACTATGAAATAATACCAATCATTATAGATGGATCAAGGTATTAAATCTGATATAAACTAGTTCAAATTTTGTCCTTAATAAGAACATAGAGAATGACATGGAGTTTACCATTCCATCTGATCAACTAGTGCAAAAGTGAGCATACAAAAACAATTAGCCATGCACATGTCCCTAAATATGATATCTAAGCATATGGATCTTGGATTGAGTTGTAATAATTTGAATCTAAGTATCTAAAAATAAAATGGGAGTAATCATGCCATGCATGATGCCCCCAATTTGAGCAAACTAGTATGATTTTGTGAAAAATCGAGCAAAAACTAATAATATGTTACTAAATATATGCAAACCTATATTTTACCTAATGTAATTTCCTAGTGAATCTAGATTTTAATATTTTTATGGATACCATATAATAGCATTGTAGCATTAGTGTCCTATTTTGGTGTTAGTGTCTAATTGTGTTGTTTTCCTACCAAACTAACTGTGATCTCTGTCTGACTATTTTCCATTGTGTTTTCTTCAAAATGAGCTTTATATTATGTGCCTACATGTTTTTAGGTAAAGTATGAGCTTATCATATCTTTACTTCATGAAATTACTCAAACATATAAACCATATAGAGAAAGATATAATGAACACATAATATATTATGATATTTCCTACTACATTATTCTTTGACACAATACATTTATATAAGAAAGCATCTTATAATCTAGGAGATTATTATTACCTATAATATGTCCCAAAATCCTATATTCATTAGTTTTTTTATCAACACCACTCACATATAATAATATAATAATAAACTCTTAATATACATTATTGTTACATAACAATAATATTACTAATTATATTACTGTATCTACCCATATAGTAACTTACAAATAGAAAGTACTATTTACCTTATGGTAAATAAAAATATACTAATTTACCCAATGTAAATACTAATCCTAAACATCCCCCCTTATTTGTTTTTACATGGTATAACATATCTTATTCTTTTATTGTAGTGTGTCAACTCTGTATGTTCACGATCTTCTCACTGATGGTTTTCCCTGGTTTTGACCAATAACCTTACCCAATTTTTTTTGTAAGTGTACCAATAAATTTTCATAATTGGTTTTCCAAGTTTTAAAAAAAAACCTTACACAATTAGTTTTCTAGGTTCACCAAAAACCTTACATAATTGGTTTTCCAAATTTACTAATAACCTTACACAAATGATTTTTCACATGTTTACCAATGATATTTACATAATGATTGCTACAATGCATTTTTATTAACATTCTATAATGTTTCTACAAGATGGATTATATGAAGAATGCTCACAAGTGAATACGAATACACATCTGCTCTTATTTTCCCACCAAATTAAAAAGCTAAAAAAACTAAAAAACACGCCACACAACTAAAAAAATGTCATCATACAAAAAGTGCAGCCCCATCATTGATGATTGATAAGAGGTCATTATTTGACCTCCTTCATCTTGTGCCTCTGATCTCCTTCATAAACAAATGCTTACTTAGTCAATTTAGATTTATTTCTTAAGTGTTGTATGTATTGGCATGTTGTCAAGCATCAATGTTTTTATAGTCAAGTGTCCTCAGGATCTGTATCCACCTCATATGTTATTTTTAAATTTTATCAAAATTTATCTTCTTGACACTTCACATATTAGATTTCAGTTAAACCAATAGTGCATCCTTTATAGTATGATAAGTGTAGACTTTATATTTTGAATTTTTGAAGACTAGAGACATATTATCGACAACTATATAACTAGACTCATAAACTAAATTGTAGACCCATACATTAAAAATATATAAAACTCTTTTTGAACTTTTGATGACTATGAACAAAAATAATAACTCTTAGTGGAAGGCTATAAAATCTAATGACCACATCTAATACAAAATATGTACTCTTATTTAAGAAACAACTAACTACAAAATGCATTTGACGAATGACTCAAAATGTATGATATGAATTTGATGAGAATGGTTTACATAACTTATTAAAAATGGACCATTTAAGCATATAAAACACACTTAACAAAAACTTTACCTATATGAAACACCATGTAATACTTAAAGACCTATAATACAATGGGTAACTTAGTAGGATGTATAGATGAACTAAATTAGAAAAGGAAACTATAGCTATAGAAATTGATGTCTTGATCTACATTGAATCATATGTAGAATTAAGGTAGCTCAAAAGTGTAGTTCATGGAGATAATGTAAAGATAGGGCATATAATGAGAATATAGACCACTACCAACATAAACACATGGAGATGCATATCTGATCTATGAGGACATATGATAAGATCAATCCATATATCTTCAAATGATGTCAATTCTTAATTATATTAATGCTAATTATCTTCATACAGATTTAAACACTAAACATTAATGCTATAATAACTTATTTTCATTTGTTCCTCTTCATATTTCATTAGCTATAACAAATATTTATATATTAAATTCAATAAAATTCAAAACCATGAGAAGACATTAAATGAAAATCAAAATTCTCATGTGCAAAGGGAGACTGGTCAACCAAGGCTAAGATATTGTAAACATGATAGGTTTCTCACCGAGCTAGGCATGTTAAAGGGTTTGAATCAGCATATCTATGATTTATAATCACTGCATAATGACATTGATCCTGAGATAAGATCTATAGAACTACTAAGTTGGCATCTAGGCTTATCATTGACAAAAAATATAACACTACAAGCTATGATGCATAAAATTATATACTCAACATGGATGGTAATATTTATTCCAACATGGGTTGCATGACTATATATTCTAGAGCAATGGATGATCAGAACTAGAGAATTTTCTTTAAAATTGGCATAAATTCATACTAATTCAATATGAGATTCAATGTGTGAAAATATAGTTTCACAAATTTATAAGGCAATATCTTTATTTTCTCATTATCCAAGCAGAGTAACAAACCAAACAAAATCAAGAACTCATAATATAGACTCATTCTCTAAAAAGCAGTCTCTCATACATAGGAACAATTCATAATGTAACTTTACCTCACAAAACTCCAAGATTCCATTACTACTCTGATACCACTAGTAAAGGATTAGTTTATCATAGCTTTATTTCATGCAATTAGTCAAATGGCCAAACCATACATAGAAAGATTTAATGAGCACATAATATATTATGATATTTCCTATTCAATTGTTCTTCAACACAATACATTTATATAGTAAAACATCTTATATCTAGGAGATTCTTCTTACCTATAATATATCCCAATTTCTTATATTTGTGAGTTGGTTGAATAAATCTACTCATGTACAATAATATAATAATAAACTCATAATATATATCATTATTACATAATAATAATGTTACTAACTATATTACCATATTTTCCGATATGGTAACTTACAAATAGTAAGTATTATTTACCTTAGGGTAAATAACAAGCTACTAATTTACCCAATGTAACTACTAATCCTCAACACATGATAGAAACTATATTCTAAGCATATTCAAATGGCTTGATCTATATGGAAAACCTATATGAATGCCCCCTCTTTTAAGGGGAGTTATTGAACCTATCTAAAAATTGTCCTCAAAATAAAAATCTCTACATGATATGTGTTAGCCTGAGCATATATTGTATCTATGTAATAAACCAATATAATTTGTATACATGATATCAAAATGTAAGATAATATGAGCTTAATTTGGTAATGTATGATGTTTGTTAGATCCAAAATTTGCAAGGCTATCAAGATAGATATAACAATGTAAGCATGTGTATGGATAGTAAATCTGAGTAATAAACTAATTACCTAGGGGTATGTGTAATGATGTCCATCAAGGCACATAAGGAGGAAGGAGAGATGCATGAGGTCCCTCATGGAATCTAAAACTACAGTGTTAACAAGCAAAAGATAAGTGTCATGTTCATGATGCATATATGAAATCATACATACAACACACATGAAGCATGTAAAGTAGGCCAAATGGACACAATCAAGCGACATTGGCACATGTCACTAAATTTGGTAAATCAATACATATAAGGACATATTTAAATGTCTACATAAATAATCAATAAAATTTACATAAAGACATGGGCACATGTCAAAACATACATACAAGAAAGTGACGTAGAGCCATAGAACAATAGCATATTCAAATGCCCGTTAATATATGTAAAAGCATAGAGATATAATCAAGTCTAAACTAGTAAATCTAGAAATGAAAGTATGTGTGAACATGTGGTATGAATATTTATAATAACAAAGATGTACACAAATTGAGTCTATAGTAGTAGATGGAAAAAAATTATGTAGAGTAGGATGATCAATATCAATATATTAACAATGTTAAATCTATGATATAGAGTTTATAAATATGTAACCTAACAATTAAAAATATGTATAGAATGCCCCCAGATGGGTTAATGTCTCAAATGAGGAATATGTGCATCTGTGTGTGTGCCCCCAGTGGGTAGATAGTAGTAAATCTAGATTGATGTGGTAGACCTAAGTCTTGTAGGAATCTACAAACACTCAAAAATAAAAAGTGAAGTATGTGTGTATGATAAAACTAATTACACTAATAGAGATAACATATGTAGTACTCAAAAAATATAATAAATGTAAACATGAAATTCATACAATCTATAATTTGTATTTTTTGAGAAAATATTTGAATTTTTTTTGTGTTTTTGACATTTTATATTGTTTTTCTATTTTCTATATATAAGGTATGTACAAGTAATCATGAAAATGAAACTATATACAAGGATCAATAATTAATGAAACTATGTATAAAAGGAGAGGTACTACTAACCAATGAGTCTCACAAGATACCCACCCTCAATTGATCCTTCTTCAAAAATGGGGAAGATGACCCCTCATGAAATATGATGGATGTGTTGTGACTAAATTGAGTTGTAGTGTGAATCTGAGTATTATTCATTGTCAATATCTTAACAATCATAATATATGAGATTGTTCTACTCATCATTATCATCTTTATTTTGAGCCAATAGGCATTGACTTCTATTATATCTAGATGAGCATAGGTAATTGCCTCATAGTGTGGAATAAACCTTTTTAAATTATACTTTGAAATATTTTATGTGAATATGCCCATTGAAACTGTGTGTATTATAGGCATAATATGCTTTGGAGGTTATTTTGTTAGAAAGCCTCTTTTGAGAATTCTTATTGGCTTAGCATGATTTTGACTTTGCAACTAGTGTGGTTGTTCTTTTTGTAATATGATATTTGTATATTGATATTTTTCCTTGATAAAATGTATCTAGTAATGATTTTCCTTATTATGTTTCATAAATCCCAAACCTTTGTTACCAACATTATCAACTCCTAGAATAGGAGTAGTGATTTTTTAAGCATGTTTGCCCAAACCTTGACCATGATAATCAGATTTTTGTAAATATTCTTGACCAAACCCATATTGTTTTGAAAGTGGGACTTCATTGTGGAGAGTTATATTAGTATCTTTTACTTGATTTACTTGTGCTTATTGTACTATTTCTTGCTCTGATTATGTTTTTTGAACCTTTTGTTATTCTAAGTTATGTTTTGGTAACCACTTTTGTACTATTTCTAAATTTGAATCTTTTTGAATTTATACATGTGTCATTGTATTTTGTCTATATGATGTTTCATTTTTTGAGTCATTTTTATCAAGTACCTAGTATATTTTCATTTTCAATTATAATCATGAATTAATATGGTGCCCATGCATTCTATGATATACATAATAATAAATGGATCTCCTCACTGGATGTAGAGAAGGTAGGTCGACCAACTTAGCTTTAATAATTTGCCTCAAAATCTCACTTTAAATTTTATTTGATCTCTAAGTAATTTTTGAATCACTAGTTGTAGATGCACATTGTTGTGGTTTATTATTTTGATATATAACATTACTTGCCACAAATTGACTAGGTGAAGATGCATATACATGATTAACACTAGTATTCCCTAGAGGCTTTTATCTTGAAATATGATTTTCCAATATTGTAATAATTTCTTTTAATAGTTGATAATGAGTTTATAATTATAAAATTAACCTACTCATACTAATAATTTGATCCCTTAAAGTCTCATAAGTGTAAACCCTAGTTGCTTCTAATTGAACATGTAGGCACACACCCTATAGAGAAGAGGTAGCGCATGGAGAGGCTAATTATGGGCATTAATAATAATAGTATAAGCTGATTCATCTCTTGGGGGAGTGATAACATGTACTTGGTTAGAGGTAAAATAGATATCTCCCATGGACATGAGGAGGATAAGGAGATTCTTTCATGTGCATAAGATATGACATTAAAAATTAAAACATGGTTGTTAGGGTATTAAATTTATGGAATGAGTCAAATAAACTATATTTTAATTAAAATAATACATCGTGTGTGTATGTGTGTGTGTGTGTGTGTGTGTGTGTGTGTGTGTGTGTGTGTGTGTGTGTGTGTGTGTGTGTGTGTGTGTGTGTGTGTGTGTGTGTGTGTATATATTGTGTGTGTGTGTGTGTATTCTTTGAATCAATTCCAAATTGAAGGAAACAAACATGCAAATGAAACTAGAAAACTTTGCATTAGAAAGTAATAAACATCTTCTAATCATTATTCTCATGATTAGATAAAAATATAAATCATAAAATATAAGGATTTAAAATATGAGTCTGAGTTATAGAAGGTTGGAAACATAAACCTTAAAGGTAGTCTAGGGTTAGTATTTTTCACTATTCAAAGTAGGTCAGGTTCACCAAATTATTTAACTTTTAAGGGTTATTGATTTTAAGCCCCAAGTTGTTAAAAGGTCTAAGTATCATAAATCAAGGTATAAGATATGAAATAAATACATCTACTAATTTATGAAAGTACTAATCTAATATAATATTTATAATAATAGTAATGAATGACACAAATAAGTACTTATCTATAAATTATATATGATGAATGATCTAGAAGCTAAAAATTGGTACATGAGTTGGTCTAGATGTCACAAATAGGATCTAAGTGTTATAAACCCTCCTATACAATATGTCCTACCTTGGACAGTAGTTTTGTGGTACTAGTGTCCACTTTTACTAATAATTTCCTCTTTGTAAAACTAATTTGTACTTTTGAGATCACTTGTGTACGAGTTTGCCATGATTATTCCTATGCAGAGAAACCTTATTTCACTCTTTGTGGCCTATTTTGACAAAAAAAAATTATGAAAACCCTAGAATTCCATATGATTAGAGTATTTGATTACCACAAGTAGAAAAATGTGATGTTATCTAGGTAGGATGGGCATCTTCAACACCCTATTATGATGAAAGTTTCCTACATACCAATACTCTAAGGAGGGATCAAGCTTGATGTAGTTCTCCCCACCTCAGTGTTGGTACAAGTAAAATTTAATCTAGTATGAGTGTTGGTTTGATTGATTTGAGTGAGGCTTGAAACTATAAATTTATGTATTCTAAGCTTAAGAGGTTTATATATGATTGCATGAAGAATTAGGGTAGAGTAAGGATTAATAATGTTAATTTTTCACTTATTATGAGCTTATTTATGTTTATTTTTAGCTCATTTCCATCTAGTGAATAAAGGGCTATAAGTCGTGTGTGTGTGTGTGTGTGTGTGTGTGTGTGTGTGTGTGTGTGTGTGTGTGTGTGTGTAGTGTTTGTGCAGGGTTTGAAATTGGTCTAGACTAACCTTAGGTTCCTTTTGAATTGAAAATATATTTTTTGGGGCAAAAAATATGGAAAAATACAATAGCACCAAATTAGGACACTAGTGTGGGGTGCTAGTGTCCAATTATGGCATTAATGTCCAGGTTGTAGAACTTAAGGCACTAGGAGCTTGGATGCCTAAGGAAAAATTTGAGACTAATTTTGAGATGTTTAGGGATGTGTAATGCCTACATGAAATATAGATAAGTGTCTAACTATGCCCTAATATACTTATAAGGCTAAGTTAAGGATGGGTGATCTCAAGTAACACTCTTGGCACTCAAGCGACATTTTAGATGACTAAAATAGGTTCTTGATTTTGTGCATTGGAAAATTGTATCTTTGAATGATTTGTATTAATATTTCCAATATATCCCAAGCCTTTATGATCATTTTGATCATATGTAGAAATAGGATGAGTGATGCCTTTGGAATGTTTTACAAATCATTGACCATGATAACTAAAGTTTTATAAATATTTCTTTCCAAAGTCATACTATTTAGAAAATTGAGTATCATTATTGAGAGGTAGATTTGTATCCATTTTTAATCGTATTTTTATTTTTTAACCTTTTTTTATCTAATTTTGATAATTTTAATCTTTTTTGCTCTAAATTGTTCTTTGGTAACCATATTTGTTGTTTTGGTATTTATGTTTCAGCATAGGTTCTCATAATGTGAGTGGTGTTCTTGGTTGATGTATCAATGATATGATCACCACTACTTTTGTGACTTTGTATTTTATTATTTAATACAAAACAACAATTTTTATAATGATCTTACATTATGTGATATGCATAATATCATTTGTATCACCTTATAAGATGTGGAGGAGGTAAGTTGATCACTTTGTCTTGAATCATTTCTCTTAGGATTTCATTTGGTTTCTTAGTAACCTTTGGTATAATACTTGAATCACTTGTTTTAGATGTGTTATTTGTAGTTTTTCATTTGTATAAGAAGCCTTATTTTGCACAACATTAGTAGATGAAGATGCAAACACATAGTTAACACTAGCATGTTTTTGATGTTTTATATATGTAATTTGATTTTCCAATGATGTGAGCCTCGAATTAAAAAAATAATTTTTTATTTTTTAATGATTTTATTAATTTATTAATAGTGATAAATTGATCTTTTAGGTATTAATAAGTACAAATCCTAAGTACCTTGGATTGAATATGTTATATACACCATCTACCTTAACCCTTAATAGAGTGGTAACATGGACCTAGTTAGATAGATGATAGCTATCACCCTCCTTAGGGTTATGAGAAAGAGGTTCAATATTATTAAAAAATATTGGTAAAAATAAGTTTGAGTTTTATCTTTATTAGGACGATTCTCTAGTTTTGTGGTTTTGAGATTTATAACAATGTAGACAAGACAGCAAGTAATGACTATAATGAGATATTAGAATAGAAAGTGCTCAACATACCTATCCATATTTAAAATGATTTTAATGAAAAATAAGGTTTGATATTTAAGGATTTTATATTTTCCATTGATTGTAAATAAATAATTATAAATTTTAAATATATTACAATAGTTAAAAAAATGGTAGACCCAAAGCTAAATTTAAGTTTTTTCATGAGACACAAAGATCAGGTTCACAAAAATGTTTAACCCTAAATTGAGATGAGTCAATATAGTATATGCTTAATAATACATAAATTAATAAGCACAAGGGTGATAAATAAATCTATAGTAGACCAATTAATTTTTAAACTCATATAAAAAATATTCTAAATTTATAACACTAAGATATTCTAAAAATGAAAAGTAAAACTAATAAATTAGAAAAAAGATTACTTAGTTGATTTACTATGTGTATGTAGATCTAAGTTGAAACAAGCTATAATTGGGATGGATTAAGATCCTATAAAATTATTTAGATTCTATAAATTTACATTTTGGAGCCTCAGATGCTTGTGCCAGATCTGAATAGTTGCATCGATGTTATTGTTTGATTTAGACACAAGTATATGATAGGGAATATTAGTTGGACATGGTTGTAACCACATGAAAATTTTTAGGTTTTATTTTGTCTTTACTCTAGTGTGTCTAGATCATTTACACAAGTTGTCACTCTTTTACAAATGATCTACACCTATCTTCCTCACCCTTGGAGTGACCATGGGAAAAATTGTTAGTGGGCACATGGTGTTGAGATGCCCCAAGGATCCCTTTATTAATGGGAATTTCCTACATATTTAATACTTTGAAGAGGTACTTAGAATTATGTAGTTATCCTCTACATGTTGGCTTATGTGTGTATCAATATACAATGCATGATAAGTATATAGAGTGACCTAGTTTTTGTTAGTGTAGATTTTTCACCTTACTTAGGTTTTTACTACACTTGTATTATTCATTGTGCTTAGGTGGATATTTGCTCTTTTAGGATGATTTATGAGGTCATATATTTTCACACTAACATGTGTAAATTATGGCCAAATGGGTTGGTGAGGATGCCTTATCATTCACAAATTAATGTTGACTTATCTCTAGCACATGGGGTTGTTATTCATTTGATAACTGACCCTTGTTCACATTACCAAATAGATGTGGTTCATGCCTCTTCTCAAGATATTTAATGCACTATTATCCTTTTAATTTTGTGAGGTGTGAGATCTATTATTCTTATGTGGATTAATGCAAATTTGGGTTTTGCTCTTATCTATTGTCTTGTGCAATATTTTTTCTTTGTGATTTCATCTTGTTGTAGCTTCATTATGGTATGTACTAGATTTGTATCATGTGATCATTTTACCATTCCATTCACACTATCTAGATTGTAATTAACTCATATATGGTATCAAATCCATACCGATAATTTTATGTCTTATTTTACATTGTAATCTTTATTTTAAAATCTTGAAATTATTTGTATGTGGCTTATTTGCCCACAAAACCATAGTTATCTTGGTTTATGTTTTGGTTTATAAGATATGTCTTGAAGATATTTAAAAATTCACATGTAGGCTACCCTTGCCAACATAGATGCTAAATAATGGAGAGGAGAGGTCATTTTTTGGAAAAACCACTATGCCACCCATCCAAAATTGTTTGTATTTGAGTAAGGGTTTAACTTTTCAAACAAACTTATAGGTTTTGGGGGATTTGAATGTGGGTTTATTATATTTTTTATTGATTAATGATTACTCTTTGCATCCTATCTCCCTCCACTCTATCCTCCACCTCTCACATGTTGTAGTGCCCAAACAACCTCGCCAACCAACTAATACCACCATGCCAACCAGCCAAAACCACTTATTTTTGGGTTTAAAACCTATTTTTACACCCCATAGTTTTATCCTACCCCTCATTCCTTCCTTCCATGAATATACATGGCCAAAACCACTTTTTTATGTTAAAACTGCATTTTTTTCAAAAAAACATGGTTTTTAAAACCACATTGGCTTCTAATTCATGGTTTTATGTAGTTATGAGTGGTTTTGATCATTTAAGTGGTGGTTTCTAATTGTAAAAGTGTTTTTGGAACTTTTTCAACATGAATAATGTTTAAAGTAATATTCAAAATCACTTTATTGGCTTACATTATTAAATTATTTGAAAAAATGTGGAGACTATCGTAAGAGCGGGATTTATTTTTTTATTATTTTTAATAAAAAAATATAACATTGTGGAGAGGTTATTATCTCATGTATGAGTTAAATGTTTTTTTCATTGTTTTTTAATAAAAATAATAAATTATAAATGTTTTTTTTATTTTTTTGTATAAAAATATTAAAAGACAAGAAATGGTGATTGCCTAAAACTTCTCATATTTTCGTTAGATGAAGATTAGAGGGTGAGGTCCAATTTGGTAGGTGGCTAAACCCCCTCACATTCAAAACATTTATTTTCTCTCTATTTCTCATTATTTATACTAGTCTTCCTTGGATGTATTTTCAGTAGAGCCCAACGTCCTCCTTGTTTATTAAAAACATCTTTTTTGACACTTGCATTGATTGCTCTAGACACACTATCAAATGAGTCTAATGTCTTTTGAACATGTATTTGTAAATTTTGGGAGGGGGTTCACCATTTCATAGTTTAGGGGGGTCTACTTTATTTTTATGAGTCACTTTCTATTTTTTTTGCATTCTCTATTTTTTTCAACAACTACTACAACTCATTTTCTTCACTAAAATGGATTCAAGTTCAATCAACCCACTAAATCCTTTTAACTATAATGAATGTAAATCACTATACAATCATTCTAAGAGTAAGGGTTTGTATAGGATAACCATGGGTGATGAAACTAAACCTAGCATAGATGCAGAAATAGTAAAGTGGTATAACTATAGTGATGAAGCTTATGGGCTATTGTGTCTTTCTGTGTCTCCTGATCTCCTTTTTCACATAAAATCTACTAAGACTCCCAATGAAGTCTGGACCATTTTGGAAATGATATTTGGGAAGCTTGATGTAATGAGAGGTCACAAGCTTGAAAATGAACTCATTACCCTAAGTCCTAACAAATTTGAAACCTTTCAAGATTTATTCATTGAGTTTAAGGCTTTAAGATTGTAGTTGAAGACTATGAGATAGAGAATAAAGATGACCAGTTAATCATTTCTATTCTCTCCAAGCTTGGTCCTAACTATTTAGTATTTGTCTCTACTTTCCATGACACTAAAATTACTTTGGGCACTACATGGAAAATTCCCTCTTTAGATGCTTTCATTACTGACATAACTAGAGAGCAAGACAAGTTGATTCATATGGGCACATTGAAGTCCACAAAACCTTAATCCCTAATTGATGGGAATGAGAAAGCAAATACTTCAAACAAAGAAAAGAATAATAAGAATAAATATTATGAGAATAATAAAGAATTAAACTTTACCAAAACTAGCACTAAAACCTCCTCTTCTAATGGCAAACATAAAAAAAAGAAGGTTAAGTGTGCCTCTATAAGAAAAATGGGCATGATGAGCACAAGTGCATGAAGAAGAAAATAAATCACCTAACTCATATCTTAGAGAAGAATAATGTAGGTATTCCTAAGTCCATCAAGTAGAATTCATCTACCCAGGATTATATTAAGGCAAGTGGAAAGGGGAAAAACAAAGAGAAGGGAAAGGCTCTTGTAGTAGTTTCAACTTAAAGATCTTCATGGGTTATTGACTCAAGTGATTCTCACCACATGGGCTCTTCACTAGTTGAATTTTCATCTGTACAACCTTGTAGCATGTCTTCTATTAGTTTGGATGATGACACTTTTGTAATAGTTATAGGGAGAGGATTTGTTGGAATAAAAAGAGGAACATTAAATAATATTCTAAGTGTTCCTTCTCTTTCAACCAATCTCCTATCCATGTATCAAATCACTCATATCAGCAAAGGCATGAGGGTGGAGTTTCTACCAGATTTAATTATCATCAGGGAGTTACATAGTGATTCTATAGTAGTATCAGGTAGGGAATATCACCAAGATAGGCTATACATTTTCTCATATTTTGTACTTGATTCTTCTCTAACTACATTGTTTACTCATTCAGATGCAGTTATCAAATTATGGCATGAGTATTTTGGCCACCTTAACTAATGCTACCTTGAACAACTTAGAAAAAATGGCATGGTCATAAGATTGCCTCGATTCCAATTATCTAATGGAATTTGTGAGGGTTATTCTCTTAGAAAGTAACCTAAAGCAAAATTTGGCATAGGCAAAGCTTGGAGGGATTCACGAGTAATGGAGTTAATTCACAGTGACATATTTGGACCTTTTCCTAATTTATATTTTACAAGGAATAAGTACACTCACCTTTCGTTGATGATTTATTGAGATATACATGGGTCTACTTTCTTAAGCAAAAGTTTGAAGTGTTTGAATATTTTCAAGACTTCAAGGCACTTTTTGAAAAATAATCTAAGAAATCTATCAAGGTTTTTTGAACTAACAATGGAGGTGAATATATTAGCAATAGATTTGAGAAATTTCACATCACAGAGGGGATTGATTTGCAGTAGATAGTTATTTATAGTCCTTCATATAATGGAGTTATAGAATGCAAGAATAGATCTTTGAAATAAATGGATAGCTATATGATTTATTCTAGGTCCTTGGCACCTCAGTATTGGGCTGAAGCCATTAATTATGCTTGTTATATTTAGAATAGGTTTCCTCACAAAGCTTTGAAAGGCATAACTCCATTTGAATCTTGGCATGGAAGGAAACCTGATGTTGAGCACTTTAGGTTTTTTGGATCTCCAACTATTACATGTATACTAAAGAAGAAACATAAAGCTATGGAACCTCAATCTAATATTTTCATATGTGTAGGTTGTTTAGATGGTGTCAAGGGGTATCACCTTCTACATCTAACCAAACATGAGTTGTTCATAGAGAGAAGTGTTTATGTTCAAGAGAGTCCCAAAGAATAAACACTTGACACTTTTATCTTTCATTAGATTCACTTATAATTGATAATTATTCTTCTAACTTAGATCATCTAGATCAGGTTCTTTATCCAAGGTCTTGTTATTCTTCAAGTTCTAATAGTGAGGATAGTAGTGAGGAGTCTTATACATCTAACTCTAGTCATGTTTCAAAGGATGAGGAGTTAACACCTTACTCATATACATTTAGGCCCCTTTGGGCTAGGTAGACACTCCAAAGTGCAGGAACTTGGGTAGGGGATGCAATAGATGATAGACATACTCAAGTAGATTATCAAAGTTGTTCATGTGCCTTTTTTACTTTAGTTTTGGATCCATAGACATTTTGAGAGGCTTCATGCATACTTGAGTGGGATAATTTTATGTAAGAATAATATTCTTCCTTGATGAAAAATCACACTTGGTATTTGACTTCACTTCTTAAGGGAAAGAAGATGATTCAATGTAGGTGGATATATTGGACCAAGTTTATAGTAGATGGGTCAACTGATAAGTAAAAGGTGTGATTGGTTGTCAAAGGTTTTTCATAGATAGCCAGTACTAACTAATGAGATAACTTTACACCTTTTTCAAACATGAATTCAATCTAACTCACACTAACTATAGCCACAACACATGATTGGGATGGGTACTAGATGGATGTGAAGAGTGCCTTTCTTCATGGAGACCTTGAGGAGGATATCTATATGGAGCAACCACCTAGGTTTATTCAAGATTCATCCTTAGTTTTCAGACTTAGTAAATCCATCTATGGTCTTAAATAGGCCCCTCAGGCTTGGTATACCAAGATGGATTCCTTCCTCCTTACTTTAGGTTTCACTAGTTGTCATTCTGACCCCAATGTATAATTCTTGTGACAGGATGATTCTTTATTGATACTATTCCTTTATGTTGATGATCTTTTGATCACTAGGAGTTCATCATCATCTATTGTAGTGGTGAATAAATATCTATAGGATATATTTGACATGATTGAATTAGGTCTTCCACATTACTTCCTTGACATTGAGATTTCATAATCTAATTTAGGGATTTCACTTGCATAATCCAATCATGCGCTTTATCTTTTGGCATGGTTTCACATGGTTGATTGTAATCCATCTCTAACTCCCTTTCTATCAAGAGTCAAGCTTGAGGTTGATTGTTCTACACCTTTGGTTGATGCCACTTGGTATCAATATCTTGTTGGTAGCCTCATCTATATGGCTCATACCAAGCCTGACATTTCATATGCAGTAGAAATTATCTCCATATTCATGCATTAACCCCATGAGTTTCATTAGAAATAAACTAGAAATATCTTTCACTATATTCAAAGCTATTATAAATTCAAGACTCAGTACAGATTTGGCACAAAGGTTGGCTTGATTGGTTTTATAGATTTAGATTGGGTTGGTGATACTCAAAATCTCAAATCCACTTTAGGTTATAGTTTTTCTTTGGGTTTTAGTCCTATCAGTTGGTCTGTTAAGAAGGAAAATGATATTTCTATATCTTCCATAGAGGCATAGTATGGAGGAGTTATTAATGAAGTTACTAAGGTTATTTGGCTTTAGGGGATATTATCCAAGTTTTGTATTCCTATCAGGCATCCCACCATCATCTATTATGACAAATAAAATACTATATAGATATGAAAGAATCTAGTTCAACACCAATGAACCAAACACATTAAGATCCACGTGCATTTTATCCATGAGCTTATTCATGATCAGGTAATCAACTTGAGTTTTTGCTAGTCTTCAAAATAGGTTGCAGATATATTTACCAAACCCTTCACTAAGAGAAAGTTAGCATCATCATGTTTAGGGGGGCCTTATATCCTCCTCTCTTCTTCTATGTCTCTCTTTTTTTGGATGGGTAATTTTTTTCCACTGGGTTTTTCCCCTTTTTTCCACTTTGTGAGAGATTGATTTATACTTGGTTACCTAATCAAGCCTAGTTGTAATGACCCAATTCTACTGCACACCTAAGCTACACTTAAAGGGGGTGTTATTGTATATTTTTCACCTTACTTAGGCTTTTACTAAACTTATATTATTCATTATTCTTAGGTGGATATTTGGTTATTTAGGATGATTTATGAGGTCATCTCTTTGCACACCCACATGAGGAAATTATGGTCAAATGGGTTGATGAGGATGCCTTGGCATTCACCAACCAATGTTGACTTAGCTATAAAACATAGGGTTACTATTCATTTGTCAATTGACCCTTGTTCACATTGTCAAATAGATGTGGTTCATGCCTCTTCTCAGCCTATTTAATGGCATGTTCTCCTTTGTAATTTATGAGGTGTGAAAGCTAATATTCTTGTGTGGATTAATTCAAGTTTGGGTTTTTCTCTTATTTATTCTCTTGTGCAATATTCTTATTTTTTTATTTCATCTTGTTGTAGCTTCATTGTAGTGTGCACTAGCTTTGTCTTGTGTGATCATTTGACCATTGCATTCACATTATCTAGATTGGAGTTAACTCTGATAGTTTTTAACTTAGTAAATATAGCTCAATGAGTGCTTCTTCAATACTTCATTCTTGTATATGGTTCATCCCTATGATTGATATTTAAATAGGAGAGAATATAAAATCTTTACTCTCTTAAATGCTTGATTGGGTGCCTTTGGTAAGTTGCCTTCTGAGTTGTTAGGTTTGTGCTAGTGAGGAATGAATGAGGGTTGATCTTGTATATATGCCAACCCCTTTTGGAAATATATTACATAAAAAAACTTAAGATGACCATAGGTATATGTTTTATTTGCAAATTTTATGACTTTAGGGCACTGGACCCTTAGTTTGGCACATGACATTAGCATCAATGTAAGCATTTGACTAGGACACACATTTTTAGGTAGATATAAAATAGATACAAGTCCAAAAATTTTAAAGGATGATAATAATTATGTTTATATCATTTTGAGTAGTACAAAATTTCTAGTCATAAAATAACATATGGTTAGATTAATAGATAATAAATAGGCACAAGAGATAGTTGATGCAATCCTTTCAGTAAAAGGAATGTCGTAGGAACTTAAGCATATATCCATGAGAATTACTTGTCAATTATATGATACTAAAGTGATATATAATTAATATTTAATGGATACAATTGGTTTTTTGTTTGATTTTTATAAATTGGGCATAATAAACATTTTTAGTAATGTTGATAGAGAAGTGTGCCAAAAACTAGTACATAAGAGGTTTGAATGGTTTTATTTATTGGATTGGTAAGTCATAGAACCACCTTGGATCATAGTCTTTAAGGATCCTTCTAAATAGTTTAGTAAAAAATTATCATTAGAGGCATAATAAAGGCATGCCACATAGAAAGATTGAAGATATTCAAGATCACCCTTTCCATAATAAAAAATGAACTTAGGTGCAACAAAAATTATTGTCAAGGGATTCAAATATATTTTAGGTGCAATAGGTTTATCCAACACTTATTTTAAATCAATAGCATAAGGTGATTTAGTAGATTTTGATTCAATATTTATAACCTTATCTTGCTAAAATTTGATAGTTTGGACAAGATCTTGCACATCATTATCACTAAGATTTGAAGTTTTGGAAGTCATCAAAGGAATGTGCCCATATTTTTAGTGTTTATAAGCATTGAAAATTATAAATTGGTTAAATTATTTATGTTTCTCATGTAAGATATATAAATAGTCAGATTTTTTTGGGAAACAATGGTGTTAACACATATCCCATGCCCCCATTATAAGTATGAAGTAGTGATGTGCTCAAGGGGAGGGTTATTAGTATATAATCATTTACAGTACCACCTAAGGGTTCACCATCACTAGTTTAATAATCCTTAGCCTTATCATGTTCATTTATTTCATCTATCATAACATACAAAAATTCATCCATTAAGCCATTGTTTTTATTAAGATGAGTAAGTAATGTTTATTTATCTTCCATTTGAAAACAAGTTTTGTGATTAACATTTTCCATTTCTTATAAACGAAAGATTTAAAATTTTATACAAATTAAAACAATAAAAAATACCATAAACCCTAAGCCAAATTAGGTTTTGGATATAAATACATAGAGTTTGAGTTCACTAAATATTTAACCCTAAATTTAGAATGAGTGAGATCATATAGGGTTAAGAATATGAAATTGAATAAGCATAAGGGTGATAAATAGATATATAGTAAGCCAATTAGTTTTCAAACTCAAATAAACAATATTATGAATTTATAACACTGAGATATGCCAAAAATATAGAGCATATCTATTGATTGATATTACAATAAGTTAAAAATATGAGTATTTAGCTAGTTTATTATGCACATGCAAATTTAGATGGAAATAAGGTAGAAGTGGAGTGGATTAGGATTCTAGAATAGTTTTTAGATTCTATAATTATGTATTATGTGGGATTATATGCTTGTTTCAGATCTAGATAATTGCATTAATGGTTTTATCTAAGTTTGATGGAGGTATCCAGTATGGAATAATGACGTGATCTAGATGTGACACTTGGATCCTTTTAGATCATCTATTTCCTTTCTTTTTGTATGTTTAGATTACATCCATAGGTTATATCTCTTTGTAAAATTATTAAACCCTAGCTTCATCACCCTTGGAGTGATTATGGGAAAAATTAGTTAGTGGGCATATAGTGTCACATCTTGATTCCTCATTAAGCAAACTTACTAATTATCCATTGATATTTATAGTTGGTGATTTTATTTGATTATTATTAATTAATTTGTAAGTCATATTTTATTATGAGATAGTTGAATATTACTTTGATTACAATATTACATTTATATTGAGTTAGTTATAGTGTATACTATTTACATTATGATCATGTTTATTTGTTATTTCAACAGTATTTTATGATATATATATATGTCATGAGTTGGATGTAGGAGAGATTTATCCCTCAGAGAATGATTGCATTAATACTTTTATCTAAGTTTGATGGAGGTGTCCAATATGGAATAATGACTTGATCTAGATGTGACACTTGGATCCTTTTAGATCATCTATTTCCTTTCTTTTTGTGTGTTTAGATTACATCCATAGGTTATATCTCTTTGTAAAATTATTAAACCCTAGCTTCATCACCCTTGGAGTGATTATGGGAAAAATTAGTTAGTGGACATACAGTGTCACATCTTGATTCCTCATTAAGCAAACTTACTGATTATCCATTGATATTTATAAATGGTGATTTGATTTGATTATTATTAATTAAGTTGTAAGTCATATGTTATTATGAGATAGTTGAATATTGCTTTTATTACATTTATATTGAGTTAGTTATAGTGTATATTATTTGCATTATGATCATGTTTATTTGTTATTTCAGCAGTATTTTATGATATATATATATATATATATATATATATGTCATGAGTTGGATGTAGGAGAGATTTATCCCTCAAAAAATGATGGAGGGAGAGCATCATTAGAGAGAGTGACTTATATTGAGGTGTTATGGGATGACAAAGTAACATCTATAACCCTCCACATACCACATTAGTTAGTACATGTTAAATGCATAGTTGATGGTTAGTGTTAGTAAGTTTTGATGATTATCTGCATTTAGATAATTGATTATGCATACTAATGGTGTGTTATCTTAGTGTTTTCACTTCAATTTGAACCCTTTTAGGATATGTCTTAGCTCTCCTCATCTAAGTGTCACAATTGAAATACCTCTAGGCTTGTTATTAGCCTAAGGATAAGGTGAATCTCTAGGTAGGGCTAGCTCCCTTGATGTACCACTTTGGATCACTACTACACCTAAACATTGGGAGGAAAAGGGAGAGAGAAAAATGAAAGAAAACTATCCTAAGAGAGATGATACACCAAATAATTTGATGACTTCCAACCAGATGCATGTTACACATGAAACCAAGAGACTAACCAAACATACACTTCTCCAATCTACATCTTCTCGCATCAATGTTACATTATGATGTTATGAATGAATGTTTAGGATCAGAGGAATAGAAAAGAGGCCTTGAATGGAGCTAGTGAATATAATAACTCACTCAACCTTGAAACTTCTTTAAAAATTTCACATGCCCTACAAGAAGAAGCTTTCCAACTGTAAATAAATGATAGAATGAAATAATCATGCTAAGAAAACAAGAGTTATCACTTATATAAAATCAAAAATTCCAAATGAAAACACTAATAAAAATCATGTAAGAGGTAAAATTATTATTATTATTGATAAAATGGTATAAAAATTATAGGGCTTCACCATACTTAGGTGGATCATAAGTTACAATGGCCAAAATGGCTAGTTCTTATAGAACTTGAGAGAGAGAGAGAGAGAGGAGAAGAGATAAGTCAAAGGGTTATAAGGACACTTGTAAATCTAATAAAATGAGTTAATTTTACATGAGAAGAGTATATTTTACAAAAAATTCAATTTTAGAAGAGACAAGTGGCCATACAAGGCATGAAACTCATGAAAAGTGGCATGAAAGTTCTCATTTTGGCTCAAAAAATTGCCTTCATGATTTGGACATATTTAAATATCCAAAATCTGATTAGGTATAGGTATAATGATTTTAATGAATGATAATTATTTCATATATGCCTCTCCATGCATTGGTTGTAGTCTTGGTCATCTGAAACCTTCCTAAAATGAGTTATCACTATCTGCAGTCTAAAAAACTTCTCTTTCATGCACCCTGCACACTTAACCTCCAATTTTACTTTATTTTCCAATTAAAATCCATAAAATGGATTTTATTACATTTTTTAATACTATACATGTCCTTAGAGTCATCAAGCACACCTTAAAATCACTCCCACTTGGAGTTTTCACACTTCTCACTAGCTTTGTCACTATGCTAGTTTTGATTAGCTAAGATGGGAGCTATTGTTTGAACACTTAATAGTTTTTATAAAGTTATAAATTACCATATTGAGTTATTAAAATTCATAATCTTTCCCCTAAACTTTATTTTATCTTTAGACTCCTTCTAGAACCTTCAAAACACATAAAATAGTCAAAAGTACCCTATTTTGTACCGTCTATACAATCCTGTATAGTCCAAAAATATAGGGAGTATATTAATATATTATATTAAAATATTCAATAATAATCCTATTCAAAATATTCAATTATATTATCTTTCCATCTCCATTTCCTCAAACTGGTCACTGGGAAGGGTTTAAGAGGGTTTAGGCCTATTTCACCCTCTTAAGGTTCATTCATAAATATGGGATGTTTAATCTACCAAAAAATTTCACTAGAACATATTTTAATACATTTATAAACTTCCAATAACTCCTTACGTCCTCATTCACAACCTCCAAAAATATGTGAGCATAAAACTTATCTTATCGAGTTTACTTCTCCATTTACAAAGGCCTAATGTTGGTCCTAAGACAAAATTAGATTCCCCTACAACTTCTCTACCTTCCACCAGATATACAACCTCATTTTTTACCCCACTAACATTACCAAATTCATTTTATTTATCATCTAAGTCTATACATGAAGTTGACCCCCCTTTTGGATTCTAGGCCTAGTCATTTTTTTATCAGAAATTGGGTTCTAAAAAATGGTTTCAAGTTAGAGTTTCAGTGGTGGCACACTGTAAATCTTGTCGAGATATTTTTAATGCTTTTGTGGTTTGAAAAATGGAGTCTGGATGCTCAAGATATATCCAGTTGAATAAATCATGCGATAGGGGTGTCAAAAGTGATGTGGCACTGTTGAAAAATGCCAAGTGGACAAATCACCATTTGACACATAGTAAATAATTAAGGGGAAAAAAATATTGGTTAGGTGTTTTTTTATGCACATGTTATTTGATAAATTCAAATGTATATAGGTGTCAAACCTCCATGCCACAAACACTCCACTAAACATGCATCCCTCATTCCTAGGCATTTGACTAAGCTTGGGTGGCGACCAAAGTTGGCACCCAAATCCTTGCCATTTGAAAATTTCAAAAAATTTACTATTTAAAGAATTTTAGCCAACTCTCCCAACAAATGTGGGACTATTTCCTTAGTCAAAGCGTGCCCATGGAGGAAGGATGCCCTTTCCCACATCCCTAAGCACCTAAAATGGAGGAAGGCAGTTTTGAACTTGAGACCTAGTGCCTAAAAGGTTAAGGCCTTGACCACTTCAACCATGGGTTTCGAAGTGTTATAAAAGGCACTAATTTTTACTTGAATAAGGGAAGTTCTGGACTGTATTTTTTATTTTAAGAGGCTGAGACTTTGTAAAAGCTTTGGGAAAGCTTATGTAATGGATTTGTATCCATTTTCCAACCATAATACTCAGTCTTAATACTCTTTTTATCCAATTTGCATATTGGAAGAGTATTTTTAAGCCCATAGAGGAGATTTTTAGGACTTTTGAAGCAACTTTGCAAGTGTGAAGACTCACAAAATTTGAAGGTGTCGGGCTTGATTATCAGTCACGGTGAAGGTAAATTTTTGAATTGAGAGATCAACTTGTAGGAAAGTTGTTTATTTTTTCCAATTGTTTAAAGTGCCCTTAATGGAAATGGTCCACTCCTTTGGAGAATCCAGAGATGTAGGCATCAATTGTTGAGCCAAACTCTGTTATCACATTTCATGTTTTTGGTAATTGTCATTTTTGTGCATGATTTTGATTCAGTTTGCTAATTTGATTTTAATTAGTAGATGAACTCATGCAAGAAATTCAAATTTTTACAATTATAACACAACGTTATTAAAAAAAATTGGTTTAATAACTGAGAATGTTTTATGCCAAACATTTTGCAAGTTCTTTTGAGTTTTTCAAGAATTTGTTTATGTTTGAGAAATTTTAGTATTCATACTTAAAACTTCACTTTGAGTTAAATCAGTGTAGTTTATAGATCAAGTTGGTATCAGAGCAATTAGAATGTTGGGTTAGCTTTTGATTGAGTTTTGACAGTTGCTTTCAATTATTGGTTTTCAATATCACTTGAATAGATTGCAGTATGCAGTTGTGGAATCAGTGTGTTTGCAGGAAACCATGGGCAAGTTGTCACATAAAGCCAAGATGGAAGAGCTTGAAATCATCAACAACTAGATTCAAGATGAGAATGCATTTTTGAGATGCAAGCTCTATTCCCTTGAAGACCAAGTTGCAAGTTTAAAATCAGAGCTTGAATCCAAGGATGAGCTCTTGATGAGATTACAATGTGGTGAGTGTGAAAAGGTAAAGCCTTTAACTTTAGATGCAGAGACTATGACTGAGTGAAATGTAAGTTTTTCACCACGTAATACATCTACTTCTTTCCATTCAAATTTGGATTCAAGTAATGATGCTTTTGGTAGTTTTGAACAACACACTAAGGGTATATGATCCAAATTGTTGATTAAAATGGGATTTAATGGAAGAGGTCTTGGTCGAGATGGCCAAGGAATTACTAACCCAATACAAGTAGAGCATAGATCCCTTCATGCAAGTTTGGGTTACACTAGTGAGCAGGTGGATAAAGGAGAAACTTCCTCCATGGCTAAAGGAAGACAAGCTTTTAATAGCAAAGAACTGAGGCCACTAGTAGAGCATGTACGGTGTGAGAAGGAAGGTAGAAGAGGTATTGAGATTCCACCTCCTAGTTCCTACACTAGAGTTAGCACTAAATCTTCTGATCCACTTTTTATGTTTAAGAAATTTGGATTTAACATTCAGAAGATAATGCAATCATTTCCATGCACTTTTTATGGGATGCATAACCACAAGTTTGCATTTTGTTGGAAGAGACATGCTATGATTAAGTAGATTGTAGGTGTTCAAGACCATTCTCGTCATGGCAAAGCAAGAAAAGGTAAAAGGGAGACCTCACCTAAGAAGGTTGTTTGCACTCATTGCCATATGAGTGGACATTAGATTGATCATTGTGCTAAACTTCAATCATATTCTCATTCTAAACATGGTAAAACTAAGATGATTTATCAACCTATTACTAAGGTCAATGAACTTAAATTAATCCATAATGATGCTAAGGAATCCACTAAGACAATCAATTTCACTAGGAAGAAAGAAATGGTTAAGTGGATTATCACTACATTCTTTTTGCAAAGCATGGTTAAGAATTCACCTAAGGGAATGAACAAGCTTTGATAGATGTACATTAGAGTTTGTGGGAACACTTCAAGATAGGTTTACCATATGAAGTTTTTCAATTCTCACTTTTTGATAACTCTAAGTTTTTGAATCTCCTATTTATGTTGTGTGAGTTGTCTAGAGGACTTGAACTCATTTGATCAGTTGGAGATAATAGCAGAGTGCATGTTGTAAGTTGAGTTGATTCCTTACAACACTTATTAGACTTTTATTTTTTAGAATGTATCTATTTTTGGCACATGGATGTTTAGATGCATTTTTTTTAAGACCCTTTGGGCATGTTTAAATGTTAAGCAGCATACACTTTTGGTTGTTTGCATTTACTTAGCATATAAGTCCCATAATAGGGCATTGTATTACAACATGTCCACAACATTTATTGTATTTTGTTGACATTATAAACTTGTCTTGTAGTTACATTGGGAGTTGTTTCAATTTTTTGGCAATTCACCACTTTATAGGATGTGACATTTGGGCAGGCAGTTTTTGGTATGTTGTAATCACTTTGGCAGTTACATATTCACTTACTCATGCCTTTGGATTAGGAATTTTTATAGTTTGATTGTGAATAATTTTAATGTAATTTTTTATATCCTTGCTATGATTGGGTTCTATTTTCATGGATGCAATAGACCAATTATAAGATTTTAAAGGATATTGGACTTTTGGAGACCAAAAGCCTTCCATTGGGGAGGTGTGATCAAAAATTGGGTTCTAAAAAATAGTTTCAAGTTAGAGTTTTAGTGGTGACACACTATAGATCTCATTGAGATATTTCTAACACTTTTTGTGGTTTGAAAAATGGAGTCTGGATGCTCAAGATATAGCCAGTTGAAGAAATCATGTGACAGGGGTGTTGAAAGTGACGTGGCACTGTTGAAAAATGCCAAGTGGACCAATCTCCATTTGACACATGGAAAATAATTAGGGGAAAAAAATATTGGTTAGGTGTTTTTTTATGTACATGTTATTTGATAAATTCAAATGTATATAGGTGCCAAACCTCCATGCCACAAACACTCCACTAAACATGCATCCCTCATTCCTAGGCATTTGACTAAGCTTGGATGGCGGCCAAATTTGGCACCCAAATCCTTGTCATTTGAAAATTTCAAAAAAATTACTATTTAAAGCATTAAAACCAACTCTCTTAGCAAATTTGGGACTATTTCCTTGGTCAAAGCATGCCCATGGAGGAAGGACACCCTTTCCCACATCCCTAGGCACCTAGAATGGAGGAAGGTAGTTTTAAACTTGAGACCTGGCACCTAAAAGGTTAAGGCCTTGACCACTTCAGCCATGGGTTTTGAAGTGTTATAAAAGGCACTAATTTTTACTTGAATAAGGGAAGTTTTGGATTGTGTTTTTTATTTTAAGAGGCCGAGACTTTGTAAAAGCTTTGGGAAAGCTTATGTAATGGATTTTTATCCATTTTCCGGCCATAATACTCAGTCTTAATACTCTTTTTATCCAATTTGCATATTGGAAGAGTTTTTTTAAGCCCATAGAGGAGATTTTTAGGACTTTTGAAGCAACTTTGTAGGTGTGAAGACTCACTAAATTTGAAGGTGTCGAGCTTGATTATCAGTCACGATGAAGGTGAATTTTTGAATTGAGAGATCAACTTGCAGGAAAGTTGTTTATTGTTTTCAGGTGTTTGAAGTGCCCTTAATGGAAATGGTCCACTCCTTTAGAGAACCCAGAGATGGAGGCATCAATTGTTGAGCTAAACTCCGTTATCATGTTTTGTGTTTTTGGTAATTATCATTTTTGTGCATGATTTTGATTTAATTTTCTGATTTGATTTTAATTAGTAAATGAACTCATGCAAGAAATTCAAATTTTGACAATTATAACACAATGTTATTAAAAAAAAACTGGTTCAATAATCGATAACATTTTATGCCAAACATTTTGCAAGTTATTTTGAGTTTTTTAAGAATTTGTTTATGTTTGAGAAATTTTAGCATTTGTACTTAAAACTTCACTTTGAGTTGAATAAGTGTAGTTTACGGATCATGTTTAGTAGGCTTGTTTGCACCCTAAAGCCCAAAATGAGTTTTTTATGGTTCTCCCTAAATCCAATATCTTTAACACCTCTAAATTCACCCTAAAAACATTTTCCAATCAGTTATAACTCTCACTAATAGCTATAAGTAAAAATGGCCTACCATTTGGCTTCTAGGCCTTAACTGTGCCTATTAGGTTAGACTACAACCTTAGTGTTTTAGACCTCCCTATTTAGATATATACTTTTTTGAGATGTCCTTCATATTTAATTGTGTGATATCCAACTCCAAAAAACTATTTTCAAGGTCAAAATAACCCCTATTGCATCCTTTTATACACTATCCTCTAAACCTACCAGTTTTGCATAAGGGGAAGTACCCTCTATCTGAGACAAAATAGAGGGTATTTCCCCTATTTGTCTAAGTAAGCTTGTTATTTTAAGGGATTTCATAATTAATTTATATTATCTATACAAAAATTTATCTCTTTTTTAGGTCATATGTCCTACTACCTCTTCAAAAATCCAAATAGACTTCTAGAAAAGGAAGACTATGTAGGGTTCCAAGATGTGGACTATGCCTTGCTTGTCTAGAGCTCTTATATTTACTTGATAGACCACTATGATAGTATAATTATGTTATTATGACCATAATAAATTTATTAAAATCTTATGTTTTCCTTAAACCCCTACTTTACCTTTCCATACATCTTGCTTAGTCAAAATTGGCCTTCCATTCTTGACTGAGTTTTGCTTGTTTAGAGCTCCTATAAGTGTTCCTTATATGGTTAGACCTTATAAACTTTGAATAAGTATATTTTAAACCTTAAAATTTCAATTTAAAAATTATTTTCCTTTTCTATGATATATTTTTGCTAAACCCATCTTAATAAACTCACTTTTTATGCTCACTATCTATGCCTGCCCTTACAGTTGGCTATAGGTGTTCATTTCCAAATGAGGGGAATCTAAAGGTGTTTCTCTAATCAAAACTTAACATAATAACTTATCCTTCCTGGTATGATTTATTTTAATAGTTTCACATCATGCTTTAGGTTCTCATGAAAGAAACATATTTTCAAATTTTCACCTTTGGTTGGCTGTAGGTGAGCATTTGGTGATGAAAAGGGCCTATAGGTTTGTTTAGGGAACCAAAAAACAACATATATTCCCTTGTAATGACCCATATGTCATGAAAGATTTAATAAATCATATAATACTTTCCCAATCATAAAACATGGTTTGCATTACAACTTTTAGTTTGAAAGTCTCTTTGGAGCTTCAACTGTAGATGTCATTGTCTGGTTGTAATGATAAAAGCACAACTTTGGGATTCCTAAAAACCAAAATATATTGATCCTCTTGACTTAATTATTTGAAATGATATTTATATAATTCAAATCCACATGGATGCCTCAAAATTCCTTGAAACTATGTTACAAGATATCAACAAAACCCCTAGGAACTTTGTTTTGCACTTTTAGGGATAAAGGGCTTGAAGACAGTCATTTAAACATTTGAAGTGATTTTTAACTCCATTTTCCAACCTATCCTCTCAAGTGGGTCTTCTATGGTCAAAAATCCTACTAGGACTCCAAATAAAATGTTTCAACACATTAAATGGATAATTAGCTCTCTTTTAGGTTGCTTGTAGGTGGTCATTCAGTGTATATAGGCAGTAAAGGAGAAAGTGAACAATGTGCATGTTTTGACCCCATTGGCAGACTTGGAATATTTACCAATCCTATAAATAGGTATTTATCTTCATAAATCTTTAAAATAATCTTCAAAACCTATATTCAACATGGTAATTCCCTTTTGAACATAAGTAGATGCACTTTGAAAGGTATGTAGGCAGACAGTGAAATGGTCCATGCATTCAAGGAATGTTCTTTCATAATAACTTGATCTCTTTATCATGATGTTGGAATGAAACACTAGGATTTTTTCAAACCTTCAAAACAAGCTCTTATACTTCCTTTTCAATGTTTATAACCCTCCATGAAAGCCCCTATAGGTGTATTTTCTAGTCATATGATTGTATGGGTGAATGTACAGACTATCGCAGTCATCTTCCAACAAGTTAAAATATTTCTTGATTACTCATACAATTATAGTGTGTTAAAATTTTAATGACCTCTAATGCAATTCCATATATGTGTTTCAAAGCTTACACACTTGCCTTGGTTGACTGATATGATAGTTATGGCTACAGACTGACTGTATGATAGTTATGGTTTCAAACTCATGGAATGTTTCCTTTAAAGGTGAAATTTAAAGGTAAGGGAATTTAGATTACATCAAAAACATGTTGATGGACTCATCTCCACCCTTTGAAACCATGATCAAAATTTGAAGATTTTTAAAATGGTTAAAAATTGCTTATAACATAGAATGGTGTATCCTCTTACAACATGAAATGATTTGCATATCCAAACACCTTGAAGAACTAAACTAATAATAGTGATAATTATTTAAGGAATCCAACATCATCTATAATAAACCTTAGCAATTGGTTTGTATGAACTTGTCCAAAATGAAGTAAAACTTATAGGGTGCATAGATTAGCAAGCAGAAAAACATAGTCAACTTTATGAAGGGGTTCACAAATCATAGGCCAACATTCTTAAAAATATTGTTATGGAAATGAATATATCTAAGCTTAATTTCACCTCCCAAAGGCATTTGACCTAAAACCTCTTCCATTGACCATACCAAGCATGAACCTATTGATTACTTTTGCATGTCTAGAAAGGCAAGAAAGGAGTAGAATGGTTTTGGGTCTTTTTTATCACTTCCAAATCATGTCAATAATTTATATTAGTGTGAGTAATATTAATAGTTATATTACAACCTTTTCCCATGTGTAAAACTCTCTCACAGGTTGTACAAGTGCCAAACTCTTCTCTTTTATCAAGAAAATTACCTTTTTTTTTGAAAAATCTACCACTTTTTAGTTATGATAGTTTATAAGACCTCTTAGGACACATGTCACATTACATCACCCTTATTACACCTTCACACTTCCCTAGGAGGTCGTATAACTCATTTAATGCCCTATTTTAACCTCAAAATGACTCAAAATGATATAAGGACTAAAATGACTAATGACCAAGGCTAATGTGACATTAAATTCCATAAAATGACCTATGATACACCTTATGACCAAATGTTAGACCCCCTAAAACATCTAAATACCAAGGTTTCTCATATAATATCCATAATTTTACCTATAAGGTCAAATTTGGTTAACAAATTAGTGACTCATAGGGGTAGTATGCCTACTATACTAACTAAATTAGTAGCTTTATCAATTCATTAGACTTAGGGAGTCATATTAATTCTAATACATAACAATATGACCTTGACAAGAATATTTTATCAATACAAGACCAATTTACTACATCAACCACACAAAGTAAAGGACACAAAATAAAGCAAACAAATTAACAAGACACACACACACACACACACACACACACACACACACACACACACACACACACACACACACACACACACACACACACACACACACACACACACACACACACGCGCGCACACACACACATGTGCTCAAGTAACTTAAGGGAATCAAAAAACAAACTATTATGCACAACTATAAATTAATCATACCTCATTTTTAGGATCAAAAGGAAATTTTCTTGAATCTTCTTCTTCATCAGGTTAATCATAGCGCCAAGCATGTTTCTCTTTGAATTGGATACTTTGTAGATCAGACCTATTCTTTGGCACTTCACTTGATCTACTCTCAAGTAAGTCATCCTTAAATAGGTCTAAAATGTAGATATATTCCTCTTGAACTTTTACACATACCTCATACTTTTACCCACTCTTTATCTTATGGTCAACTTACATCTTCTTTGTATGCATGTCTTCAAGAGGATTAGTTTCTTGTTCCTTAGAAGATTAAGGCCAATAGGAGATTGTTTCATCCTTAAATAACTTATATGTTTCTCCAAATTTGTTTAGAGGATTACATCCCATCTTGATGATTTTAAAAATGTCATCATGAGATACATATGCCTCTTGGAAGGATGGATTTGAAAGGTTGCTTTTCCTTTGCATACTCACTTGAGTGCCAAGATTGCCTTCTCCATTCTTTACTAGATCATCACCTCCTTAAAGAGGAATATAACCTACTCAAATGACTAAAAAAAATTCATCCCAAGGTTTATTAGTAACTTTTTCTTTCCCGTCCATGGTATCTTGCATAGTGATGGAAGAACCATGGACTATTTATTCCTCTTTGGTAAAAGGAAGACATTCTTCCATGTCAACCCAATATAAAGATTCAACACAAGATACCACCTCTTATTTAGAATTTATAACCTCTTGAGGGATCTGAAATTTCATCTCAACATATACAATAAGACTTTGGTTCTCAAAGGTTGTAAGATCTTCAATCTTCTTCTTTGTGATTCCAAGACTAGGCATCTTGAAGTCAAGTGACTTAGTCTAATGAGGCTTCCAAGGAGCTAAGCTTTCTTCAAGCAAGAGTTTTATAAATTTTTATCAACAAAATATTCCTCTTTAGGTTCCTATATCATAGGTATATCAAGGAAAAGGGTGATGGGGTGAGTACAATATGAACTAGTAGGTGGAGGTGGCACATAGAACTCAAAATCAGATTGAGAGTGGAATGTAGGGGATTATTTTGGAAGCTCTTGAGGAAGGGGAAGAATAAATTGGGATGAAATGGTTTGGTTTTCTTCATTACATTTTAAAATCACTTCATTCACATATGATTTATCCTGATCACTCTCTTAAGGGAGGTTAGATGGGTTGTGTTTAATCATATGATCTTCTTTTGGATCTAGACCCTTCTCAAAATGAGTTATCACCATCTACAGTCTTAAAAATTCCTCTTTCAAGTACCCTACACACTTGGCCTCAAATTTGGATTTATTTTCCCATTAAAATACATAAAATTGAGTTTATTAAACTTTTCAATACCCTCCATGGCCTTAGAGGCATTGGTCACACCTTAAAATCACTCCCACTTGGAGTTTTCACACTTCTCACTAGTTTGGTCACTATGTCAGTTTTGACTGGATGAGATGAGAGATATTGTCTAAAAACTTAAGATTTTTTATTAAGAAATAAATGACCATATTTATTTATTTAAATTCATAATCTTCCCCTCAAACTTTATTTCATATTTAGACTCCTTCTAGAACCTACAAAACACATAAAATAGTCAAAAGTACCATATTTTGTACCCTATATTTATAATTCCATATAGTAAAAAAACATGAGAAGTAGATTGAGAGAGTATCCTAAAATTTTAAATCATAATCTTGGTTAAAATATTCAATTATTTTATATTTATATCTCCATTTATTCAAATTGGTTATTGGCAAGGGTTTAGGAGCATTTAGGCCTGTTTCACCCTCTTAAGGTTCATTCATAAATATCGGACATTTGATCTACCAAAAAATTCCACTATAACATATTTAAATACCTTTATCAACTTCCCATAACTCCTTATATCCCCATTCACAACCTCAAAAAATATGTGATCATTTAAACTTCTCTTATCGATCTTACTTCTTCATTTGCATAGACCTAATGTTGGTCCTAAGCCAAAATTGGATTCCCCTAAAACTTCTCTACCTTCCACCAGATATATCACCTCATTTTTTCCCCCATGAAAATTTCCAAATTCATTGGATTTATCATCAAAGTTTATACATGAAGTTGACCCCCCTTTTAGTTTATAGGCCTAGTCATGTTTAGTAGGCTTGTCTGCACCCTAAAGCCCAAAATGAGTTATTTGATGGTTATCTATGCATAAAATATATTTAACACCTCTAAATTCACACTAAAAACATGTTACAATAATTTATAAGTCTCACTAATATCTATAAGTAAAAATGGCCTACCATTTAGCTTATAGGCCTTAACTCTGCCTACTAGGTCTGATTACAACCTTAGTGTTTTAGACCTCCTTGTTTAGTTATATAATTTTATGAGGTGTAATTAATAATTTCATAGGTTTTATACAACTCCACACAACTATTTTAAATTTCAAAAAAAATCTTGGTTCATCCTTTTATACACTTTCCTCTAAACCTACCAGTTTTGCATAAGGGGAAGTACCCTCTATCTGAGACAAAATAGAGGGTATTTACCCTATTTTTCTAGTTAAAATTTTTATTTTAAGGTATTATCCAAGTCATGTATATTTTATATACAAAAATTTATCTCCTAGTTAGGTCATATGACCTACTAACTATTGAAAAAACCAAATAGACTTCTAGAAAAGGAAGATTGTGCAGGGTTCCAAGATGTGGACTATGCCTTGCTTATCTATAACTCTTGTATTTTATTGATATACCATTTTGAGAGTATTATGAGGTTATTATGATTATAATTTATGTATTCCAATCTCATTTATTACTTCAACCCCTAATGTACCTTTCCATACATCTTACTCAGTCAAAATTGGGCTTCCATTCTTAACTGAATTTTGCTTATTTAGAGCTCCTATAGGTGTTCCTTATATGGTTAGACCTTGTAAACTTTTAATAATTATATTTAACATATTTCAAGGTCAATTTATTAGTTATTGGAACTATATATTATATATTTTGGCTATACCCATCTCAAGAAACTCACTCTTTATGCTCACTACCTCTCTCTACCCTTACAATTGATTGTAGATGTTCATTTCCAAATGAGGGACATCTAAAGGTATTTATCTGATCAAAAATTAACATACTAACTTATCCTTCATGTTCCAATTTATTTTAATAGGTTTGTATCATGCTTTAGGTTCTCATGAAAGAAAAATATTTTCAAATTTTTAATTTTGGTTGGCTATAGGTGAGCATTTGGTGATGAAAAGGCCCTATAGGTGTGTTTGGGGAAACAAAACACTTAGTTTAATGATTATGTGAAATTAATCTTTTGGTATTTTCATTGTGTATGTTTTAATTAATTTTTAAAAATAATGTGTTATTTACCATTTTACTAACGAAATGTAATTGACCTTACATTAATCATATTATTAATAAATCATTATGATCATTTATTTTAAGAGGTTATTTATTTTTAAGTCATATTATTATAAAATAAATAAATTGTCTTTTATTTAAAAAAGTACATAAATAAAAAAAATTAATTATAAAGTATATAAAAACAAAACATAAAAACATAAAAAGAGAAAAATCATGGAATAAAAGAAAATACAAAAAGAAGGAAAGAATGCAGCTCTAAAGAAAAGTGCCATATTCTTGTAAGGAAATAAAAATATAAAGGAGGGTGAATTTGAGAAAAAATGGATAATCATGTGAAGAAGAAATATTGAAGAAGAGAGTATTTTTTGGATAGAGGAAGAAGAATGAATTGAAGAAGATAATTATCAGAGAGAGCGCATGATAATTTCTGGGTATCAAAATTTAGTTCGAGTGGTTTGGGTTTCAAAGTTATGGTTTTGAACCATCATTAATGGTAAGTCATTATATTTATTATTATAATTTTATTATGCATAAATGGTTATAAAATTCCTTATTGTCTTATTTCAAGAATACCATACTTCCTTACAGCCTAGTTGTAAATCCGCACAACAATATTCTAACTTATCATAGCTATAGTTTGATGACTTTGAATGTTGTATTAAATTAAATTGTGTCAAATAGCTTTGGTCTAAGAATTTTTTTATCCTCCTTGGATTATTTCTCTCTTTCTTCCTCTATAGTCTGAGCATTTTCTAACCTATTTTTATTAATTCATATGGGGTGATATATATATATATAGGGATATGTAATACTGGACTATTTGTATGGTTCCATGACTATATATAGCCTTAATATCTAATATGGCACCTATGCCTATAGATAACAATTATCACCATGACTATTTATTACCTTCTTAGTACCCAGATATATATAACAAATTACCAATAAGATTATTGATCTTGACTCGAGTTCCATAATATGGTAGAAAATGAACTATTTTTCATACATTACTCACAAGATCCATAGTATACTTGTCCTTCCTAAACTATGAAAAATTATATATGAAAGATGGAGTATAGACCAACAAAAAGGATATATATATCAACTATATATACTCCTAAAAAATATATCAATTTAATTGTGAATATAATGTCTTATATAGGGTAAACTGTATAGAGTGATTATGTATATTGTGTGTAGCCTCTAACAATATGGGTATAAATATATGCATATATTTATGTATTTGATATAACACAAAATCAATGACTTATACCTTTATATTTTCTTATATATCTTTTTATCCGTATAATTATAATATATAGCAAAATATAACTGTGGTATGTAGCATTTTGGATAAATAATTGTGGTATATAGCGAAGTATATAGGATAAAACTCTAATACATATATTTTGGATATAGTGAAGTATATCAGATATATATTTTTGAAATCACATATTGGATACAACTCTAATAATATGAAATAACTATAGTATGGATATATATATATATATATATATATATATATATATATATATATATATATATATAGTATGGATATATATATATATATATATAACTAAAAATACACATTTAACCCTACTCATTATCTTGAGTGTAGGTCTTACCATCAAAATTGGATTTCATGGCTTTCTTATGACCTTCATCGATACTAGCTTGTAAACAATTGATAATAATATATGTTATAAACAATATTAGAAGGAGAGATAGTGATAAAAATAATCAGATAGTATACTATCTTCTGCCATAGTGATCAGGATAATCTATAAAATATGATAAAATACCATAATCTAATTTTGCCATAGAGATCAAAGTATTATTATCAAATAGCAATAAATATAATATTTATAATAGATTAGTATTATCCTTGCATTTGGATAATATTTTTATTGATAATTGATAAATAATAAGGTTCAATGGATAATACTAGATTGGACAATTAATTTTATAGAGCAATATCTTCATTATCATGGTAACATGATTAAAATTTGGGAGTGGAGTCTTAAATCAGTGTCTTGTAAACAACTATTTGTTTTTCCTTTTAAAAGATTTTAGGAGATTTCAAGACTTTCCTATGATATTTACTCATTATTCCCTCATTATATGATATTATAATGTTATTTATATATTATTATATTTACTCATTATACAGGGAACTTATTGTATAATATTGGATCTTATTATGTTGATATATGAACTAAAGATAAAAGCTTTTTTCATATTATACCTATTTGATGGATATTATATAGATTAGTTACTAAAATACTCAAATTTTTTATATTAATAAAATTATGGATCTAGATGTACCATAAGGATGTTATTAGGACACTGCATCTATATAACAATTTGAATATAGCTAGATTTATAAATATAGTTCATATAGATTATAGAGGTGTACCTACATATTATAAATAATAATAATAATTCATAGGATTTCAAAGGATGGCAAAACTATAACTATATGAATGCAGTTTACTAAACATATAATAGGTTATTTAAATGAAACATTGTGATTCTCATGAGAACTATGACTTTATTTATTGTGATTGCCTATTTGAAATTGAGTAGTCATATATATTAGCAATCGACTATGATAGTATCATTCTTCATATAATGTAATATATTTAAATCTAATTAAATAAAATTATTAGTATGGAGTCTAAACATAGATTATACCTGATTGGTATATATTGTACTTCTTTGCTTATTATTTATGTAATAAATAATATTGTGGAGATTCATTCATACGTTTGATGGACTAAATATATAATTTTGATTTTTCATATGTTTAGCATGTTTTATGACTGCTAGTAGGATTTAATCTATATGAATATATTGGTTATATTTATATTAACCAAAACTCATATTACTAGTACTAAGTAAGTATTGAGATGGACTTCACTAGCTTATTAGTATCACCAATTCTAGATGAAGGTAATCTGATCAAGTGGTGTGTATAAATTTGATTGATCATATAGACCAATAACTATTGAAAATTTTGGCTAGAGTAATGTTATTTAGACATTGTCACTTCATAAGTATGATTTAAATGTTTGTGTGACATCATGTTAGAATGGATTTCTTTATGGTACATTATATGTTCTTAGAAAGCATACAACACATGAGTACTAGCTTGTCTCTCTAATTCTTTCACCATCACTATCTACTCATCCATGAAGGGAGAGTCATTCATTGATGGGGTATTGTGTAGGGGATTGATGGTAAATGGTTGGTGTGTAAAAGCACTCGAATGATGCTCTCCCTCCCTATAATAGTACTTCTTTAGAGATGACACTTGAGATTACCATAGATATTAGAGTTTAGGGAACTCATGCTCTATGGAGCCTTGTATCTTGTATATTTTATATTATATTAGATTTATTATTATTGAGACATTATCCTTAATGAGGTGTAATTATTTACTTATCTATACATTGACAGTAGTGGTTGTATCATTATACCAGCCATGAATGGTTATTTGTAATCACTTTCTATATTCATTTAAGTTGTGTTTCATCTGATGATAGTGATCAATGATGAATAGATGTCACATGGTTATTTTACATTTATCATACTTAGAGTGTTTTATCTAGATTATCATGTATAATCTAATGAAAAAATTCATTGATTTTTAAAAATTACATTATTCTAGGTAGATCCCAATAGGGATGTTGCATGTGGTATTAGAGATATGACTCAAACTCTAAGACCAAATGAGTCCACTAATATTTTAGTATCCTTCTATTTACTAGAAATGATAATGGTGAAATCTAGAGTATCCATATAAGGTCCTTAAAAAGTCAATGATAGTAACCCTCTATTTGACCCTAATCGATTTACCATTGAGCAAGCAAAAAATATGGATCATATTCTCATAGCCATAAACAAAACCAATGATCGAATTTCATCCCTAGAGTAGGAATTTCATGTCTATAAAGAGGAAGAACATCAAGATGAACTTGAAGAGCATCCCACTGAGTAGGAAAACCCTTATGATGTGAGAGCAAAGGTAGCTATAGAATTGGCTAGAAATATGAAAAAGGTGAATCCACCTAAGTTAGATGGAACTATTTTCGGTGATGGAGTTGAAGCATGTTTGAATGAAATGGAAAAGTATTTTCAGACTCAAAACTACTCTGAGGTCACTAAAGTAGTTTGGGAAGCTTACCAGTTGGTTGGTGAAGTAGCTATGTGGTGGGATAACAATAAGTTGAAAATGAATCTTAACTTGACCATCACTACATGGGAGTAGTTTGTGATGTTTTTTATATCATGGTGGCTTCCATAGCTATACTTTAACCAAAAACTTAAAATTTGAATCAACAAAACTTATCGGTGAATGATTAATAGGAACAATTCACCAAACTTCTAGAGTATGTACGTTAGTACCATAAAGATGAGAGGTTTAGAATTAGGAAGTCCATCATGGGATTAAAACCATGGATCAATGGAGATGTGGGTTTTCATATACCTTCTACCATGGACCAGGTCTTCAAGAAGGTATTCAAATATGAACAAAAGTTGAAATCTCTTACATACGCCAGGGACAATTTTAAGAAAAAGTTTATAAGTTCTAAACCAACATTCAAAAATAAGAACTATAAATAGAGGATTGGAGACTCTAGGAGTCAGTTAAAAAAGTAGAATACTTGATTCAATAATGGTTTAGGTAAAAAGAAACTAAGAAATGGTTTCAAAGGTGGTTTCAAGAGAAACTAATAGGGTAACAGGAAATGACCACCTAGAGCTTCCTTCATTTATGGAGGTGACTTTTATGTTCATGAATTTACCCAAGATAAGTTAAATAAAAAAAGTATTACTCCTTAATAGGGAAATTTTTAGTAGTGTATTCATGTGGTAGTTGATAATTGACAAGTTGAATTCCAAGCTTCACTCATAGGACTGTTAGGTATTTTTTTTTAACATTCAATTTCCATTTTATAGATATAGAGGATATACAATGTTTTATATCTCCTAAAAATTTAGTAAGTTATCTATAAGATCTGGAGTAATGTAAAATGCATGGTTGGTATAATATGAGAATGATTCAAAAGTTATGCTTGACAAGTGTTTATTTGAAGTAGAGATTAGGTTGCCCAAATTCACAATAGTAATGGATCTTATGTAGTACAACTAGGGTCATATGATGTGATCCTAGGAGTCAAATATATTTTGAAACATAAGGCCAAGGTTTACTATTACTTGAATAAGGTTGAGTTTCAAGACAATTTTAGAAATTAGACACAAATTCAAGGCGAGAAAAGAGAGTTGATTCTTAGGTAGATTTCTATAATGTAACTCAAGAAGGCCTAGGGAAAATGATGCCAAGCATTTATTATTAATATAAATGAGATGAAGGAATCTGAGGAACCATCCCTCAAATATTATCCATTATTTAGGAATTTTCATGATGTGTCTCTAGAGAAATTACCAGGATTGCCTCCTAAGTCTGAGTTTAATTTCTCAATTGATATCATACCTAGATTGGAATCATAGCCTAAAGCACCATGCAAGATGACCACCACTAAATTGGTTAAATTGAAGGTTCAACTTTAGGAATTATTGTCGAAGGGGTTGGTCAAGACAAGTATGCCACCATGGGGTGCACTGGTTGTCTTTGTCAATAATAAGGATGGTACTCTTCAACTTTGTATAGATTATAGAATATTGAATAAGCAACTATCAAAAATAGGTATCTAATAACTCATATAGATGATATTTTAAATCAAATTTATGGATCAATGGTCTTTTCTAAGATTGATCTTAAATTAGGCTACCATAAGTTAAGGATAAGGGATGAAGATATTCTGAAGATAGCATTTAGAACTCATTATGGACACTATAAGTTCATAGTGTTATCGTTTGGGTTGACAAATTCTCTAACAACATTCATGAATCTCATGAATAGTGTGTTCATAGATTATTTATATCATTTTTTTTTGGTCTTTCTTGATGACATTCTTATATACTCTAATAATGAAGAGGAACATCTTCAACATCTAAAACTAGTTTTGTAATGGTTATAGAAGCACAAGTTGTATGGTAAGTTATCTAAGTGAATATTTTTATAAGAAAGAGTGTAATATCTAGGACATATTATCTCTATAGATGGAATTTTAGTAGACCTAGCAAAGATTAGAGCCATTATATAATTATTGGTGCCAAAGAATGTGCATGAAGTAAGAAGTTTCATGGGATTACGAGCTATTACAGGAAGTTTTTTTTGAAATTTTCTAGGATGGATAATCCAATTACTTCTCTACAAAAAAAAGAAACAAAGTTTTATCTGGTTAGATAAGTGTGAAGTACCTTTTTAGGAATTGAAAAAGAGGCTTACTTTAGAACTAGTGTTAAGTGTTCCTAACCCTAATGTTCAATTTTCAATGATCACATATGCATCTGAGGATGGACTAAGAGGAGTCCTTATGCAAGATAGTGTAGTGTTTGCTTATGAATCAAGGAATTTAAAGCCTTATGAGGTAAAATATTCCCCTCATGACCCATAACTTATAGTAATTGTGCATGTTTTAAAAGTTTGGTGGTATTACTTGTTATGAAAATCATTTGATCTCAAGATGAATAACTTGGGACTCAAGTACATCTTCACCCAACTGAATCTAAATGATCATTAAAGATGTTGGATAGAGTTCTTGTCTGACTATGATTTTGATATCAACTATATCAAAGGCAAGGAAAATATAGTAGGTAATGCCTTAAGTCATAGAAGGTACATAACAGTCATGGATACTACTAGGAGTAATTTTAGGGATCAAGTGATCAAATTATCACAAGGATATGAATTATATGATTAGGTTAAGAAGGAATTATATGATAATGCTCAGAATCTTAAGTATAAAGGATTCAAATTATAGAATGATGGTCTTTTGTGATATAATGAAAGGATGTATGTGCCAGATTGAGAGAGTCTAAGGAGCACAATGCTAAAAGAACTACATAATGATCCATATTTATGACATCCAAGAGTAACCAATCTCATGGTAGAGCTTATACCACTTTATTTATGGAAGGGAATCAAGAAAGATGTGGTGGACTTTGTGTCACATTATCTGAAATGTCAGCAAGTGAAATTTAAACATGTGCATCTAGTTGGTTTTTTATATCTACATGATATACTAGAATGAAAGTGACAGATGATAAGTATGGAATTTATCCAAGGTTTATCATTGTCATGGAATAGGCATGACATGATCTTGTTAGTAGTTGACAAACTAACCAAAGTGGCCTATTTTATACTAGGCAATTTGATAGATGATGCACCTATTATTGAGAAGAGGTTCATAAAATAAGTGTATCATTTGCATGGATTTCTAGAGAAGATAATTTCAAATCATAATTTGAAGATGACTTATAGATTTGGTAAATCTAAATTTAGTTTTGGGTACATAATTAAATTTTAGCACTGCATATCATTTAGAGACTAATGGTCAGACTGAGTGAGTTAATCAAGTGTTAGAGGATCTTCTTCATATGTATTACATGGATTAGTAGTACAAGTCAAAATATTGTCTTTTATTGATTGAGTTTACTTACAATAACTCATACCAATTAGCTTTGAAGATGGCACCATTTGAGGCATTGTATGGAAAAAGGTGTAGGACACCAATCAGTTGGGATAGGTTAGAATATAGAGTAGTCTTTGGACCTTAGATGATTTCAAAAATGAAAGATCAAGTTAGATTAATTAGGTAGAGATTGGCCAAGGACAATGATAGGCAAAAGAGTTATGTTGATCTGAAGAGAAAAAATAGGTAATTTTTAGGTGGTGATAAAGTGTTCTTGTGTGTTAAACTACATCAAAGCTCCATTAAATTTGAGAAGTCAACAAAACTTTCACTGAGATATGTGAGACCCTTCAAAGTGTTGTAATTGGTCAATCCTATAGTATCTATGATTGCATTACCACCAACCCTAGTTGTATTGCATAATGTCTTCCATGTTTCTTATCTTAAAAAGTATGTAGTTAATCCTTCACATGTGGTGGATTAGAATGCTTTGTAGGTTCTAGACCCAAGGTTGGTCATGGTAGAACCAATAAGATTAATTAATACTAGTAAACTTCATTTATATAACATAGATATGTCACAGTGCAAGGTCTTATGGGACCAATACTCTGAGGATAGTGCTACTTGGGAGGACTATGATGAATTTTATAAGTGATTTCCACATTTGTTTGCTTGATTTGATGCTTTATACTATGTTATTTTTCCACTAAATAATGTTTTTAATTCAAATCTTATGTTTGAATAAGTGTCATCAGGATGATGACCAGCTTTAGGGGGGAAGGATGTCACATCTTAATTTTTCACTAAGCAAACTTACTTGATTATGCATGGATATTTATAGTTGGTGATTTG